>OZ025242.1:22130591-22135591 GCA_964019155.1 Osedax fenrisi
ATATTAATTTAAAGCATATTATTTAACATTTTAAAAGTGTATAGTTAAATACGAATTTACATTATAAACAACGCATAGTTCCTAAAAGTAACCCGCTATAGGTGGCACCAGGGTATTTTGTATACAAATTCGAATTACCTGATTTCGCGTAAGTGTTATATCTTTCCTTCGGAAAATCTTTGTATATACTATCAATACATAATACATATATGTTCAATATGTGTACAATAAATATAGTTATATAAGAAGTGAAACGAGGAACCCTTAATAGCGAGATTTTGTCGAGAATGGATGCATACGTATACGTATTATAGTACAATTGCGGTATAGGATGTATACCTATTAGGGGATGTGCACCCTGCAGGGAGGTGGGGGGATATGCCCCCCCCCCCACTTTAAAATCTATGGCGACCTCCTATGTATTGGTCCCCCCCCCTACTTTTACCACAGAATTTATTTTGATTGGTTGGTCCCCCCTATATACAATATCGTTCCAGAGCCCCTAATACCTATAAATACCTATATGTAACATATAGGTACTATAAATAACTATAGGTAACATATAGGTACTATAAATACCTATAAGTAACATATAGGTACTATAAATAACTATATGTAACATATAGGTACTATAAATACATATAAGTAACATATAGGTACTATAAATACCTATAGGTAACATATAGTTACTATAAATACCTATAGGTAACATATAGGTACTATAAATACCTATATGTAACATATAGGTACTATAAATACCTATAGGTAACATATAGGTACTATAAATACCTATAGGTAACATATAGGTACTATAAATACCTATAGGTAACATATAGGTACTATAAATACCTATAGGTAACATATAGGTACTATAAATAACTATAGGTAACATATAGGTACTATAAATACCTATATGTAACATATAGGTACTATAAATAACTATAGGTAACATATAGGTACTATAAATACCTATAAGTAACATATAGGTACTATAAATAACTATATGTAACATATAGGTACTATAAATACCTATAAGTAACATATAGGTACTATAAATACCTATAGGTAACATATAGTTACTATAAATACCTATAGGTAACATATAGGTACTATAAATACCTATATGTAACATATAGGTACTATAAATACCTATAGGTAACATATAGGTACTATAAATACCTATAGGTAACATATAGTTACTATAAATACCTATAGGTAACATATATAGGTACTATAAATACCTATAAGTAACATATAGGTACTATAAATACCTATAGGTAACATATAGGTACTATAAATACCTATAGGTAACATATAGGTACTATAAATACCTATAAGTAACATATAGGTACTATAAATACATATAGGTAACATATAGTTACTATAAATACCTATAGGTAACATATAGGTACTATAAATACCTATAGGTATCATATAGGTACTATAAATACCTATAGGTAACATATAGGACCTATATGTACCGTAGTATAGCACCACGTTAATAACCACGTTACGTATGCATAGATAAGTGTTGTGTCGGAGTTCAGAAAACAATGTTGAACATTATATGCGAAGGATTCTCGTTCCAACAAGCGAAGATCACTAAATGCGGCTGTTCCGTGTGTTCTTCTGTTAGAGATGTCTACATCACGGGATTGGTTCGTTTACACCTATATATATATATATATATATATATATATGTATAGTTCTACATAGAAAGTTAAAATACAAATATTATTATTTAAATATACGAATTAATAAAATCACGTATTTACGAATTTCATTCATTAATAATTAACGTATTGATATAATATTTAATAATTAACGTCATAATTGATATCATCGCGCACGCAGTTGGAGGGCGTTACTTTCGATGCTAGCGAGACTACGCCCACAGTGACGGTGCGCGACTACAGCGGTCCAGCGATCGTGGTACAACCGAACGGAAAATTCACATTTATTTCCGAATTCAGAGAAAATGTTGTATTCTGGGTAATTATTAGCCTACGTATGTATAGGTATCCTATCGTGTCACGACATACCTCGTACAGTATACTGAATAATGATAATGTTGTAAAAGTAAAAGTATTATTATTTAATGTAGTTTATTTTATTAACATTTAGAAAATATCCGTGAATATTTATAATAATATTTAATTATAAACTAAAATTTGAAAACACAGATGTATTCACACATATATATATATATATATATATATATATATATATATATATATATATATATAACTATAATACAATATAAAACAATACTATTATTTTGTATACACATTATTTAAAGGATTCATATTATTAGTAATTATATATGCCTAATATGTAAAATATTTCATATTTTTTAATATATATATTTATGTTCATCTCATAATATTGTCTAACGGTGTCTACAGGTTGAAGCCGATAAAATAGTTACAAGATTGGTAGTGGTCGATCTACAAGAGGACGTCGAGGAATACTTTATCGATGTAACGGTTGTACTGAAACCGGTTGCTCAGATCGTCAGCGCCGGTCAGAACTCGAGTCAAGTGCAGATAATATCACCGGCCGGTCTATCCAACGTGGCCTCGGTTTCGTTTCCCCGATACGCGTTCCAGGTTTACCGCCGTTAATCGCTTGTTTATATTTCATATCGACTTTCTATAATGGTAGTTTCGTTTACGGTATTAGAAAAGCATCATTTTTAAATTAAATCACCAAACATTACATATATATAACTATATCGAAATATGATATTTCATTTATATATAGTTATAACTTATACATAATCATTATTTGTCACATATATATATATATATATATATATATATATATATGTATATATATATGTATATATATATATATATATATATATATATATATATTCTACTTCGATACGTTTCCTATAGTATCGCGATGGTAGACAGTTCACCGGAAACGTAAAAGTGTACGCCTCTTTCGCCGACCCTCGCAACGTACAATCCATACTCGCGGCTTCGGCTCAGTTCTCTTTCGTAGACGACGAAGGTATACGCGCGTTCACCGATACACACGCATACACACATACATACACACGCATACATATACACATATCTTCATCATCTATAGATCCTGGTATCGTGTAATCGTGTATGTAGGTGCTAAAGTTAACTATTATAAATACGTAGTGTTAGTTTTAATAAAGCGACGCACGTAATAACATCAATCGTGTACGCTTAGGTATATACTATATTCACCTATAGGTATAGTATAGTGTAGGTATAGTATATATATATATATATATATATGTATATACTAAAACGAATGACTTAATTAAATACTTTGTTTGGTAAACATCAATTTAAAATTGTACGACATTGTGTATACACCTATAGGTAAAAAACCTGTTAACGATATTAAGATTATTAACAATACAATAAGCAAACGATAAATATTAAAATTGAAATGTAAATAATAACGACATTATAATGACGCATCGATTACATCGTGAGCGTATGCGCTATTATGCATTACCATATATGGTGTACGGGTATTAGGTATACCTAATACCTAGTGTATACACTCTGACGAATAGTAGGTATAGTATGCCGGTGATGCGGAACATAGTATGCTATTTAATGTTGCCTTATATGGTAGTATATTATTAAAATATAGAATCTAAATTGTGGAGTATAATCATACGAACTAAACAAAGTTAACGAAAATATCAACAATTGTTAAGATTAAACTTAAGATTAATAAAAATAATTTAAAAAGCATGGGGAATACCTAACGGAAAAAGGTTACATTCTCCTAGTAATGTTTTAAATGTGTAGATTAAAAGATAAAACTTCGACACTTTCAAAGCATTCGTTGATTGATTGATAATTTATTTAAGCAAATACATAGTCGAAAATATAATCGAAAGTATAAAGTATAAATATTTGCTAACGATAACATACGTTATAGAAATAAACAAAGAATAATACGAAATTAAAAAATTAAAGAAATTAAAATGTTTTACAGTCACCGTAAAATGTCGGTGTAGTGAAAAATAATGGAATTATGTGAATGAAAAATGTAGAAATAAATCATATAGTAAAAAATAAACGAAAAATGATCGAAATAAAAATAAATACAGCATAAAAATAATCGAATATAAATAATATATATTATTTTGTAAGTGGCAGCGAAATATTCAATTTTCACTTTAACTTTATAGAATTATTCTTATCTTTATACCCTGTATTAGTAATGCATTATTAGTTATATAGTTTAATATTTAATTAATACATTTTAAATATATTATAAACAGAACATGTTAAAAATCAACTAAACCGATACTAGAATGAAAAAAACAAATAATGTAATACTTATCAAAATATGTAATAATAGTACAATATTAATTCTATATTTTAATTGTATAAAAATGAAACACATATATAAAACAGAACACGTACACATAAAATAAACCAATATACCTATACACACACAGAGAACACTTTAATAACAAAACCAATCAATACTATTACGAAATAAACAATATATAATAATGATCACTATAATAGTGGGGTAATTGTTAGGGGTAATTGTCTCGATAAGCAACACACTGCTTCTATAATCACCCTGGCATTGCCTAAATCTGATAATAATAACGATCGCTATAATCTGAAATATTATAATTAGATATAAGTATACGAGTCCGCACCTACGTCGTACAGGTATTTCACGTCTGCTCGAAACGTACGGAGTAGCGACTGTCACGGCTACCAGCGAAGGAGGCGAACCTCTGGAGATCTCGGGCCAGCTAGTCATGTCCGTCAATGCGTCAGCTCTCGGAATTCAATCTATAACCGGTATTCTATATAGTATATATATATATATAGTATTAAGTATTAACGCAGGCTATTTAGTATACGCGTATCTCTACACGCGTTGATCGTTAAATATGTGCAATATTAACTACGCCACGTTGAATTATATATTATTAAGCGTATTATAATTATTATACTTTATACTTTAAATTACGT
>OZ025242.1:22138091-22143091 GCA_964019155.1 Osedax fenrisi
CCTTACTCATACACGTTAGTACATACATACACACACACACACCTACGAACTGTTGTTATCACGTAATAGTTAACGCATACTATATTATATATGTATCTAATCCGAGCAAGCTCGACCTGGTGAGGTAAGTAAGGTATATATATATATATATATATATATATATATATATATATATATATAATAACCTGTATTTAATTTTAATATGTAATATATAAAATATATTAAATACAAATATTTATATATATATATATATATATATATATATATATATATATATATATTCGTGTATAAGAAGAATATGTAAAATTATAAAAAATATTTTTGTTTTAAATTGAATTAATATTTATCACCAAATATTTTGTTTAAAAAAATATATCATAAAATAGTAAAATATATTATTAATATCTAACTAATGAATAAAAGTAGTATTTAATAACGTGCACATTATTCGTACTGTAAACATCACTAATACTCACATATACATACACACACACATACATACACACACATACAAACTGTCTTTGTGGCTCGGTTGGTTAAGGCGTCAGACACACAAGTAGTAGGACGCGTGTTCGAGCCTCGTCCGTACCATTAAAATAGGTCTTAAAATAATATTTAGAAATGATCTTATATAATCGTGTACACATAAATGATCTGCTCTCGTTAAAACCACGGATGGCTTAACACGAGAGCGGCTTCGAAGGGACATTAGAGCCATATACGGTTATAAGTGAACACTTCGTCTAAGTTCCCGGACGCGATGAAAGGCGTTCATCAAATAAAAATAACAATAACAATAACAATAAAACTAACACTCACTCACTACCAGACACGTTCCGAAGAACTTCGAGTTGTGGGCATCAGTCGTGACCAACAAGGTCGGCTGTACGGAACCTACATGGCCGACCTGAAGAAGGCGTGGCCTCAGTCGGTAGCCGACTACGTCAGCTGCGTACTGGTCAGATGTCCGAACAACTATCAACACACGAAGGTCAATCTACAGATCATCTCGGGAGCGAGGCGTTTCTGTAAACTGATGTAAGTTATAGAGGCGCCACCTAGTTTACGGAGTGAAGCTTACTGCTTAGCGCGCATTAGTGCTACGTACAGTTACGTACTAAATTACATTGCTATATAATATATTATTTCCTATATCGTGACAGGAAAACAAGATATAATCGATTTAAAAAAATCAATTAATGAATTAACTGCCACAGTTAATATTCTAGGTACTAATATGTACTAGGTACAATGATGCTATTAGTTCGAGTTATGCGTGTCTCTGCGCATGTACATACGTACGCAGAAACGTAAACGCATATATTAGTATACTAATATACATAAATATATATATATATATATATATATATCATTTAATTTGTTCAAAATAAATTTAAATTTACCGCCTTCTCGATAGCACTACGTTCGATTTGAATAGAACGGGAGCGAATCAAGCTAACATTGTGTCCAAAGGACATACGGATGTATCTCACGATATCATCATAAGTAACGTGACCCCTGCAACTGAACCCGGAAGTGCGTTGCATATCGTTAGTAGTGCAGTATGTTAATCTATTTATTCATATTTGTTATTGTATACTATTTATAAATATCCTATATAGATACTAAATATATGTTATATATATATATATATATATATATATATATATATATATACATTCATGAGAGTATTATAACAAATCTAAGCATATAATATATTAACAATAAATTACTATTCAATAGGGTAAAGGAGGTAGTCTGAAAGCAGCCACCCTAGCTGTACTAAATGAATGTCAACAGAAATATTATAAATCTATCGCTTATTACGGATGTATAGAGAAATAATAAGAAATACACGTGACCTTAGATAAAACAGGAATATATTCTATTATTATTGATGTACGCGAATTACTATTTTATTATATTATTTATTTATTTTTTAATATTTATATATCGATAAGAATAAATATATTATAATGCATATTCATTACTTATTACTTACTTAGTTACTCACTCACTTACTTACTTACTTACTTACTTACTTAGTTACTTAGTAACGTGACCTGGTCGACGTCTGTGGATCACGTGGCAATGCTAGCGATACATTTCTTCATTTAATACGATCCATAGCAATATCAAACAGTAGATAAAGAGTGATTCTAGAGAGTATTCGAATGCGTCATCAATCCAAGTTATCGTTTTAGCCTTCCCCTTATTCTTTCACCGTCGACTCATCTATTGATTTCACCTTCTACGATGTCGTTTGAGCGAGCGAATTGTGACGAGTCGTATGTCCGAACAGGGCTATTTTTCTTCTCGGAATGATATCGAGACGGGTACATATGACTTGCCCTTTTAATTCGCTGTTTACGCGAATACATTTGTTTTACTTTGTTTATAGTTGATATTTAAAAGTCGTCCGCAAGTTTAGACTCGAAAGCACGTGTATTCTTTTTTAATTCTTCCAGTAGATTCCATGTTTCACAACCGTACACTGTACACTAAAATTGAAATAACTATGGAGTTATAGAGTTAATTTTAGGTAACAAATTTGTACTTCGGTTTAAAATAAATGTCTCTGCTCCGCCGGATCTTCTCCAATAATACGGTAACTGATGTTGTTCGTATTATACTTATCTGTTTATTGAATTACCAGCGGCCGTAAGCATTACTCCCGGATAGATAGATAGATTAATAGTTTATTATATGTACGGATGATATGGGTATGCGGGATAGGGTTATGGGGTAACGAGTAAGTACATATAATGAGACATGAAACACGGATGAACAAAACAAAAAGGAAAAAATAGAATATATACAGTAAAAACATAATGAATTAATCATGCCTCTAATAGATATAGATATTTGAAATTTTCTAAATTTTGTATTTGTTTTCTACCTCCAACTTCTATACACGATTTTGTATTAAGCAAAGAGTCATTGATTATTATTCCGGTAAATATACTGAATAAACCGGTGACAGCAGGCATACGTGTCTCTTCCCTGTTATATTACAAGGATACCGATGTGGCTATTCAATAGTACTGAACTGGTTATCGAGTCGTAGTGTAACTTCATGCTTTTGATCTGGTCGTTACCGATATCGAATGAACTATCGCGTGCCGTACCCTAGCCGGGGGATTTCCCGTAACTAGGATTTCTTGAAGTCTATGAAATCGTGGTAAAGTTGTGGTCAGGGATCGATGCATTTTCAATTAATAATCTACGGTTTAGAATGCGTTCCGTTGCGTTACGCTTTTTCTGAAGCCCGCTCGTTCGTCCGCCACGATCTCTTCTGCGCGCGCGTGTGGACTTAATCTATTCGGTATACATATAGGATTCGTTGCTTATGTTACTAATGAGACTGATAGTGCGATAGTTTGAGCATTTGTTAAGGGCACAGGGCACGGGTTTTTCGTTTATATGTAAAAGATACAAAAAATGACTCATTTTCAAAACTTAATTCACTAAGTATTTTATATTAAAATTATTAAATTTTTTTTTAGTTGTATACTAATTAATCTGATAATTGTTATTCATAATTTCCAAGTTTTTTATTTTAATAATCTAAGAGTTATGCATATGTATGTACATGACATACAAAATATCAACACAAATGTTACAAAAATATCATTTCAAAAATAAATATAAATTCTTATCAATACAAAAACTAGAATAATAAAGCTACATATGTTATGGATATAATGCAAAAAAAATTAAATAGAATAAAGTAATATTACTAAACTTATTGAAATTATAGTGAACGTAGTTGGTCAAAATAATTATTTTGTATAAATCAAGTTTAAAGTTAAAGTTACATTTTATTGATATTTTACAAATAAATGACATATATATATATATAAATGAATACATGTATATAAATGTAATATAGATATCAGTATAGTTATATAAAAATAATATATATATATATTATGTAGAATATATATAATGAATACGAATAATAAACAGTACAAATATTTATTACAAATATTATTTTTTCTTTATAGTTGTTTTAAAATGCTTCTTTTTATTAGTTTTATTTTACGTAAATAAACCATTTTGGTACCATTTTAAAGATACTATTTAAAATATTATAAATAAATAATAAAAAAATATTACAAATAATTTTTTTTTTCATGATTTTTACCCGTGCCCTGTGCCCTTAAGGTCGCCTTTCTTTGAAATGGTAATGACTCATTACTAATGACTAAGGAAGTTGATCACTGCGGCCATTAGTTTGTAGACCTGTGACTGTGAGATATAGCTGGGTAGTTATGTCAATTCGTACCCGGCATCCCTCTTTGATTAGTTTAGTTGGATCATCGTCAATAGCGAGTGACTTACGTCATATTCGAGCTTCTTATATCGTGTATTACATCCGACTTCCTCGTATTGGTAGTGGCTGTTCATCTTCTTCGTGTCTATCGTGCTGTAGTAGTTTTGTTGGGTAAGTTTCAATTGGGTAATTATATAAATCATTGCGGTACTATGTCCTACTTTCTATTCTAGAATTTTCATTTTCAAGTTGTACACCGTTATTATCCTCAATACTGGGCATTTTCCTATATGTCGAATAATTAATTATTTTTAGCATGTTAATAGCTCTCTTGCTGTAAATACCTCTTTTTAAATAACTATCAATTACTTTGCATTGGGATTTATGCCATTCTTCCTTTCTCTACGTCAACCTTCTTCTTATGTACTTGTGTACTAGTTTATATTCTACTGCATGTTTACAACTCTGATATTTTATATATTTCATTTATCACAAAGCATCAGGATCATGTCAGTTATCCACGGTTGCTTTCTTGTTCTGTATTTACTTTACAGTTTTGAGCTGTTCATGTAATTGATTTTTAAATTGAATTATATGCATTGTTCGTAAATATTTCAGCTAATTTAATGTTGTTATACTTTGTCGCAAATTAAAGATGTCTAATACCTCGTAAGTTAGTTTTCCCTAGTGTAAATCTACCTACAATAATTTCCACTCGTTACTA
>OZ025242.1:22145591-22233091 GCA_964019155.1 Osedax fenrisi
TATATGGAAACATTATACAATAAAAATTAAAAATTCTACTGCAATATCTCATCGGTCAGACGGTAGTGTAGACAGGACATATGTTGATAAGATATACACACTTGCGAAATTAATAGATAAAGTTGGAAACAAATCGCTTATATTTTTAGGTATAGAAGAATCTTTGGAACGTGAAGCTCGTGGGATATTTAACACAATGATTAAATCAATGGAAAATCTTCTTGGAAGTAACGTAACCAATTTAATAATGAAAGAGGTTTCGTTATTGGTGACTGATGGTAGGTTACATCTGTAAATATAGGACATAATAATTGTTTATAGAAGATATTTCAATATTATAGATTGGAGAAGTTCAGCGAGCCCGTAGCTCATATACTTACAATATGGTGTTGTGCATACAAGTAAAGTCTGGCATGGAAGGCAGCAAACAATGAAATACCAGAAATTAAAAATATGCTGATGACATTAAGTGGTAGGTTTACCTATTTCATCACACTTCGTTAAATCAGGAATCAGATGCAGAGAGTTAAACAATATTGCAGAGTACAATAACCTTATTGTTTACTCATTTTCAAAAATATTTGAAATACGATGGAGTGAATTCACTCATCAACTAGTTGAAATAATATTAAAATCATGGAATATATTAATGTATTTTAATTCAACAACATTCAAGGAAGCCCGCGGATTTTCAATGTATCTTTGCAATGAGCATAATCTTCAACTATTATGCTTTATAGCCGATGTACTAATTATATTCTCTCGATATCAAAAAAAGATGCAATCCGATTCGACTACGATATGTGATATTCATCAACAACTTAATAATATTGAGGATTGTCATATTTATATATTTAATATTGCAGAATACAATGACTATAGTACATGCTATTCAGAGTAAAATATATAACGTTTCATAATATTTCATAATATTTTGTAACTCTAATAGATTATGCTGAATACATTATTAACAACCGATTTAATTGGCGATGGGTTACTAAGTTAATCGAATCAATTGAAAAACAATGGTACTCATTACTTGAAAGGTATTGAGTTGAAGATAACAAATAATCGTGAAGTAAGACATACTTTATATGTATATGAAATGAGAGATATATCTGCAATAAAATTATAACTTATAAAAACGTTAGTATATAATCTTAAGGAGCGATTTACAACATATGAAAATATATTTCAAAACTTGAACATTTTATTAAATTAAAAGAAGAAGTAAAAATAAAGCAAGCATATACTTTAATAAGTGCTGATTTGAACTTAAGAGATTTATCCTACAATATAACGATTTATTATTGCATTCAGAAAATAAAATCTTCGTGAACTTGTTATAAAGCTATCAAGGTAAGTATGAAATATACATAACATATACCTAATATAAATTTATTATTTTCTAGCATTATATAAATGTCTACATCGTGTTGTACAATTAGTAGACTTATGTGCGCTAAACCACACAGTACCGATGTGGAAAGAATTATATCTGCAAATAATTTTCGTAAGTATACTTATACGTAAGTATACATATATGTACATAGAAATAGAATGAAAATAGAAACTGAGAATAATGAATTATTTGTTCCTTGGGAATATGCCGGATCTTATACATTTGAATCCAAGACCTGCGGTATTAGCTTGGTGAGTTATTTAAATAAAAGTCATTAATAATATTGTAGCCATCATTTAATGAAATTGCAGATTAACCTAAAATGTTTAGGATATATAAACGAAATCATAGACAACACGATAGAGAGCATGCTAAACCCATCGATGTAAAGAATCTTTCTTTATATCGATGGGTAAAACACAAGAGTATTTCAATGGATTTTTTTTCTGGTGTAGGAAAACATAAAGGAGAAGAAGAAAATTAAATTCCTTTTAAAACAATAACATTCTAAATATAGCACAATAAATAATAAAAATAAATGCTTCATCTTTAAAATATATTTTGTAGTCATACTATATTGCTATAATTATCAGTATTTCAGCTTACATGCATATATATTAATATATCTACCTATGCATTATAATACTTATATATAACTATTAAAACTATACAATATTAATTGATAAATAAGTATTAATAATTATATATTTATGTGCAGTCAATATTATTCCTTAATGAGACTAGGCCCGTAGCCATGGGGGGGGGCTGCGGGGGCAAGGCCCCCCCTGAAATAAGCTAGGCCCCTAAAACTTGTTTCACATTAAGTTTTTTTCATATAGTATTTACTTGATATTCAATTATATTTATATATTTATTTTATAATGTTATTTAAATTATATTTATTTATTAGAATGTATGTATTTTGGTATTAGACATTATAGTGAGGATACAATTCAGTATTTATAGTTTTATAAAATATTTTCTAAAATTATCGTAAATATTAAAAATTTGTAATTAATTAATATATTAATAAATTAACTAACTATAGTTTACCTATCATGAGCAAACAACAAACAACTATTTAGTTTTCTAACTAAAATATGAGCAGACAAATTAATAGATCACAGAATAGCAGTTACAGAATCAAATATCAAACCAACCCCAATCCCAAACAATAGCACTACAAAATATGAAAAAAATATATTTAAATTATCATCCATCTGATCTCGGACATGTTTGTCCTAAACGTACAAGTGCACTTACCATGGTAGAGCATCGTTTAGAAATAAAATAAGAATATTTACCGATAATATGTATATATATATATAAAAAATAAAGCAAATTTATATCCATTTGTAGATTATAGTACTTTAACAGTAGATGAAAACAACCTAAGTGGTTACTACAATTGAAATTCCGTAATGGAAAAAGAAAATAGTTTGATAAATGGTCCCAATCATGTGATTCATTATATGAATCGCGTAAAAAAAGATCCAACTGTTGATTGACTACCAGTGCACTCTCCTAAAAAGTATTATTTTCAACTCCTCAATTCTAGATCAGTACGAAATAAAGTTAATTTGATTACACAATTAATTATTGATTCCAATTGTTCTATATCTGTTATTACTGATACTTGATTACCTATTGGTGATTCTGCTCTAGCTTCCCAACTGATCCCTGGTGGTTTTAAAGTATTGCTTGCTAATAAGTATATACTTATATATACATCACATCGTCGTGGCGGCCTAGCTCTGTTATTCTCATCGGAACTTAAGCTTATTTCGTCATCTACCCCATGTTTCTCTTCATGTGAAATTCTGATCCGTAATATTCAGTTTCCTTCATTATTTACCATTATAAGTATACTTATATACCGTAACTTCATCCAGCCTATAGCATATATGGAATTCCTTAGCTGACCTATCGTTTATTTTAGAATCTTTCACATCAGTTAACACGGTTATTCTATGTGATTTTAATATTCAAATTAATAATGAAAATCATGCTTCCTTATCTCTGAATAAACTTATATTTGAGTATTCCCTAACGCAACATGTTTTCTTTAATAATAACACTAATAGTAATAATATTGATTTTTTTTTATATTTAACTGATTCTAATTTAATTTCATATCCTACTCAAAGTTCTCTAATATCTGATCACTTTGCCATATTATTTGATTTTAACTTGCCGGTGATACACATTAATCGAATTTCTAGATCGTTTCAGAAAATCTCTTCTATTAATAAACCAATGTGTGTTAATATTATCAGTTATTCCATAGTATATCACACAATATAAATGAAAATCATCATAAAATTTACCATAAAAATAACTATTTACTTTGAACTCGATTATCTCAGAACTTTATTTTCTCATACATACCAACTTTTAAAACACTAAGGCTTTTTTTCCCTTCATTGAATTGTATTCAAATCTTCACCATTATAAAGATAATTAATTGTATGTATATAAAACAGTGAAACTTTTTAATTTTATTCATAAAGAAAATATATTATACAAATAAATTAACATACAAAATTAAAAAATAATAAGTTTTATAAAACATAAATATTTTATGATTGGTAATTGAAATAAAAAAATGTTCACTGTTTTCAAATAGAATAGAATAAACTCTACACAATAAAAAAAATTAAATGTATAACTATATTGTATAAAAAGTCTTAGGGTTTTTAAAACACGTACCAATTCCCTATCTCCTACATGTTAAAATCTATTTATAGACCGAGTGGCGCTCATCCCCTTAAATCTCTATTAAATCAATTAGCAACAGTATATCTTCTGATTTTTCTACACTTTTGATTATTTTAATTTGGCATTACCTTATTCGCTTGCTATTTTGGTACCATCCATTACTCTTATCAGCCGAACTTATTATAAGTTTCCCTGGTTTAATATTGAGCTTGTTAACCTGAGGAAACTACTTCGTAGACTACAACGTAAATATGCATCATCTAAACTTGAATCTGATCTTATTTCATTTAAAGTTTTCTATCGCTTTAAAAGAAAAAACTACTCTCTACCAAATTGTAATACAATCCAAATTTAGTACACTGATGTGCTCGTTAGTTATGGAATATATTCTAAGTAAGCTTATAAATTATCTTTCACCTTATTAGGTAAAACACAGACCAAGTGTCTTCCTGCTCAACCTGATTTAGTTATTTGTTCATTGTTTTCCAATTGATGCCAACACAACATTTCTAGCATTATCGATGTACTTCCAAACATCAACTCAGCATGACTCAATCTCAATTTAACATCCACTCATAATCACTGTTCATGTTTTTCTCTTCCCACACATGACATTATACTATCTTTGATGACATCCTTAAAAACCAATTCCCCTTAATAATATTCAACTCAATCTACTTCGTTCATTATCACCATATTGTATTGGACGTATCGCTGAAATCATTCATAGGTCTATTATATCATCTATTATTCCACACCCAATGAAATATTAATAGATTATTCCGATTTAAAAAAAAACTACTCTTGACCAATCTAATATATCAAGTTATCGTCCAATATCCCAACTATCATCAATATATAAGACATCAGAATGAGTTGTGTCTACTCAACTTATTAATTACATTATGCCCATTGCTATTATTGATAAATATCAAAGTGCGTGTCTTCCTCATCGTAGTACTGAAATTGCCCTTACTTTTTACATTAATGATATTAGCATATACCTTAGTAATAAAGCCCCATGCTATCTATTACTACTACACTTATCTAGTGCTTTTGATACTCTCGATTACAATATTCTTTCTATTGGACTTAATGAAATTAGTATACATGGTCAAATCCACAGTTGGTTTTATGTATTTTTTTTCATCATTTTCGGTGAAGATTAACTCCTCGTTGTCTCCTCATTATTTCAACATAGATGGTGTTCCACAAGGCTCTATCCTTGGACCTATATTATTAATTATTTATATTATTCCTATAAAATCAATTTTATTTATCAAATATCCCAATATTAACTATCATATTTATAAATATATGCCGATGATCTTCAGATATATAGCCATTTCCTTGTTCTAGTGATTCTGGTTTGATTCAAATGTATGTTTAATTGTATTACTGATCTCACTCATTGGTTCTCTCATAACTCAATGTCCTTAAATATTACTAAAACTAATAGGTACCTAATATATACCTACTATCATATTCATAAAACCCAATTCTCCTCTATCAATCACACATCCTTTTCTACTATTTCTTCCAACTTCTCAATCTATAACTGTATTTGGTTTCACTATAACCTCTCACCTAGACTAATCTACAAACATTAATAATATGATGCACTAATAACTATTTTCTACATAATATTAGAAAATATCGTTTTAAGCTTACTCTTGCCATGACTACATGTTTAATTCACTCGCTAGTATTCAGTAGACGTATCTACTGATGTTATTATTGTATATATACAACGTATACGTTACCTGTTAACATGATCCTACTGCTTTTTATATTTTATTATATGCATATAAAGTTATGTTTATATAGTGTATATACACACATAGTGTATGCTTATGTATTGTTTATTTATACCTTGTTTAATTCATATTGTGTATCAATATAAGTAATATAGTATACTAGTAAATTACTAGTAGGGGGGGGGCACTATACCAGGGGGGACACTATAGTGATATTATTACTGGTATTATACCAGTGGTATACTAGTATTCATTACACTTTAGTCTTAACTTTTCGTGGGGCCTTGCCCCCCCCTGGTTTACATTTCTGGCTACGGGCCTGAGTATGTTACGCTATTCATAGCATGCACACATGACCGTTAATTCGTCCTTATTACGGTTTTCTATGATAGAAAATATTATATACTAATAAAATCCTTTTGGACTAATATACCAAGACATGTAGCCGATAAAGGCCATTCGGGCATGCCATGTGTTCATGTTGTGAGTAGATGTTTGCCGCACGTGAGATTGGAACTATTTGATTCACTATGTAATTTAATTTCAATATATATTATTATAGTTATGTTATTAGCATATTTCTTTTGTTTTTGTTCTTTAATTCTTATATATTTTTGTGTGGAATCCTTTCTCAAAAGCATATTGCTATTAAAGTGTTCCTTTTTTACTTATTATATAACTATATTATATTGTATACATATGCCATGTGTATTAATTATTAATTTATATTATACAAGTAAAATAAATATAATTCATTCATTCATAATTATTTATAATATTTTTACAAATATTGAATTTAATTTTATAAATATTAATAGTTTATGATATATCATATATAAATATATGTTGTTAAATAAATAAAATTCTTTGCATACTATAAACAATAGAAAGATGTGACCTCTACATTCATATCACGTGACACGGCCATGTTATACAATAGTATTTCATGTCCATAAGTGCACAACATTCGTCGCAGGTAGGTATGTTAATAGATAAGAATATATACTTCCAATGATAATGATAATGATAATAAGTAAAATGTTAGATCAAACTATCCAATGAATTGAAATATTTTTTTTATATTATACAAAGGATATATCCTAGGCATATATATATGCATCTATAAAACTAAACTATATTTTAATAATATAAGGATATTTCATATATAACAAAATACATAAAAATTCACATTCTTTTTTTTTCCAGATTCACCTCTGATCAAAGTTATTACAATGCCATATCTACACGGGTCATAACAAGAGTATACATGATTGTTAGTTAGCTATCTAATGTTTGGTATAACTGTAATTAACTTACTAAATAGTTGTAGGTGTACGAATTATAATATATATTTATATACAGAACATAGAATATATTATTTAATTACTTTTATATTCTACACCAGAATTATGACTCATGTGACAAAATTAAACTTATATAAAAGTATCTATATATTAATAATATGAAATTGCCGTGGTTCGGTGCTTAACTCGGAATATCTGCAATCCAAGAGTGAAGGGTAGGACTACTAGAACGAGAAGATTTGTGTTGATTGATATAGTAAAAAGAAACACAAAAGTAACGTTAGGATATTTATTAAAATAGAAAGTTTACTTATTGATGTAAACTTAAAACGCCCACATAATATATAGTAATATAGTGATATATTACTTATTAAAGTAGGGGGCGTGTCTCTATGTTTATGTGTCGTTACGTTCAGCATTCAGCAGGAGGTCCTCTTAAAGATAACGTCAAGCCTTCGTTAAGTTCGTGTATCGATATACAACTCGTTGAATTCAGTTCGTTGTACGTGTGTCCGATGATTCCAGAATGATCTGTGTGATGGGCAGCATATTATTTATTTGCTTACATTATACAGCATTCCAGTGTCAACGATTGTGATACAATTGACACTGGACTGTGCTGATGGGCATGAGTTACTATTTAGTTTTAATCAGGAATATTTACGTGTATGAATAATACAGAGGTGATATTAGATGAATTTAGAGATCCTAGTATATGTATTACTAATGTATATCATATGTATTACGAACCTTAGTTAATTGTTGGTTGTCCTCTCCTGAAATAATTCATTTCGCGTTTGAGTGTTTCATATGTTATCGAGATCTGCATCGCGTGGTCCATAGTTAGGTGGTTTTTAGGTGGCTTCTTTAACTTTGTTATGAACTCATCGACGAATTACTCGCTGTAATATTCGCGTTGTCATCTGTGTCTCTTGTTTATAGTTTGTAGTATACATGGGTAGGTTTGTTAAGTTATGTTTACTACGAATATCCGGAAGCCAATAATTAACAGTAACGATAAAGATACATTTTTGTTTTCTTGTTCGAAAACAGTTAACACGTTCATAACGCCATGAGAACATTCTGCATAAACTGAAGATACACACTATGGACACTTGTCTGGGTTTGTCTCATCATTTGTATCTATTATATATATATATATGTAATGATCTTGTTGTTATTTATTAATTATTAATTTAATATTAATATTATAAATATCAATGAAATAATTATAAATATATATATATATATATATATATGTTTATTACATTAATAAATAACAATAAGACCATTACATAGATATACTAGATACAAATGATGAGACAAACCCAGACAAGTGTTCATAGTGTGTATCTTCAGTTTATGCAGAATGTTCACAGGAAGCGATGGTATGATCCTAACTCACGGCGTGAGTCTTACGCGGCTGGATACTGTATGTTTGCAGTGTTCTCTCGAGAGATGAAGATGTCGTATCTATTGATATTTTTTGCTTTCCATGCGTGTATACATCGAAAGAGATCGCTCGCTATCGATATTGTGGAATATTCATGTTTATTATTTTAGCGAAACAAAACACAGCCGAAATGTTGCATGATTTTTTAAATATTTAGTTTTTTATTAAAGTAAACAAAATAATAAAAAATAACATAGGAGATTTATGGAAATATAACAACAAATAATAATAACATATAAATCGACAAATATACTAAATAATCACATATATAATAGTTATATTATTAGATTCCTAATTGTATACCTATATAGCACCTATTTAAGTTGTTTAGTATACTACAATATATTATATAAATATGTAATAAAACATACCATTTAGATTAAATCTTAGAGCCCTAGGGATTAACTATAGTAATCTATATTTATTATTCATCCTATTAACGCTTGGATTCAATTGACGGATTATATGTAACCATAGTAACACAAAAGCCCGCGTTTCTATAGCTCGCGTTCCTACTACTATAGTGTTACCTAGAGACATAGAGCTAGATAGAAAGTAACTATCTATGCATATAGGTAAACGCCTATTTACAGTTCGGCTCCAGATGTTATGGCTCGGAATAAATATTAAAACTACATGCTCTTTTAGAAAAATATCGACTCTTATCCTCCTCACATATCTAATAAATATATAATAATATATATGAATACCAATATAGGTATATATTATATTTATATAATAACGACTTTACAATATAAATAAAGAATTACATACATCTTTTATATTTTTTTATATTTTTTAATATTTCGAACACGTTATAAAATAACTTTCTGTCCATTTATTGTGCATGTTAACATGATTAAATAAATAAGTGTAATATATTTAAAAATTATAATTACAATGGAAATAATTACACGTGATATTACTATCCAATAATAACGTTTCGGTATATATTCTTTTAAGTGATCTTTGATAATTCTTTAATAAGTCCATTGATAATTATCAATTGATAATATAATCAACTGATAATAAAAGGATAATAAAACTAATTGAGTTTATTAACATTGGTAACCAATTAGGTTTGAAAGACTAAAATCATACTGATTCATGTATTATTAATTAGGTCAATTTGTTTGAACTATAGACTATATTTAACTATATAGAGATTATTATATAGTTTGTAATATGGATAATGTGCATTGTACAGTATAGTGTACATTTTAGATTATACTGTATAGATTATGTATATTTTACACCGTGTACAATTTACCGTATAATTAATACACGGTATTACCGGATAATCCGGTAATATCGTGTACTTACAGTTGAACTTATTTAGTAAAATATTCACTAAACACTGTTTATAAACATATACATACTATAGTAGGTACTGTATACTGTATACTGTATAGTGTACATTGTGAAGTATAAATTGTATACTGTATTATATGAATAATACAAAACTGAAACTGGAACGTTACATATCAAAAAACGCGAATGGTAACGGATAAATTAAAAGGAACGGGAACGGGAACGGATAACATTAATAGAACGGGAACGAATAGCGCTAAAAAAGGAACTTTGCCCAACACTGATGATAAGTAATATGGAAGGTAGGTTCTTCGATTTAACTCCTTCGAGTATACGCTGTACAGTTATTATTTGACTGGTTAGGGATCTGTTATTTCTGAAACCATTTTTTATAAGAATATGATATATTTTCGGTCTTATTCTATTTAGTAACAAAAAAAATCTTACGGCAATTGGTGTAAGTGTTACCCTTCTGTAGTTTTTAGTAATGGCTAGGTTTCATTTTATTTTGAAACGGTAGAACCACCCTATATATCACCTGCTTATATACACTATCGCATAAGTATAATAGTATGTCTTGAAATGCTTCTAACTTCCAGACTTCTGCTGATATTTTGTCTAGTTTTACCATTTACAATGTACCCATAAGAGAATATAAGTTTGGAAACTGGATAATGTTGACATGTTCTGCATGGAGAAACTCGATAAATTCTTCAAATATAGGAATCGGAATGCTTGTTAACTGGCGAATATACAATACAATATATTAGGTCGAGATGATATCTCCGTGAATCATGGTAACAAAGGTTTAAGGAAATAATCAAACGAAAATAATATCCTGTTACAGATCGATAAATGTTAGCGATGGAACTGATGCCGAAAGATACTATTCAGACCTCTTCTCATTGATTAGACAAGTACCGAAACATATCATCCTGATAATTGGGGGTGATTTCAATGCCTTTCTAGGACAACATGGCAGTTTTAAACTATCATATCATCAAAACAGTAATAGAAATGCTTAAGAATTTCTTATCGAGAATAAACTTGTAGGGGAAAGTAACCTAATACGGACACTTTAACAATAAATGGTCTTAACTTTTTATGACTCATTATTTTTATTCAAAAATTACAACATATTAATATTATATGATTATAGATATTATTGTGATTTTAAAATTGTATTTAATCTTTTAATTCCATAGATAACGGGGGTGTCCGTATTCGGTACCCGTGTCCGAATACGGACACCCTGTGTTATAATACGGACACCCTATATACCTCTAGATAAACTATATATTATTGATGAATCAATCAGACACATCACAATTACGTTATTTAAAATTAATTTTATAAAAAATATATTGTAATTTAATTAGTTAATAATTTATTTATTTTTATTATATTTTAATTAATAATACAATTTAAGTATCTAAATAATAATTTTTTTAGAATTAGCTTTATTGATGGTATTAATATTATAACGCACGCAATTTTTATGAAAATCAGAATTGTTCATACGCTGCGCGCTGATTGGTTATAGGGTGTCCGTATTAAGACATTTAGAGTGTCCGTATTAGGAACTTACATGACCTCTAGATATATGCATATAACTTAATGAATATTTGATACAAAATATAGAAATTAAAAATACAATTTTTAGAATGCTTTATTTGTTGATAATATTGTGTTATATTTTATATCGATACATTTGTATAATCTTGAGAAGGTTTTAAGTTGACATTTTTTTTCATAAATTTAAAAACGTAATAAAAAAATCTGTTTATTGGATAATATTGTTTATTAGCAATATTTTGTATAATTCAAAAATAAAAAATACTTTTTTAGACTATTTTTATAATTATGAATATTTTATTCATTAAATATTTTTTGGTAGGATTTATGTTTTCTGAGATACCGAGAGTGTCCGTATTCGGTTACTTTCCCCTATGTCTAAATAGATATTTCCAGAAAAGACAAGGGCATACATGGACATATAAAGCACCCTAATCTAGCACTTCACAAATCTAATATGTTACCATTAACAAGTGGACAAATAGTGAAAAGAACTGTAGAGAATATAATTATTTTATATGTGTTGCTTCTGATCACCGAATTGTTTAAACTCAAATACGACTTTCTCGTAGAGCTAATAAGAAGATAAATAACAAACCTTATGATTGGAACAGCATGAAGAATAACCCTGACATACGAAACTCGTTCATTATAAAAACGTTAAAAACAGGTTCGAAGTATTTCAGAAAAATTCATTTATCCGAATTGCAGATAAGTCGCATAAATATTTCGAAACTACATGCAATAAAATAACTAAACATATAATACCATTTAAACCAAAGCTCAAGAAAAGAATACCATAGGAGACCCATAGTGTGATATATAGATATATGCAACAAGCGAAATAAGTTACAAAAAAAAACAACATAACAATGAGGTACACACCAAACAATGGAAAGAATCAGAAAATTTAAGAGAACACAAAGATAACTTGAGCTTTCTTATGAAAAAGAACAATCTGAAGACATCCAGAAAAAGATAGATTAAATATAATGTTCTGTAATAAATCAAAAATTGGCAATATCTTGTAATACATTAAATGAGGTTATTGGAAGAAACAACTCATGAGTATCAATGATTAAGGTGACAAATGTTGAAGAACGGGGGCAAATATGGCATAAATACTGTAAAGAATTACTGGGTAAGTTCCCAAGAATTATAGAAAATGAAGAAATCTCAAGAAATGTATACCGTGAATAAGTCATCAATAAAGGACTTTTCACTTCTGATGAAATCTATAATTATAGATTAAGGCTGTTAAGAGTATGTAATATATATATATATATATATATATATATATATATATTGAATTGAATTGAATTGAATTAAATATGGTTTATTGAGAAGAAATAAAATATAATGCAGTGTTTACAATGTCTGCTCAAAGAAGAATACCAGAGATTATCTTGTAATCTATACTTACAACGAGGGTACCTCCAATAATATAATAATACAATAATATGACAACGATAAAATTAAGAATAGTAAACTGTGAAAGAAAAAAAAATAGATAAACTAATTAAAAATTATATATACAATATAATTAGTAAATATATATAACATATATTAACTTTTATATTTATTAAAATTATAATAACGAGTGTTAATAATGAAATTAATATTTATTTAAATATTCAAGTTTTATATATTTTTAAATGCATTGTATTTTAAGTTTTTACATGTATTATTTAATCCATTCCATATTTAATATCATATACATTTATTGTGTGAAGTGTATTATTTGTTTTATATTTAGATATTCTATAATTACATTTATTTCGTATATTGTAATTATTTATTTTATTTTCAAATTTATTTGTTATGTCGATTGGTAATTTTGTATTAAATACATTATGCATACAATTAAGAGATATGTAATAAATTAAATCATATATATTTAAAATTAATATTACTTTTATAATTAATTCCCCATATTACCAGACAATACATATAGTTTGGAACTATTAGTGCATTATATAATAGTAATAGGGTTTTAAGGTGCGTTCACAGTGTGAACTTCACACCAAACATTTCCGCTGGAAATTTCTGATGGAAATTTCTTGCGTCAGTTCATACTTGATATTAAATTTCCTCTGGAAATTTCTGATGGAAATTTCAATATACCATATATAATATAATATACCAATACACCACCTTAATAATGTGATAACGCGAAATATGATACATGTGATTAAATATTAGGGGGTAATATACTTGATGTCAATGTGATAATCATATGATCAGAGTTTTATTAATATTTTAGTAAACATATATTTGTATTCATTATGGAGTTATAGGTGTTTTAAGGTTAAGATATGGTGTTTAAAAATACATATATATATATATATATATATATATACAGAGTAGGGCCTGGCCAATTCCAGGATTGTTTGTGTTGGCATTTGGAGTATCGTTTTCTGAAAGATCGATATGGAGTAACGGGATGGATTCAGAGAATAATATTTAAGATGTCAGGATCATTTCAGATGTTTAAAGAATGTATGAGGGAAGATATAGCAGAATTTAAAAATATGTACGTGTTGATGTACACACATTTTGTTGGTCCAACAATTAACTCCATATATATCTAAAAAAAACACAAATTATCGAAAGTGTATTTCAGTTGCTGAAAGATTGGCCACACTTTATTGTCGCCCAAGAGACATACATATGCATCTATAAAACTAAACTATATTTTAATAATATAGGATATTTCATGTATAACAAAATATACAAAAATTCACATTCTTTTTTTTTTAGATTCACCTCTGATCAAAGTTATTACACTTTCATCTCTCCAGGGGTCATGACAATATTGTAAACAATTGTTAGTTAGCTATCTAATGTTAGGTATAACCGTAATTAACTTACTAAATATTTGTGAGTGCACGAATTATAATATATATTTATATACAGAACATAGATTATATTATTTAATTACTTTTATATTCTACACCAGAATTATGACTCATGTGACAACATTAAACTTATATAAAAGGATCTATATATTAATAATATGAAATTTACGTGGTGCGGTGTTTAACTCAGAATATCTGCAAGCCAAAAGTGAAGGGTACTGGAACGAGAAGATTTGTGTTGATTAAGATAGTAAAAAGAAACACAAACGTAACGTGTGGATATTTATTAAAATAGAAAGTTTACTTATTGATGTAAACTTAAAACGCCCACATAATATATAGTAATATAGTGATATATTACTTATTAAAGTAGGGGGCGTGTCTCTATGTTTATGTGTCGTTACGTTCAGCATTCAGCAGGAGGTCCTCTTAAAGATAACGTCAAGCCTTCGTTAAGTTCGTGTATCGATATACAACTCGTTGAATTCAGTTCGTTGTACGTGTGTCCGATGATTCCAGAATGATCTGTGTGATGGGCAGCATATTATTTATTTGCTTACATTATACAGCATTCCAGTGTCAACGATTGTGATACAATTGACACTGGACTGTGCTGATGGGCATGAGTTACTATTTAGTTTTAATCAGGAATATTTACGTGTATGAATAATACAGAGGTGATATTAGATGAATTTAGAGATCCTAGTATATGTATTACTAATGTATATCATATGTATTACGAACCTTAGTTAATTGTTGGTTGTCCTCTCCTGAAATAATTCATTTCGCGTTTGAGTGTTTCATATGTTATCGAGATCTGCATCGCGTGGTCCATAGTTAGGTGGTTTTTAGGTGGCTTCTTTAACTTTGTTATGAACTCATCGACGAATTACTCGCTGTAATATTCGCGTTGTCATCTGTGTCTCTTGTTTATAGTTTGTAGTATACATGGGTAGGTTTGTTAAGTTATGTTTACTACGAATATCCGGAAGCCAATAATTAACAGTAACGATAAAGATACATTTTTGTTTTCTTGTTCGAAAACAGTTAACACGTTCATAACGCCATGAGAACATTCTGCATAAACTGAAGATACACACTATGGACACTTGTCTGGGTTTGTCTCATCATTTGTATCTATTATATATATATATATGTAATGATCTTGTTGTTATTTATTAATTATTAATTTAATATTAATATTATAAATATCAATGAAATAATTATAAATATATATATATATATATATATATATATGTTTATTACATTAATAAATAACAATAAGACCATTACATAGATATACTAGATACAAATGATGAGACAAACCCAGACAAGTGTTCATAGTGTGTATCTTCAGTTTATGCAGAATGTTCACAGGAAGCGATGGTATGATCCTAACTCACGGCGTGAGTCTTACGCGGCTGGATACTGTATGTTTGCAGTGTTCTCTCGAGAGATGAAGATGTCGTATCTATTGATATTTTTTGCTTTCCATGCGTGTATACATCGAAAGAGATCGCTCGCTATCGATATTGTGGAATATTCATGTTTATTATTTTAGCGAAACAAAACACAGCCGAAATGTTGCATGATTTTTTAAATATTTAGTTTTTTATTAAAGTAAACAAAATAATAAAAAATAACATAGGAGATTTATGGAAATATAACAACAAATAATAATAACATATAAATCGACAAATATACTAAATAATCACATATATAATAGTTATATTATTAGATTCCTAATTGTATACCTATATAGCACCTATTTAAGTTGTTTAGTATACTACAATATATTATATAAATATGTAATAAAACATACCATTTAGATTAAATCTTAGAGCCCTAGGGATTAACTATAGTAATCTATATTTATTATTCATCCTATTAACGCTTGGATTCAATTGACGGATTATATGTAACCATAGTAACACAAAAGCCCGCGTTTCTATAGCTCGCGTTCCTACTACTATAGTGTTACCTAGAGACATAGAGCTAGATAGAAAGTAACTATCTATGCATATAGGTAAACGCCTATTTACAGTTCGGCTCCAGATGTTATGGCTCGGAATAAATATTAAAACTACATGCTCTTTTAGAAAAATATCGACTCTTATCCTCCTCACATATCTAATAAATATATAATAATATATATGAATACCAATATAGGTATATATTATATTTATATAATAACGACTTTACAATATAAATAAAGAATTACATACATCTTTTATATTTTTTTATATTTTTTAATATTTCGAACACGTTATAAAATAACTTTCTGTCCATTTATTGTGCATGTTAACATGATTAAATAAATAAGTGTAATATATTTAAAAATTATAATTACAATGGAAATAATTACACGTGATATTACTATCCAATAATAACGTTTCGGTATATATTCTTTTAAGTGATCTTTGATAATTCTTTAATAAGTCCATTGATAATTATCAATTGATAATATAATCAACTGATAATAAAAGGATAATAAAACTAATTGAGTTTATTAACATTGGTAACCAATTAGGTTTGAAAGACTAAAATCATACTGATTCATGTATTATTAATTAGGTCAATTTGTTTGAACTATAGACTATATTTAACTATATAGAGATTATTATATAGTTTGTAATATGGATAATGTGCATTGTACAGTATAGTGTACATTTTAGATTATACTGTATAGATTATGTATATTTTACACCGTGTACAATTTACCGTATAATTAATACACGGTATTACCGGATAATCCGGTAATATCGTGTACTTACAGTTGAACTTATTTAGTAAAATATTCACTAAACACTGTTTATAAACATATACATACTATAGTAGGTACTGTATACTGTATACTGTATAGTGTACATTGTGAAGTATAAATTGTATACTGTATTATATGAATAATACAAAACTGAAACTGGAACGTTACATATCAAAAAACGCGAATGGTAACGGATAAATTAAAAGGAACGGGAACGGGAACGGATAACATTAATAGAACGGGAACGAATAGCGCTAAAAAAGGAACTTTGCCCAACACTGATGATAAGTAATATGGAAGGTAGGTTCTTCGATTTAACTCCTTCGAGTATACGCTGTACAGTTATTATTTGACTGGTTAGGGATCTGTTATTTCTGAAACCATTTTTTATAAGAATATGATATATTTTCGGTCTTATTCTATTTAGTAACAAAAAAAATCTTACGGCAATTGGTGTAAGTGTTACCCTTCTGTAGTTTTTAGTAATGGCTAGGTTTCATTTTATTTTGAAACGGTAGAACCACCCTATATATCACCTGCTTATATACACTATCGCATAAGTATAATAGTATGTCTTGAAATGCTTCTAACTTCCAGACTTCTGCTGATATTTTGTCTAGTTTTACCATTTACAATGTACCCATAAGAGAATATAAGTTTGGAAACTGGATAATGTTGACATGTTCTGCATGGAGAAACTCGATAAATTCTTCAAATATAGGAATCGGAATGCTTGTTAACTGGCGAATATACAATACAATATATTAGGTCGAGATGATATCTCCGTGAATCATGGTAACAAAGGTTTAAGGAAATAATCAAACGAAAATAATATCCTGTTACAGATCGATAAATGTTAGCGATGGAACTGATGCCGAAAGATACTATTCAGACCTCTTCTCATTGATTAGACAAGTACCGAAACATATCATCCTGATAATTGGGGGTGATTTCAATGCCTTTCTAGGACAACATGGCAGTTTTAAACTATCATATCATCAAAACAGTAATAGAAATGCTTAAGAATTTCTTATCGAGAATAAACTTGTAGGGGAAAGTAACCTAATACGGACACTTTAACAATAAATGGTCTTAACTTTTTATGACTCATTATTTTTATTCAAAAATTACAACATATTAATATTATATGATTATAGATATTATTGTGATTTTAAAATTGTATTTAATCTTTTAATTCCATAGATAACGGGGGTGTCCGTATTCGGTACCCGTGTCCGAATACGGACACCCTGTGTTATAATACGGACACCCTATATACCTCTAGATAAACTATATATTATTGATGAATCAATCAGACACATCACAATTACGTTATTTAAAATTAATTTTATAAAAAATATATTGTAATTTAATTAGTTAATAATTTATTTATTTTTATTATATTTTAATTAATAATACAATTTAAGTATCTAAATAATAATTTTTTTAGAATTAGCTTTATTGATGGTATTAATATTATAACGCACGCAATTTTTATGAAAATCAGAATTGTTCATACGCTGCGCGCTGATTGGTTATAGGGTGTCCGTATTAAGACATTTAGAGTGTCCGTATTAGGAACTTACATGACCTCTAGATATATGCATATAACTTAATGAATATTTGATACAAAATATAGAAATTAAAAATACAATTTTTAGAATGCTTTATTTGTTGATAATATTGTGTTATATTTTATATCGATACATTTGTATAATCTTGAGAAGGTTTTAAGTTGACATTTTTTTTCATAAATTTAAAAACGTAATAAAAAAATCTGTTTATTGGATAATATTGTTTATTAGCAATATTTTGTATAATTCAAAAATAAAAAATACTTTTTTAGACTATTTTTATAATTATGAATATTTTATTCATTAAATATTTTTTGGTAGGATTTATGTTTTCTGAGATACCGAGAGTGTCCGTATTCGGTTACTTTCCCCTATGTCTAAATAGATATTTCCAGAAAAGACAAGGGCATACATGGACATATAAAGCACCCTAATCTAGCACTTCACAAATCTAATATGTTACCATTAACAAGTGGACAAATAGTGAAAAGAACTGTAGAGAATATAATTATTTTATATGTGTTGCTTCTGATCACCGAATTGTTTAAACTCAAATACGACTTTCTCGTAGAGCTAATAAGAAGATAAATAACAAACCTTATGATTGGAACAGCATGAAGAATAACCCTGACATACGAAACTCGTTCATTATAAAAACGTTAAAAACAGGTTCGAAGTATTTCAGAAAAATTCATTTATCCGAATTGCAGATAAGTCGCATAAATATTTCGAAACTACATGCAATAAAATAACTAAACATATAATACCATTTAAACCAAAGCTCAAGAAAAGAATACCATAGGAGACCCATAGTGTGATATATAGATATATGCAACAAGCGAAATAAGTTACAAAAAAAAACAACATAACAATGAGGTACACACCAAACAATGGAAAGAATCAGAAAATTTAAGAGAACACAAAGATAACTTGAGCTTTCTTATGAAAAAGAACAATCTGAAGACATCCAGAAAAAGATAGATTAAATATAATGTTCTGTAATAAATCAAAAATTGGCAATATCTTGTAATACATTAAATGAGGTTATTGGAAGAAACAACTCATGAGTATCAATGATTAAGGTGACAAATGTTGAAGAACGGGGGCAAATATGGCATAAATACTGTAAAGAATTACTGGGTAAGTTCCCAAGAATTATAGAAAATGAAGAAATCTCAAGAAATGTATACCGTGAATAAGTCATCAATAAAGGACTTTTCACTTCTGATGAAATCTATAATTATAGATTAAGGCTGTTAAGAGTATGTAATATATATATATATATATATATATATATATATATATATTGAATTGAATTGAATTGAATTAAATATGGTTTATTGAGAAGAAATAAAATATAATGCAGTGTTTACAATGTCTGCTCAAAGAAGAATACCAGAGATTATCTTGTAATCTATACTTACAACGAGGGTACCTCCAATAATATAATAATACAATAATATGACAACGATAAAATTAAGAATAGTAAACTGTGAAAGAAAAAAAAATAGATAAACTAATTAAAAATTATATATACAATATAATTAGTAAATATATATAACATATATTAACTTTTATATTTATTAAAATTATAATAACGAGTGTTAATAATGAAATTAATATTTATTTAAATATTCAAGTTTTATATATTTTTAAATGCATTGTATTTTAAGTTTTTACATGTATTATTTAATCCATTCCATATTTAATATCATATACATTTATTGTGTGAAGTGTATTATTTGTTTTATATTTAGATATTCTATAATTACATTTATTTCGTATATTGTAATTATTTATTTTATTTTCAAATTTATTTGTTATGTCGATTGGTAATTTTGTATTAAATACATTATGCATACAATTAAGAGATATGTAATAAATTAAATCATATATATTTAAAATTAATATTACTTTTATAATTAATTCCCCATATTACCAGACAATACATATAGTTTGGAACTATTAGTGCATTATATAATAGTAATAGGGTTTTAAGGTGCGTTCACAGTGTGAACTTCACACCAAACATTTCCGCTGGAAATTTCTGATGGAAATTTCTTGCGTCAGTTCATACTTGATATTAAATTTCCTCTGGAAATTTCTGATGGAAATTTCAATATACCATATATAATATAATATACCAATACACCACCTTAATAATGTGATAACGCGAAATATGATACATGTGATTAAATATTAGGGGGTAATATACTTGATGTCAATGTGATAATCATATGATCAGAGTTTTATTAATATTTTAGTAAACATATATTTGTATTCATTATGGAGTTATAGGTGTTTTAAGGTTAAGATATGGTGTTTAAAAATACATATATATATATATATATATATATATACAGAGTAGGGCCTGGCCAATTCCAGGATTGTTTGTGTTGGCATTTGGAGTATCGTTTTCTGAAAGATCGATATGGAGTAACGGGATGGATTCAGAGAATAATATTTAAGATGTCAGGATCATTTCAGATGTTTAAAGAATGTATGAGGGAAGATATAGCAGAATTTAAAAATATGTACGTGTTGATGTACACACATTTTGTTGGTCCAACAATTAACTCCATATATATCTAAAAAAAACACAAATTATCGAAAGTGTATTTCAGTTGCTGAAAGATTGGCCACACTTTATTGTCGCCCAAGAGACATACATATGCATCTATAAAACTAAACTATATTTTAATAATATAGGATATTTCATGTATAACAAAATATACAAAAATTCACATTCTTTTTTTTTTAGATTCACCTCTGATCAAAGTTATTACACTTTCATCTCTCCAGGGGTCATGACAATATTGTAAACAATTGTTAGTTAGCTATCTAATGTTAGGTATAACCGTAATTAACTTACTAAATATTTGTGAGTGCACGAATTATAATATATATTTATATACAGAACATAGATTATATTATTTAATTACTTTTATATTCTACACCAGAATTATGACTCATGTGACAACATTAAACTTATATAAAAGGATCTATATATTAATAATATGAAATTTACGTGGTGCGGTGTTTAACTCAGAATATCTGCAAGCCAAAAGTGAAGGGTACTGGAACGAGAAGATTTGTGTTGATTAAGATAGTAAAAAGAAACACAAACGTAACGTGTGGATATTTATTAAAATAGAAAGTTTACTTATTGATGTAAACTTAAAACGCCCACATAATATATAGTAATATAGTGATATATTACTTATTAAAGTAGGGGGCGTGTCTCTATGTTTATGTGTCGTTACGTTCAGCATTCAGCAGGAGGTCCTCTTAAAGATAACGTCAAGCCTTCGTTAAGTTCGTGTATCGATATACAACTCGTTGAATTCAGTTCGTTGTACGTGTGTCCGATGATTCCAGAATGATCTGTGTGATGGGCAGCATATTATTTATTTGCTTACATTATACAGCATTCCAGTGTCAACGATTGTGATACAATTGACACTGGACTGTGCTGATGGGCATGAGTTACTATTTAGTTTTAATCAGGAATATTTACGTGTATGAATAATACAGAGGTGATATTAGATGAATTTAGAGATCCTAGTATATGTATTACTAATGTATATCATATGTATTACGAACCTTAGTTAATTGTTGGTTGTCCTCTCCTGAAATAATTCATTTCGCGTTTGAGTGTTTCATATGTTATCGAGATCTGCATCGCGTGGTCCATAGTTAGGTGGTTTTTAGGTGGCTTCTTTAACTTTGTTATGAACTCATCGACGAATTACTCGCTGTAATATTCGCGTTGTCATCTGTGTCTCTTGTTTATAGTTTGTAGTATACATGGGTAGGTTTGTTAAGTTATGTTTACTACGAATATCCGGAAGCCAATAATTAACAGTAACGATAAAGATACATTTTTGTTTTCTTGTTCGAAAACAGTTAACACGTTCATAACGCCATGAGAACATTCTGCATAAACTGAAGATACACACTATGGACACTTGTCTGGGTTTGTCTCATCATTTGTATCTATTATATATATATATATGTAATGATCTTGTTGTTATTTATTAATTATTAATTTAATATTAATATTATAAATATCAATGAAATAATTATAATATATATATATATATATATATATATATGTTTATTACATTAATAAATAACAATAAGACCATTACATAGATATACTAGATACAAATGATGAGACAAACCCAGACAAGTGTTCATAGTGTGTATCTTCAGTTTATGCAGAATGTTCACAGGAAGCGATGGTATGATCCTAACTCACGGCGTGAGTCTTACGCGGCTGGATACTGTATGTTTGCAGTGTTCTCTCGAGAGATGAAGATGTCGTATCTATTGATATTTTTTGCTTTCCATGCGTGTATACATCGAAAGAGATCGCTCGCTATCGATATTGTGGAATATTCATGTTTATTATTTTAGCGAAACAAAACACAGCCGAAATGTTGCATGATTTTTTAAATATTTAGTTTTTTATTAAAGTAAACAAAATAATAAAAAATAACATAGGAGATTTATGGAAATATAACAACAAATAATAATAACATATAAATCGACAAATATACTAAATAATCACATATATAATAGTTATATTATTAGATTCCTAATTGTATACCTATATAGCACCTATTTAAGTTGTTTAGTATACTACAATATATTATATAAATATGTAATAAAACATACCATTTAGATTAAATCTTAGAGCCCTAGGGATTAACTATAGTAATCTATATTTATTATTCATCCTATTAACGCTTGGATTCAATTGACGGATTATATGTAACCATAGTAACACAAAAGCCCGCGTTTCTATAGCTCGCGTTCCTACTACTATAGTGTTACCTAGAGACATAGAGCTAGATAGAAAGTAACTATCTATGCATATAGGTAAACGCCTATTTACAGTTCGGCTCCAGATGTTATGGCTCGGAATAAATATTAAAACTACATGCTCTTTTAGAAAAATATCGACTCTTATCCTCCTCACATATCTAATAAATATATAATAATATATATGAATACCAATATAGGTATATATTATATTTATATAATAACGACTTTACAATATAAATAAAGAATTACATACATCTTTTATATTTTTTTATATTTTTTAATATTTCGAACACGTTATAAAATAACTTTCTGTCCATTTATTGTGCATGTTAACATGATTAAATAAATAAGTGTAATATATTTAAAAATTATAATTACAATGGAAATAATTACACGTGATATTACTATCCAATAATAACGTTTCGGTATATATTCTTTTAAGTGATCTTTGATAATTCTTTAATAAGTCCATTGATAATTATCAATTGATAATATAATCAACTGATAATAAAAGGATAATAAAACTAATTGAGTTTATTAACATTGGTAACCAATTAGGTTTGAAAGACTAAAATCATACTGATTCATGTATTATTAATTAGGTCAATTTGTTTGAACTATAGACTATATTTAACTATATAGAGATTATTATATAGTTTGTAATATGGATAATGTGCATTGTACAGTATAGTGTACATTTTAGATTATACTGTATAGATTATGTATATTTTACACCGTGTACAATTTACCGTATAATTAATACACGGTATTACCGGATAATCCGGTAATATCGTGTACTTACAGTTGAACTTATTTAGTAAAATATTCACTAAACACTGTTTATAAACATATACATACTATAGTAGGTACTGTATACTGTATACTGTATAGTGTACATTGTGAAGTATAAATTGTATACTGTATTATATGAATAATACAAAACTGAAACTGGAACGTTACATATCAAAAAACGCGAATGGTAACGGATAAATTAAAAGGAACGGGAACGGGAACGGATAACATTAATAGAACGGGAACGAATAGCGCTAAAAAAGGAACTTTGCCCAACACTGATGATAAGTAATATGGAAGGTAGGTTCTTCGATTTAACTCCTTCGAGTATACGCTGTACAGTTATTATTTGACTGGTTAGGGATCTGTTATTTCTGAAACCATTTTTTATAAGAATATGATATATTTTCGGTCTTATTCTATTTAGTAACAAAAAAAATCTTACGGCAATTGGTGTAAGTGTTACCCTTCTGTAGTTTTTAGTAATGGCTAGGTTTCATTTTATTTTGAAACGGTAGAACCACCCTATATATCACCTGCTTATATACACTATCGCATAAGTATAATAGTATGTCTTGAAATGCTTCTAACTTCCAGACTTCTGCTGATATTTTGTCTAGACATGCAGTTTTACCATTTGCAATGTACCCATAAGAGAATATAAGTTTGGAAACTGGATAATGTTGACATGTTCTGCATGGAGAAACTCGATAAATTCTTCAAATATAGGAATTGGAATGCTAGTTAACTGGCGAATATACAATACAATATATTAGGTCGAGATGATATCTCCGTGAATACCATAATTATAGAGAAGTATAGAAAAATTATATAGTATATAGAAATTGATATTAGAATTGAACGAACACTATCCAGAGAAATACAATAGTTTATACAATTAGGGTAAGGTGGTCATGAACATATTATAATAGATGGATGAATTTATATTGATAGATGTCAATCAATTTAGCCTTAGGTTTAAATAATTATAATGATATATATATATATATAATATATATGACTCGTATTAAATGATGTATTATCAACATATATATATAATATATATGTATATATACAACATATATATATATATATATATATATATATATATATATATATGTACGTGTTGTTATAACTAAATACATTGTTTATAGTTAAATTCAAATTCAAATCAGGAATCATCGGAGCGAAAATGTACTATATTTATTAGATACTTGACTATCAGTGTCATTGTAAGGTAACTTTCTACTAGCCCAGCAAACAGTAAGAGCAGCATAATAGCAGCATAACAGCAAATGCTAGAGCCTCAAATGTTTACATTGTGCTATTATGCTGCTATTAAATGTCTATTATGCTGCTATTATGCTGCTATTAATTTGTAATTGATTGAATGTTTATTTAGACACTTAAATAAATCATAAATGATTTCTCAAAAGTGTATATAATAGAATACAAATAGTAAAAGTAGGTAAACAATAAATACCAATAATAATAATATAATAAAATAGAATAAGCCGTACGGAAATTAATTAATAAAATAATAATGACAAACAATATTAGTAATTCAGGTTCCCAACTGAGATCAATTGTTGTATATATTTCATGAATGTTTTATGCGATTTTATGGATCTAATATAGGGCGGGAGTGAATTCCATAGCTTAGGACCAATATAACTCAGTGCCCGAGTATTCATTTTTGAGGGACGTAGAATAGAGGTAGATAGAAGGTGAGATGCATGGTTTCTAAGTGATGTAAGGGGAGCTCTTTTTACAAGAGAAGCAGAAATATATGAAGGGCAATTTGAAGAGTATATTGAGGAATGAACAATAGATAATATGCGATAAGCAGAGCGTTTGTTAAATGTGAACCATGGAGATAGGTGTTGGTATGAGGAAGTAGAGGAATGATCTCGAATACGTAGGTTATATGTTGTACGGATTGATGAACGAATAACTCGATTTAAGGGAGAGATAGATGATAATGGAAGATTTATAAGGATTGAGGAACAGTAATCTATACGTGAGAGTACAAGGGAATTAACTAGAGTTTTAGTAAGAGATACAGTAATTGATTTTCGTATTTTTCTAATTCTAAATAGATGATAATTTGCAGATTTAGTGATGGCAGTAATATGAGGAATGAAGGAAAGAGTAGAATCAAAAATTATACCTAAGTTAGATGCAGTAGGAGAAGGAGATATTACAATATTATCAATAAGAAAAGGAGGGAAGTAAGTTGGTGATGGAGAAAGATTCAACAATTTAGTTTTGGAGGTATTAAGGAGAAGATTATTAGAAATAAGCCATTCTTTAATGTCATTAGCACAATTAGAGAGTTGATTATTGAGACCTGGTGATGAATTAGTTGGAAGAAACATATATAGTTGTATGTCATCTGCATAAAGATTTGGAGGTATTAAGGAGAAGATTATTAGAAATAAGCCATTCTTTAATGTCATTAGCACAATTAGAGAGTTGATTATTGAGACCTGGTGATGAATTAGTTGGAAGAAACATATATAGTTGTATGTCATCTGCATAAAGATGGTAATATATATTTGGATATTTAGATATTATGGATGGTAATGGGTATAAATAAATTGAGAAAAGTGAAGGACCGAGTACTGATCCCTGGGGAACACCATATTTCATAGGAGAAGGGGAAGAAAAAGAATTATATATTTTTACACTGCTACTACGGTCAAATAGATATGAAGTAAACCATGAGAGAGCAAGGTCTCTAACTCCAAGCAGGTGTAGACGGGACAGTAGAATGAAGTATAATGTAATGATATTATGCTGCTGTTATGCTGCTGTTAACCTGCTATTATGCTGATATTATGCTGCTATTAATTTTAAATGTATATTATGCTGCTATTATGCTGCTATTATAATAATAGCAGCATAATATCAGCATAATAGCAACATAACAGCAGCATAACAGCAGCATAATATCATTATAAATTAATAGCAGCATAATAGCAGCATAATAGACATTTAATAGCAGCATAATAGCACAATGTAAACATTTGAGGCTCTAGTATTTGCTGTTATGCTGCTATTATGCTACTCTTACTGTTTGCTGGGAGGATTCCTACCATTTACTTATGCATACACCATACGGCCATATATTGGCATTTATATAGTATTAGCTGTATTTATATCTACAGTAAGTTTATATGAGTTAAATTTAGATTCTTTATTTGAAACCAATTTAATATCTATAATTTTAATATTTTTATTTGATATATAATCTTTTATAGAATCAAATTGTATATCAGAATTAATTCTTGATATAAAAAAGTCTCTATTAGGTAGACTACTGTAATAACTTGTATTATTTAAGTCGCTACCATACATTTTTTGTTTGCGTTTTTTATATTTTATTTTATTTTTAATAATTACATTAATGAATTCACCTTCGGATGAAATACTAGTAGGTTTAATATAATTATTTTTATAATGTATATTATTATTGTTTGAATTATCATTTACTACATTAGCATAGGTAACATTATTTGATTTATTAGAATCATTAGGTTTGTCCAACGTAGTATTAATACTATTATTTGTTGTAAGATCAATTGATTTATAATTATAATTAGTAAAATTAGCAAATAAACTTTCTAATTTTAGTATTCTATCAAAATTAGATAAAGGGTCAATTGTACTTGGAATACATTGAGGTAATTTATTAATATCCTTTACAACATAATTAAGTGTAAAATCTTTCTCAATTAGACTACCAATATTATTATATAAATCAAAAGCATAGTTCTCAGCTGATCTTCTTGATTTATTTGTGAATTTAAAATCATCAGACAATTGTAGTGATGATAATTTAAGTTCATTAAAATTAAAGTTTTTAATAACAGCCTCTAAAAGTATTTCAAACACATATATCTATATATATATATATATATATATATATATATATATATATGACTTACTTGACTTAAATGCGTAGGATTATCGTCCCTTTGCTTTCCACATGAATACATAGTTTCCGAAGGCATCTCGTCGTTTGGGTCGTCTCTCTATATTTAAGAGTGGCTCACCGCACTGTTCCCTTATGCCATCAGACCATCTTTTTGGCGGGCGTCCTCTTGGTCTCTTTTTGTTGAAATCTAGCTTGTAGCAGGAATTTAGTGTTGACGTATTCCTGACAACATGACCAAACCAGCGAAGTCTTCTTTTAAGAACGATGTCTTCTATCGTCTCACTTATGTTTAGTTTCTTTCGTATCATGGTGTTTCTGAGTCTGTCAGACCTAGTAATCCGGAGTATAGCTCTAAGGCATTTCATTTCAAACACTAGTAGCGCATCTATTTCTTTTCGTCTTGTAGTCCATGACTCTGAACCGTATGTGGTAATCCTCAGAATGAGTGTTCCATAGAGTTATTGCTATCTGGTGTCATTATTGCGCATTTAAGAGGATTTATCTGCAAACCCCATTGTTGGAAAGCTTGTTTAAGTTCCAATGTTGATAGTTGCAGTTTTTCGAATACAGCAGATATGAGTGTCGTATCGTCTGCGTATCTGATATCAACAGACATATTTTTGTTTAATTGAAAGTCGACTTTCACCGTGATCACCGTGATCACGGTTCAAACTTTTAACACCCTTCATTACATATTCCAAGAATATGTTGAATAAACTTGGTGACATAATACAGCCTTGTCTCACGCCAATATTAACTGGGAACCAGTCCGATAGTTCTCCTCCAGCTATTATGGAGCATTCCGTTTTATCATATAGATTTTTGATTATCTCGACAAATTTATTTGGGATACCTATCTTAAGCAGCATCTTCCAAAGTGCCTCTTTCCAAATAGTGTCAAATGCTGCTTTAAAGTCAATAAAGTGGAAATGGAGCGGTATTTGGTGCTCTTTTGCTTTCTCGATCAACTGCCTTATAATAAATATTGCATCCGTGGTTCCTCTACCAGGCCTAAAACCGAATTGAGAGTCACTCATTGATGATTCAATTATGTGCGAGCATCTGTTCATCAATATTTTGTAGAATATTTTACCTGGTATTGGTAATAGTGCAATGGCTCTATAGTTTGCGGCGTTCAGTTTGTCATCTTTTTGTGGATAGGTGTTATTATCATCTTAGACCAGTCATTTGGTGGATTCTCTGTCACAATTATTTTATTAAACAGGTTTGTTAATGTTTTAGTCATAATATCACCTCCAGCTTTTATCAATTCAGAAGTTATTCCATCAACCCCAGGTGACTTTCTGTTGGCTAGCTGTTTTATTGAGTACTTAACTATTTGTTCAGTTATTGGCGGTATGTTTTCATTATTAACATCTACTGAGTCAAATTCTTGCAGAGCATTTTCGTCGTGTTTGAATTGTGTGTTGAGGTGTTTCTCAAAGTTTTCCAGATATGCAATACATCTTGTTTTTTCGTCTTTAGATTACCTTGGTAGTCTTTCATAGCACATATAGATCTGTACCTCTTTCCTTCTAGTTCACGAACTTGTTTGAATAGTTTATGTGTGTTATTCTTTTTAAAATTGTCTTCCATTTCAGATATTTTGTCACTTCAATTATTATTCTTTTGTTTTTTTACTTCTGCTTTTACTCTTTTATTTAATTATCTATAGTTATGTGTATACTCTTCATTAAACTGGTTTTGTAACATCATTATTTTAGCGCTTCTTCGTTGTGCACATAAGTCTTTTACCTCGCTTGAGAGACCGGGGATTTCGTTATGTCGTTTATGTCCGATTTCTTTTTCAGCTGATGTACGATTTTTTTTGAATTTAATGTAAAATTCATCTGAAGTCATCTCATCGTCTAATAGGTTAGAAAATCCTTCTCCTATTATCGAAGAAAACTTTTTGGATGTTTCCTTGCTTTGCAGTTTATCGGTGTCATAACGTTTTAGTGGTTTTTTTGTTATATGTTTCATTTTTTTTGGTTTTTTCATAACTAAGTTTGCAATGACAAGTGAGTGATCTGACCCTATTTCGGCAGAGTTATAGGTTCTGCAGTTTTTAAGAGTGGATTTTAGTTTCTTAAACATTATAATAAAATCAATTTGCATCTCTGTCTGTTTTGGTGAAGTCCATGTGTATCTTCGCCTTTCTTTGTGCTTAAATATTGTGTTTGCTATAAATAGATTGTTTATTGCACAGAATTAAAGTAGTTTAACACCTCGTTCATTGTGTTTTCCTGCACCATAACTCCCAACTACTTCTGGCCAGATGTATTGCATTTGGCTTCCTACTGATGCGTTAAAATCACCTAGTAGTACAATATGTTCACTTGGTGGAAGAATGTTAATCTCATCTTGTAACGTTCCAAAAAATTCTTCTACATATGTATCTTCGTAGCTAAAGTTTGGAGCGTACACAACGAAGTATGTTATTCTATCTGATCTAATCTATATAGTAACCTTCAATAATCTGCTTGATAAAAACTCATAGTTAATCATATGCCCAATTAGTTGTTTATTCAGTATTAAAGCGACACCTTGCCTGTGTATGCCGTCTTGTCGTAGTGAGTGAATGATGACGTGTTCATCTTTCTCCCATATCGTAGGTATATCTGTTGTCCAATGGGTCTCAGTTATGCCAATTATATCAATTTCCATTCGTTCAATTTCGTTTATTAATAAGTCAATATTATCATTATCAATTAGTGTTATAGTGTTCCATGTAGCCGTACTAACCGGAAGATTATTCGCACCCTCTAATTGCCCGGGACTGAGGGCCATTCTTGTATTTTTATTCATGTGTTTATTTTTGAGACAATTTAACCTATACACTTGCTCAAGGACATTCTAGGTGAAAGGCGCCGGCTACTAAACATAATGATTAGTGACCACCTAAGAGAACCTCTCGTTCCCGGTTTCTGTCAGGGTTTTCTCCCTTAGCCCTTCCCAATCCAATGGGTTCCTGCAAGGCAACAGGTGCGTCGTTTTGTCCGCGGCTGTTTATTTTAGTTCGCAGCTAACCTCTATAGAGGTCATTCCCCTATCCGCAACCTGGGGACGCGCCCTATCGGCGTCGACACTCCACCATAAGGGAATATATATATATATATATATATATATATATATATATATTTATATAATATCTAATAGTTTTTAATTAGTTATACACACACATATATATATATACAACCACATATGTGTATATATATATATATATATATATATATATTACATTACTGGACCCCCCTCATGAAATATACCTTCCAGCGCCCCTACTATATACATATCTAATAATGCATTGTTTCTATTATAACAGGTGCTTCTACTTTTAACATTAAACTATCGCCACCTTGTAACCGTATATTTGATTTGACCACACTATTTGACCACCTCTATTATTGATCTGCACACTTGACCAGTAGAATGTGCACATCACTATATCCCAGCAAACAGTAATAGCAAGACCTCCTATAACCTCAGAGGTTATAGGAGGTATTGGTAATAGCCTCATAATAGCAGCATAAATTATTCTGCATAATATACTTGTAAAAGTAATAGCAGCATAATAATAACATACTAGACTTTAAATAGCAACATAGCAGCAGCATAATAGCATGATACGTTAATAGCAGCATAATATACATTTAATGGCAACATAATAGCATAATTTAAACATTTGAGGCTATTAAATATGCTGTTATATTTCTATTATGAGGCTATTACTGTTTGCTGGGATACAATATATATGTATCCGGTACCTAACTACAATTGCCACTAATATGTTATTTACTTAATATTCCACAAAATATATATAATAATTAAGGGCGCTGCATTTGGGGGGACGGGGGATATGTATATACCCCCCACTTTAAAATCTATGGGGACCTCCTATGTATTGGTCCCCACCCCACTTTGACCACACTATTTATTTTGATTGGTTGGTCCCCCCTACATACAACATCGTTCCAGCGCCCCTACTAATAATACGACTAATTAATAAGTGTCGATATATTATATATAATATATATATATTAGATTATATTTTGTAACATGATTTTAAAATAGTATTATATTTATATTATGCATAGACATTATACTCTAATGAGTGGAGTAACCCTACTCAATATATACGATATTACGTAATCAAACTTCTATCGAGTATATTTCTAAACATTCGTTTAATTGAATGTATGTATATAATTAAAGTATAGCCTATGGGATACGCTGATGTATTAATATATTATAGCGGGAAACATTTAGCACCAGCACAATTCTATTAATAGAACACGAGTAGTGTCACGTGCAGAGTTCACAAATATAGGTCATTTAAATATAATACAATAACAAATATCATTATTGAATATGTGTTTACGTTAAGCGTTCGTTTTCTATACAAACTCGGTATCATTATTTGTTAATTATAACTAATAGGTAATGTATATATTTAAGTCAACATATATATTTAATTATGAGCCATACTATGTAAAATAATATAAGTATTATATGTATCGTGCAATATATTGCATGATTATTTATTTTAAATAATTTGTTTAAAAATACGACGATTATAAATGTAGAATATAATACACGATTACTGTAACATTATTATAATGTTATTCAATATCATGTATATTAAATATTAATATATAGTATATTTAAATAGTATTTTTCTTATAAATATTTAATTATATAATTATCACAGAATACTTTATTTAAGTTGTATTTAATTTAAATATTTTGTATAATAATTATAATTATAATCACCATAATAATGTTAAATAATAATAATTAATATACCAAACATGTAGATGATTTTATAAATAGTATGCTTATAAATATTACCTTGACATTTAAAAATTCATCACCGGATAACTTCTATTTTTGAAGTGAGTTTGTATTGTTATGCGAATTCTAGTAAACATGAATTAATAGATCGTGTGGTTATTTGTTGGAGAGATATAATTCATTATGAGTAGGCAGGTACATATTGTTTAAACCTTAAGGTTATATTTATAAGCATAATTAGTATACGAAACTTGTAGTTTATTTTTTATAAATATTATTATATATATATTATCATAATATATACATAATTTTGTCTTATAAATATTATGATGATAATAATTATGTTTATATTATATGTATATATTATCATATTATGTAGGTTACCTACATAGGACAAAATTATGGTCTCTATCGAATATTACCTCTTTAGTTTTTATTACGATTTATGATGTCATATTTAGAACACATTATAAAACTCATTTCGGATTATTATCAAATATATGCTTTAGGGTAAATCTGATAAAAATCTAAAGTGGAATTCGATATTCTCAACTCTTAAAATATAAAAAATAAACGCGCTCACGTTCAACGTGACATTAACTAAATTATTAAATATCTACTTATTTCATAAATTCTACACTTTACGATAATACACGGACTATATATGATGATGATGATGATGATGATGATGATTTTATTTAAACACTAATTCAATTATAAAATTCTTATATTGTTTCAATAATATATAAATAACAATAAATAAATGTAATAATTTATTATAAGTACAGACGAGTCGAAAACGAATATATCTCGATTTCAAATATCATGGACAAGGAGGTACTTCTTTAGTTTATATTTGAATGTTGTTGTTGAGGTATTGATGGTTTTGAGGGATGGAGGGAGTTGATTCCAAAGTTGGCTGGCTTATAGACACCGTAGAGTTACTGCGCTACCGACATGCTGGGTAGTCGTTAGCACAAAGGGTTACGATTTCGGGTTACGATCAAAAAAGGACGAGTTGAGGTGCAAAGGTAAATTTTAAATGTGAAATAAATTTGTATAGGCCTACTTTGGGATGTAATGCAGCTAAAAAAAAGCAAACAGGACAAAACTAAACCAATTAAACCAAATAACCCATAAATATATATACAAAATATATATATATATACTATTAACTCATATTTTAAATGTAACCTTTAACCCTCAACTCGTCCTTTTTGATCGTCTCCCCACAGAGGATTAACGTTATCGATGAACTCACTAAGAAAAGGTTTTATGTTGATGACTGCGACGAAGTTCGTCGATTTCAATTATTCACAATTACTTCTGTTGTTGTATTTACGCAGACCATGACTTTTATACTCGTACACATTATTATCACCCGAATACTTAAGGTGATAATAAGTGTTGTGAGTATAAATATATATATATATATATATATATGTTATATAATTCATATACTCCAAAAAATTGTGAATATAAAATTTAATATCATTATACCTATGATTGTGCTGTATTCCAGCTAAGTTCAAATTTGCAGAGAGAATATTATGACATATTTCAATTATAGAGATACTCCTGCTATCTAAATAATGTCAGAATAGTGAAAGATTGATTAACTATGAATCAATACTTGAGTATATTTTTGTATAATAATTTATTCATTTAATTCTTATTGAATATTATAATAATGTTTATATTCTTACATTATTGATAAATAAAAATGTATCAAAATAAATTACATTATTATCAACATACTTTGTCTAGAAAATTAGAAAGACTTTTAATCACATTTGATAAAATATAAGTTAATCCAAAAGCTAAGAATTTATATAAAAATTTATTTTAAAATATATACAGTCTAATTATATTACTATTTATTTTATTAGATGTTTCGAATACTCTATTTATTATCCGTTAACCTAATTTAAAACGCATAGATAAATCACCTCGAGGCGATGAATCATACGCATTTATCTAATTCATAATTATATGTTTTAGAAGATTACCGCCGCTACTAGATTACGCGAGACTAAAGCTGTTTTCACACCCTATAACACAGCCCGATATCGGGCAGGTCGACGTGCGCCATACGCGTGCGTTTATATATAAAGTATTCATTCTTTACTCGCCCCCCGATATCGGGTAAATGCGTTGTAAATGAATAAAAATCGGTCCGTTTTTGTAGGCGCGAAACCAGCTCGAGTCGTAACTAATTCACGTTAAACGTTACGCCATCGCCCCGTACCGTCCATCAACCGCTTCGTAATAGCACCAGCGCGTATTTAGCCGTAGACTTTCATCGCGATCGCGCGCGTCCTGTACCGAGGACTCGACATATCCGTATTCTCTCCATCGTCTACCGTCACCGAATGTATCCGCGTTTACACCTACACCTACGTATAATATACCCGCCACTACACCCGTACAGTTACGATGAAGCGCGCCCGCGTTTCTTTTTACTGATTTATTACGATCATCATTCGTAATCAGTCGTAAATCGCGAACGTCATCCCGTGCGGCCGCCCGTAACGCGTTAACGATAAAACTCTCGAACGTGAACAACGCGCGGTCTACCTCGGCGCTCGCGTCCTTAGTATGTCCTCGCTTAGCTTATCTCGTCGCCGCGAGGGTGCGATATCGACGCGAGGAGGCCGTTATTACCCCATCTCGGCTGTTGCGATGATTTCGCGAAGCAAATATACGTCGCTCTGATCGATGAACCGTCCGCCACCGAACGTGTTTATTTCTCATTCTATTTTTAGTTTATATTCGATTACGTACGCGTAAATTCGAAAAATATATCATCGCTGTAAATGAAAAGTTTAGTACATTTTTTATTCAATATAAATTTAATGTATAGGGTTTGTTTTAAGAATATAACATTATTTTATAATAGGAAGTATTTTTCATAAAATATACGGACACATTTACGAAATATGATAAATCAATAGGTCCATTTTGTAACATTCTCAATCACTATGTAACAATACTTTTCTATTTTATTACGAGAGAATTATCTTGAAATTATTTAAAACGATAGTATCGCCACCTATTTGAATGAATGAAATCAGTTTGTAGACACGTGTCTAAGGAGGATCATTGAAAGTTATAAGTATCTTTATTAAATTCATACCTCCATAGTATATGAATATAATAGCTTTAGGACAGTTATACAATAATAATAAGACTTGTTCAATATATAATTCAATATATTAATAGTAGAGTATATAAAATAGTAGTAATATATAAAAAAAAAAAATAATAATAATAATAATAATATTGTCCCTCAGCGTATTTCATCATATTTCAATTAATTATCTAAACTAATAAAATAATTATAAAACAAAAAGTGTGGATAAAACAAATTATTAAAATGTGATAAAACATAAAATGACCCAAATGGTATAATATAAAAAAATGTTAAATATTAACGACTATTAAAAATTATTAAAATGATAAAACATAAAGACAACATATTAAAATATATTGTAATAATATAATAGTAAAAAATAGTGTACATTATTTACTTCTATGTCAAACTATTCGGCATTAAAATTGATTTCACGTAAATAGATGCAAGTGACATATCTTTGCTCTATTCTAGGATTATCCTAGATCAATATTTAACATTATGGAGAGAGCTAAGGATTATCTTAAATGGGGTATTCCACTACAAGATTTTCTGGCAACTTACCGGAAATATTATAACTTTAAAACCATTTTCTATCTAGTTTTAATGGGATACCCCCTATAAAGTTATTATATTTTAGGCAAGTTGCCAGAAAGTAAGGGGGTTTCCCACAAAAATTGTAGTTAACTAGATAGAAAATCGTTTTAAAGTATTACCGGCAAGTTGATGGAAAATCTTGCAGTGGGATACCCCTTTAAGACACTATATTTTCTCAGAATGACTGCCCCCTGTACTATAGTCTATACGGCTGTCTGTTCACTAGCGTATAACAAGCGTATAACAAGCGTATAACAAGTGATATTGACATAGATTTTATACAATCACCTTTTATTATTAAATTTCACGCAATATAAGTTAAATTTTACTCGCCACATAGATATGTATATCAATTAAAACCAAAGTATCCTATTTCTTTGTTATATATTAGTAATGAACACTTAGTTTTCATCATGTAAATAATAATTTAAAACCCATTTTTTACATTTTAAAAGTGTATAGTATGCTACGAATTTACATTATAAACAACGCAATTATCTGGGCTGTTCATGTTTTTGTGCATAAAATCTAATTAAACGATTGCGCATAGTATTATATCTTTGCTTAAAAAGCCGGTGCACATATATATGGTATCTGAAACCAACAAGCAAGGCCCCCTATGCTTACCCTGCTCGCAGTAAACCCGAACACTGAATTGTGTCTCACTTGCTAGACAATATATGTATCTATACATTTTTTATTCTTTTTTACAAGCATTCTCCTCCTGATTATTGTATTCATATAGATATTGAGAGAGAGAGGTACACTGTAACTCTGATTCTGTGATTGTAGTTATTGGTTTGTAGTTTATTTATGTTTTTATGTTTCATAGAAAACTCATTACTGTTCTATTATGTTGCTTCACATTTTTTAGATATGTCTTATAGACAAGTGTTTAAATAAATGATTACATACATAAATACATACACATACATACATAGACATACATACACACATACACACATGTTATATATGCAATAGCTATGAAATAAAGCTATGTCAATCATACAGTTGTTACATCACAGTACATGTAGAGTATTATGCAATATGTCATTACGTTATGCAATATGTCATTATGTTATGTAATATTATCAGTTTATTAGTATACATCATGTGATTGTGTACTTATATATATATATGTGTGTGTGTGTATATTTATATGTGTGTATACATACATGTATATATGATATCAGAACTGCGATGTTTCATTGTTTCATCACACTTCATTGTTATCTGGTCAGGCGTTATTTCATTGTGTTTTACGTTTGATCAACGATGAAATTCAAAAGCGCTTTGTTCGATAGATTACATGGGCTCTCTCGTATGACGTACATAAACTTCATAATAAGGACATGCGCATACAGTATGCCTAGGCTAACCTATAGTATACGTACTTACGTTTAGTTATGCATACACATACATAACGTGTATATATATATATATATATATATATATATATATATATATATATATATATATATATATATATATATATATATATGTGTGTATATATATATATATATATATATATATATATGTGTGTATATATATATATATATACGTAGTATATGCGCATATCGTGCATAAAATGACCACCCTGTAGTATATTTCGCTATGGGGATGTCTCCTGCTATGTATTCATGGTATGCACTAGTACACACACACACACACACACACACACGAGTGTGCGCACACACATATACGGGGACATATGCGCCTACAACGTATTCCCCGCTGAATAGTTTTGTTATTCTTCTTTAGCCACGCCTCGAGCTGTGTGCTATTCACCCTACGTCGCCCCTATGGACCCCCGCCGCATAGGGGTCGGGTGTGGGGCATTACCACCACCCCCGCATAGGGGCGGGTGCGAGCCACGTGTCACTACGATACGGACACCATCTGTCGCCTAGTGACATTGCTCTCGCCCCCACCCCTCTCACTCGCTACCCCCATTATCTCATCACTGTCACCTCACCGCGATAGCGTTTATTACGCAATAATCTATTTATAACCTCTTACGTAATAACGTTTAGATGCGACGCCGTCGAGTTGATGTCTACGTTTCGGTCCAGAGCTAGACCCCAGTTAGAACACGCCTCCGTGCCGCCCCCTCCCGCTGCCACGCCCCCTCCTGCTCCTCCGACACCCGCCGCGGTCGTCGTCGCGGCTCGCGCGCTCGACGTCGTATCGACGCCCGCGATTTCCCGACCCGTGGCGCCCCCCCTGTCCGATAATGTGATCGGCGGCCGCCGTCAGACGTCGCTGCTGCCCGACCTGGTTCCCCCGGTTTACAGCCCGGCCTGCCCCGAGTCGTCCATCTACTCGATACGACCTTCGACCTTCCCCACGTTATCCGCGCAACGAAACACGCATCTAGGTCAGGATTACGTCATCTCGCCGCTTATGTAATCTTACATCATGGCTTATGTAATCTTACATTGTTAAATCAACTTTGTAATTACTATTAATGGAATAAATACTCGTGTGCATATATTTTATATGTAATTATTTATATAAATTAATATATCTATATATATATATATTATATATATATATATATATATATATATATGTATGTGTGTATGTGTGTTTGCATGTACATACTTACTTGACTATGTTACTATTATGTAAGCAGGACAAATATGATATGCATATTTCAATATTATAATATTATAAATAGAGAAAGTATACTTTATTTGAACCCTAGTATTTGTGTGTGTGCGCGTGCGTGTGTGTGTGCGTGTGTGTACGAGTTTGTGTGTGTGTGCGCGAGTGTGTGAATAACTATTGATTAATTAATTGCTGACCTCAGCATGAATGAACACATTACCCAGTAACTAGATAAGGATGTGGGTCACCTAAATAGATAACTTCAGTTTAGTGTGTGTGTGTGTGTGGGTGGGTGTGTGTATGTGTGCGGTGCGGTGCGGTGTGCATTTAATATGAATTGTAGTTTATAAATAATATTTAACATGTGGTGATTTAATATATCCTATGTCATTTGTATTAAAGTTTGACCTATAAACCCTAACCAATTATTAATATTTATGTTAAACATATATAAAATAATTGGTTGTCATATATTTATAATATTTTGATATGTTTATAATGAATTACTATGTGTATTATTGAGTGGAAAGTAGTGTTGTTCATATGGCCCGAGGGCGTTTCTTTCTTAACATTCACTATTTATATATTGATATTAAATTCGATTCATATTTATTAAATACATTTCATAACGTTGATATAATATACGTATCATATACATCATTAATATGCACTTTTATGCATTGATGGATCACACTAGTATACAACTAATCTTTACAACGATCGTAGAATAATTGTGTAGTACTCAATGACCCCGAAGTGACCCAATTTGTATAGGTCAAGGTCATTCGATAATTAAACTAAAATGAATTACCTTTACTCGACTAACTAATTATTACTAGTATTGTACAATAATGATCGTGATGTCATAGCCTACACGCGCGTAATGCTATGGATAGTTTACATGTTATTACATAACAATTACCTAATACGTGAATCTCAGATTAAAACTCGTTTTAAACCCAACCCAATCAAAATTAAACTAGTAAATTAGTAGATTTTATGATTTTGTTAAATTCATCGCATTTATAATAACGTATATACAATTAACTATTACGATATATTCACCATTGACCGGTTTAAACCGGTTCAATCCGGCGTATACCCAGTTTAGAATAGCGCCCCCCGTCCCCCGTCCCCTCCGAGCTACATCCACCCCGCCCCCCCCCCAGATCTAGGCCGCGAGAAGGCGTGCTGTTTCAGCGAGTCATGCATGAACTGCATCCTCTGCGTAACGAGGTTCCGACGTCTGCTTCACTTCCTGTTGGGCGTCGGCATCGTCTGCACCTGTACCGGCATAGCGATGGGGCTCGCTCACATCTCCTCTAGGGAGGGCCTCCTCACCCTCGCCCTCATGTTCATAGGTTACTACCCACCCCACCACTACTGTTGTAATATTAGCCCCACTACTGTACTAACTCTAGTATTATTCATAGGTTACTACCCCACCACACTACTGTACTATTAACCCCACTATTGTACTATTAACCCCACTACTGTACTACCTCTAGTATTGTTCATAGGTTACTACCCCCCACCACTACCAATACTGTACTATTAGCCCCACTACTGTACTATTAGCCCCACTCATGTACTATTAGCCCCACTACTGTACTATTACCCCCACTACTGTAATATTAGCCCCACTACTGTACTATTAACCCCACTACTGTACTATTACCCCCACTACTGTACTATTACCCCCACTACTGTACTATTAGCCCCACTACTGTACTATTACCCCCACTATTGTACTATTAGCCCCACTACAAAAATTGGCCATACAGCATGTTATTGTTTACTTTAACTATTCAAACAATGATCACATGATTGTTGTTATATAAGTAGATGTTATATATATATATATATATATATATATATATATATATATATATATATATATATATATATATAATATATTGTAGTTCTATACAATTATATTATTGATTTATTAACTAGGTCATTGTTATCATTTAAAAGGAACATCCCACCCACCTAGATAAAAGATACATAATATATTTACCAATTTAATTCGGTTGACACCTACAGTGTGCATTTATATATAACCAATACCATTATTTAATCTTGAATCTTGGTGTCTTACCCGATATTTAGTAAATGTTGTCAAAGATCTGGCTGTCTGGCTATAGAAATCATGTGAACATCATGATAGCTGTATGCTTGTTTGCCGTCGCGCGTAGTTTAATAGTAATGCATCTCGAGAAGTAAACTTCACATTCATTTTAATCAGAATAATTGTTTTTCTGTAAGTGTATTGAAACAAATGTTTCTCATAGTGTATAGTTGATTCTAAGTTTTCTAGTGTGTATATAGTATGTATAGAGACGCATAAATAGTTCATATCCGAATAGGAAATTCTACAATTTATAGATTTCTTGTTAATAATGACTACATTCTGATCACATTCTGTAAACAATTATTAGCTTTTCAACATACTATTACGCAGATAAATTATATTTATTAGAAATAATATTTATAGATTTATAGATATATATATATATATAATCTAGACATAATACCACAGAAATGTTCTGAATTAGCCGACTATGTTTCACAAAAGTAACTCGCTATAGTGACTTATCCCTAGCCTACTTACACGCCACATAATTAGAAGTAGAACAACTATTAATATCGTGTAATTATTGTTAACTATTTAAAAATTCACGTTACGAATTATATTTTATATTAATAAATAATTAAAAAATAATATTATGTTTTCACTATTCAATTAGAGTTCATTATAGTGAATGAACGATATATATCTACGTCAATATTTTCTATATTTCCAATACTATTACAATAATAGGTGTTCCAACTCAACACCAATTCTCTATGTTAATAGATGACACAAACATGTTACCCTGCTATTTTAGTAGACGTTTTTGATGTTATTATCGAAATAGTGAACAAATATAATTAAACGCATAATGAATTATTAAATGATCATCTCTCTTTTTTCCTATTCGAAAATATCGAATAAATTAGTATATCAAAAATATAAAATATGTTCCATTGTGTAATAAATTATAACTTATACGTGTCACTTTACATAATAAATAATGACGGATGACACGAGATGTCACATCGGTGTCACATCGGAGCATAGTGCTTAGTAGTTGTGATGTATTCTTCTTTGTTATATTTAATATTGATTATTCGAGGTTACATCGCATGTAATGAAATCATGATTATCTCATGTAGTAACATTCTTTTGAAATCATCATTTATTTACTGAATAGTTTAAAATACTAAACATACACAAACAAAACATATACATACACATATAAACATGAATACACACACACACAAACAGCTATACAAATATGCAAATACCCAATCAAACACACAAACATATACACATCCACACACACATACCCACCCTAGCACCCTCACCAACACTCACCAACACACCAGATGTGAACATGTAGGTTATTTAGACAGCCTAAGGCCCTGTACTGGATTACTATAACAATAGAAACAATAGTTGTTAATACACAATGATGATATCATCATCTTCCTATATATGTGTGTGTGTGTGTGATATCAGGTCAGCACTGGGTATTATCACACACCCCCCCCCCAGTGTGGGGTTCCCACCCCCCCCCTACTTAATTACACATCCCCTAACTTAATTTGAACCCGAATTTAATATTAGTTTATATATAGGACCAACTTAGATTTATTATATAATATTCACTTACATATCTATATTTATTTATATTCATATATATATATATATATATATATATATATATATATGAATATATATATATTAGGAATATAAATAAATATAGATATATATATATAAATATAGATATATAGACATATCTATATTTATTTATATTCATATATATATATATATAAATATATATAAGGGTAATTGTCTCGACAAGCAGCAATGCTTCTACAATTACCCAGATACTTGTACCTAAATCTGATAATAATAATAATAATAATATATATATATATATATGTATATATATATATATATATATATATATATATATATATATATATGAATATATATATTAGGAATATAAATAAATATAGATATGTAATTGAATATTAAATAATAAATCTAAGTTAGTCATATACAATCTAATATTAAATGGAGGTTCTATGTGTATATATAGCGCGGAATTGCGGTAAAGACGAGTATATATTCTCGTAATCTCGAGGCCTAACATACAATTACGTTACAATTACATCAAAATCCAACAATTTGCGTCGTTCGTACGGCGTCGCGGATGAGTAACCAGCGTTTCACGAGAATTAGCTGATGTACGGCGTACGTTTAGATGTTTCACACTGGTGCCTACCTCTAAGGTGTAGTACCACCGCTGCTTCTGCCTCTCGATACCTATCCGACTAAAGGACAACACTCGAATATATACACATATAGATTATGCGAATATAAGTATATGTATGGCGGTTTTGTACTATCGATTATAATTTGAATATCGTTCTATGCGTTTGATTAGCGCGCGTGAATTGCTCGAGAAAAAGAATAAAAGCAAGTAAATCGAATATAAATATTTGCGTGGATAATAAAAGCGTAGATCTATTCGAGTAAAACGAGTAATACTTTATGTAAATAAGGTGTTGTTTTGGTATAGCTAGTACGGTATTGTGTGTATGTTTTGTAAATAATGAACGTTAAGTTAACTGTCGACTTTTGCGCGAGTTGTATGTTTGTCATCGAATCATGATGAATATCTCGTTATTCGTGTATACCCTATACCCTATATCGTAATCGTAATTCTAATATTTCATTTAAACACAACTTCACAACGGAATGCAGGCAATACTTATTATTTTATTGAATACTTTGAGCAGGTAACCTGGAATCATGATGATGGTAATTATGCAGGTGATAAATAACTAAAATGTTGACTGTTATTGTTACTGTTATTGTTACAGTGAAGGAGTCCTTTCACCCATCTAGGAACTTAGATGAAGTTTTCACTTATTACCATATATGGCTCTAATGTCCCTTCGAATCCGAAATATAATTAGTATATCTTATTAAAAACACAATATTCATATTTGTAGACAATTAAAATGATACTACAATCAATTACGTAGAAATGAATTCTTATAGACGATAATGTTTCCCGATGCATTAATGTCGAAGTTCAATTAAACGTTCTTTCCGCTATATATCTGTAAATATTAAAGGTTCTTTAAAATCTAAATGTGGGTTTAATTAACAAATAATACTACTCCTCGATTATAAATTGTACGTAAGGATACTAGCTATGTTTCAATATTAGACGTTCATAATTATTAAACTGTATTTTTGTATAAAATAATTTTAATTTTTACATAAATTTAAAGTAATAAGTACTTAATTACTTAATAGTAATAGTAATAATAATAGTAATTAATTACTTTAAGTACTTAAGTACATAATTGCAAAAATTTGTAACAAACAAATCCAATGAAATATACACATATATTTAATTGAAACCGACGACCGCTATCGCCTCCTAGGATTAGGCGTTCTGCTCATCATCGTTGTGATCATCGGCTGGCGCCACATCCCCGAGGATCACGAGCCGTGTCACATGCTGTTCGCCATCGGGGAGCACTCCTCCTACCGGCTGAGGTCGGCGTCGAGGTCGTACGCCGATAATGACCTATCGGCGGCAGGTCATAGGTCGTCGCATCGAGACCACCAGTGGTACGGAGGCTAGTACAGGTGTCGGGTCACGAGGTTACGGTAATGTAGCTCTAGTCGACCTCGTGGGTCATATTAGCCTGCGTTATCGCGAGGCGTCGGTTTAATCCAGATATATATATATATATATATATATATGATAATCATTCATCGAATTTAAAAGTTAATAATACCACTCGATGGATATCGAAAAAATAATCTATTTCAATGATATCTTTCTCTCTAGCACGACATATAAGCCAGCTTGTGTTATTATAACTACCCCTCTCTCCCACTACTTACCACCTTTAACCGCCCCTCTCCCACTACCTACCACCTCTAACCACGCCCTCCCCACTACCTACCAACTCTAACCACGCCCTCCCCCACTACCTACCACCTCTAACCACGCCCTCCCCACTACCTACCAACTCTAACCACGCCCTCCCCCACTACCTACCACCTCTAACCACGCCCTCCCCACTACCTACTACCTAATACATTAACACCCGCCCCCCCTACACAGGCGTACTATACCCCGAGTTCCAGTACCAAAGACCTCCCCCCAGCTACAGTACGGCAATGAGAGACCAGCAGCAGCAGCAGCAGCATACCACCGTCTCCTCCTCATCCCCATCAGCATCCTCCTCCACCTCCTCATCCTCCGCTACTACTACTACTACGACCACCACCACCGCTACTATGCAAAACACTTGCGGTCAGACAATACTCGCCATCAGTACGGCCACCATCGAAGGACAACTCGGTAAGCCTGCGCTCGTGTGTGTATCGCTAACTCGTATGTGTAAGGCGTAGCGAATGGATATGAGGTTTTTAGTTTTTAAGTTTTTCAAAAATTCCAAAAATGTCGATCGAAATATTTTATCTGGTCAGCGAAACTTTGTCGGAAAAATATTTCTTTAAAATATACGAGATCTCCCTAAATATTTTAATATCGATATAGAGAAGACAGGGATGTATGCGGCTCTCTAAAAATAAACATACATATGGTATAGAGATGTAATATTTGAAAATGTTAACTTTTTATTTTATATTACTTCTCATTATCTTGTTTTCTAAATAATTAATATTTTTTTTTAATATTATATAAAATAAATTTCAGAAAAATAATTGTTATTCTATAATTTAAAAAATTATTAGAATATTTTTAATAAGCAGTATTTTTTTTTATTCTTATATTTAGGTAATAATTTAGAAAAAATTTTAAATGTGTGGTAATATTACATAAATAATACACCCATGTAAATAATAGTTATAATTATAGTTAGATAGATATATAGTTTATTGAGTGTTATATAAACACTAAATGACATGAAACAATAATTTAATTATAAATAATAAATCACAAAAAGAATGATGGTTTACATGTCATAAATAAAAAAATATACATAATATTAACATAGAAAGTACAGGTTTAGTCATTATTATGCATAATAGATGATGTAATTTAGCTGATTTTTGAACTGCGATGACTCAACATTCTGATTAGGGGCGACCAATTCCTATGTCATGGAATATTCTAGAACCAGTAGAATGTACACTGACATTCATACTCCCCGAGTCATATCTCAGATCGCAAAAAAGCTAAATTACCTATCACAAGTATGCCACAAACACAGAGCTAAACCAACAATTATCATATGGGATTATCACCCTATTTATGAGAAAACAACAAATAATAGTATTTAGTTTTTAAATAAAATTATATTTTAAATTAATTATAAATATAATTGCAAATATAAATGTATAAACACATTATAAAACTACAAATAATGTATGTCATGAAATATCCTATTAAATTATATTAAAAAACTATATATTGTAAACGGTTGAAAAATGTTTTATATATATAAAATTATTTACTATATTTATGCTTATATATATATATATTTTGTACCTGTCTTCATTGTAATATATGTATAATATGTATAATAATATAAACATGCATATACGTATAATATATATAATAATAATTAAAATAATATTAATTATTAATTATTTATAAATTAGTATAACGACCACACCAAGTAAGTTGAAATAAATACACGCTATTACATAACGTTATATAATATCATATAATTACACGGAATAATTGATAAAACAACTGCTATTTAGCGGCAATAATGATGATGATAATGACAATGCAATGTAAGTGTGTACGTTGTTCAGTTAGTTGTGTGTGCGTGTGTGATCTAATTCAATTGTTGCCGGTTACTATTCGTTACGTAGATTACAAATGTTTAACGAAGTATATCGTTACCAAAGATCGTCAAGTACACCGGTATCCGTAGCTATGGTAACCGCCTACACTCTGCGCTATGCCACCATTAATAGACGTGGGGTGGGCGGCGGGGGGGCTGGTCGTTATATACACATAAACTAGCGAGCATATGGTGACACAATCATCCCGCACGCCCATCACCGGACACCCCCAGTACACACGGGCACTGCATCTGACAGCATAATACGAGACACTCCGCGCTATATAAAGAGAACAATTATAGCAGTCAGAGCGACGGCGATGATATTATATCCACACAATAGGCCGATAGGGGGGCATAACGAGTCATCATCATGAGTCATCGCACTCTCTCTCTCTCTCTCTCTCTCTCTCTCTCTCTCTCTCTCTCTCTCTCTCTCTCTCTCTCTCACTCTCTCACTCTCTGTGTGTAGATGACGGGAGCTGTGCATGATCTATTAACGGCGGCGGCGGCGATGCTTGTTTAATTAACGTGGCACGCGCGTGTGTATGTGTGTGTGTGTGTGTGTGTGTATGTGTGTGCGTGTGTGTAAACTCTCACCGCTTACACAATAACAATAGCGGCGCGTCGATGTCTATTGTCTATTGTAGCGCGCATGTTTTACACGATGTACATGCTTTACACGAGGTACGACACCCTCGCAGTCGCTTCATTAGTGTTCCGAATGCAAACTTCACATGATTGTAGTCGGATTACGCATAAATTATAGTTATATAATCGTGTAGCGTAATCCACACGTTACTAATACAATGGTGATGATATCATTACTATCACACGATATGATAGACACGACTCGTATCTATTGGAGAGTGAACTTATAATAATCTGATAGTAATAATCAGATTGGTTGCTCATAATAAATGAGAATGGATATAGAAGTTCACTGAACTTATCGAGATATATACCTGTCAGCAAACCTAAGCAAGTCTATATTGCGTATCGTGGCTAGTATGATAGCCGCTTCTATTCGATTACAGCGATGTCTTGTTAAGATAATCTTTAGCACTAGAATCTAACGGTGTAATGATGTAGTTACTGATCTGAATGCCTGTCAATCAAACATTGATTAGTCACTGTTCAATCTCCAATAAGAAGAAGGCTGAAGGCCTGTAGTGTGTAATGCCTGTATAGTACAATGATAACATATTCTAATTATAGATGTTGTTATTATATTGACATAGATGTTATTATTATATTGACATAGATGTTATTCTTATATTGTCATAGATGTTATTATTGTAGATGTTAATGCAGCCATTATAGCCCATCAGTTACTAGATCACAATAGTCATTCACCTGTAGTATTACTGCCAGTATGAACCAATACAACAGTTACATCATAATGAGTAGTAATGATTGTGCTTTAACAATTGCAACCTTACTGCCTGTGCAATGATGTCATGTGGTTATGTAAGAGATACCCATAATAACAACACTACCAGTTATTAGGTATGTACAATGTATGTACATTGTACAATAGACTCGCATTATTATTAGTAATAATGTATTTGTACTGCCATTATCAATTCCTTTCTCAATAACCTGAACATGAACAATCAGTTACATGGTTTATAAATAGAATAACATACACACACACATACAAACACACATACAAACAAATGTATGTATGTGTGTATTACATATGACAATGTAACATTAAGGTTATGAACTCATGTGTGTGTGTGTGTGATCATTGTAAGGATTACACTGCACACAGCCACACACACACACACACTCTTACATAGCTACACACAGCCATACACACACACACAGCTACACACAACACATACACACACACACACACAGCTACACACAACACATACACACACAACCACACAGCTACACACACACACACACACACACAGTAGCATCACCACTGCACTATCACCGCCTCCCCCAGTGTACACACACCAGTCTCTTCTCTAGTATGTTTCTGTGTGCATGCCATTGTGTGTGTGTGTGTGTGTGTGAATGCTAGCATAGTAACTCCTGCACACTACTTGTACACATGTATTAGCTATGATATACCCTATTGACCAGTGGTTCTCATGTAGACTAATACCCACACACATATATTGCCCCAATACATTAAAATATAGTTTTTCATTGATATATCAATGATATCACAATAACAATGACTATATATAGTATACTTTTATACATTTATCAATGATATAATATTATTAGAATAATAGAAAATATAATAATATTAGTTAGACAGTTTTTAAATTAAGTTTACAGTTTTTTAATAAGCATTTTACACGGAGATCTTTTAGAAAGAACACATCTTAGATCTTTTTCAAAATCTAATATATTTCTCTTCGTATTTTTCAATGTGAGCATATCTGAAAAAGGACGTTCACATAAATAGGTTGAACTAAATAAAATGTTATATACAAAAAGTAATTTAAATAAATGTGGATATTGATTCTTCATTTTAATCCACAAGTATATTATCTATTAATTTTGTAAAACCAAAGGCTAAGAAATCATCATTGTATTATTCTTTTTTTAGAAATGGACATTTTAAAATTATATTATAATATTATTTTTAGATTATTTTTAATAATTTTATAATTTATTTAATCTAACGAATACTAGTGGCATTAAGTTGAATGTCTTTGTAAAAAAAACTAAAAATTATTAATTTTGTTTACATATAAAATGTATAAATATCAAACATATTGAAACATATAAATGTCGCCCCTTTAAAATGGAAGTATCCCTTGTGGGTGATCGCCCCCTTGTGAGCCCCCACTACGAGAACCACTGCTCTATAGGGTATATAGGCTATAACATCATAATAGAACTGATCAGCTTTGTGCTTATGTATTTCATAGTGTATGTGTATTTGGTTGCATTAAGTCTGCTTACTTGTATGTTTGTCAACTCGTATTGAATGTATTCATCGTATAACATTATGGTCCGGTAGTACATATCTAATATCAATTCGAATACTCGCTTTATATCGATGATCTCGATACGATTATATTTAAATTTAAATATATTATAATACACATTATAACTATTTCGAATATCGATGCAAATATATAGAAAAACATATTTACTATTAAATCCCATTGAATGTTATGTATGTCGGAGTACAGAATTGCCATTTGCAGAGATAGCGAGCACACTTCCTATCATATTTTCCAATACTTTTTAATTTCAGTAACATTACTTAATTACAATATTTTTAGGTTACTATTTTTTTTTAAATTTTAATTAATTTAAAAAATATAAATTATTGTTAATATTTTTGACTATGGGATCAGAAAATGGCAAATGATATATTTTCAGAATAAAATAATTCATTTATATTTCAAATATTTACTAAGCAAACATATTTAATTTACGACTATTCGTATAATTCAATTATGTAATCAAAACACCAACAGCGCCACCTACATAGGTTCAATTTTCAGATAAATGTATTATTTATAATTTTAAATTGTATCAAACTATACATTTTTAAAATATAAAATAATATGCTTTAAATTATTATTTGTAAGATGAAAACGAAGTGTTCATTACCAATATATAACAAAGCAATAGGATAGTTTGGTTTTAAATTCTATATACACATCTATGTGGTGCGAGTAAAATCTAACTCATATTGATTTTACTTTAATAGAACAATACATTATTGTATAGAAACTGCATCAAACCTAAATCTATTTCAGTGATTTCAGTGATTATACTGCCAACAGTAGTGGGTAGTACTATTAATTACATTGCGTGATAGGGAGTATTATATCTTCGCAAATCTTTGTTTATTGTATGTACTAACTTATAAAATATAGAATTTAATCAATAATTTGTAAGTTTACCTAAGGAGTATTAAAATGTCTCCAAAAATTGAGGCAGGTTTCTCTTATCTGTGTGTTAATAAATCTTATATCCTTAAATATATAATTATATATATATATATATATATATAAACGCTTTCAATGCCCGCCTTATATTTTGGAAACATTTCCTACATTTTTCCCGATTCACTCATCAGTGATGATTCATCACCCAAGTTCAAAAATAGTTTACTATTTACTAATTTACCAAATGGAAATTCATTAATATTGTATTAAATTTACGATTCATTATTATGTAAATAGATGGAGTTATAAAGCTATAAATAGCCTAGAAATAGTTGGAAACAATTATATTATACAATACTAGATAAATAGTCATCAATTAAAAATATATAACAATATAGATATATATTATATAAAATTATATTTTGAATATATATATATATATATATAAAATATATATAAAATTATATTGTTGAATATATATATATATATATATATATATATATATATATATATATACAGATACAGATACAGATACATATAGGTTATTTCCTACTCAATATAATCCTACTAGATAAATCATTTTAATGTTGAATCGTAATGCCACTTTAGCAATAATTTACTGAAGAGATCCGATATATCTATTAATAGTAATAATTAGTAATATATAGTATGAACTATATATCCACTAGCATGATACAATATACTAATATATATATATGCTAATGATGTTATGTGATACAATTAGATAAAGCGACTAAAATCATGAAAAGTATTTATATATATATATATATATAAATTTATATAAAACCATGTAAATGATTCAATATTAAACATATATATTAGTATATTATATCATGCTAGTGGATATATAGTTTATACTATATATTATATACTATATATATATATATATATGTATATTCACATATTTGTGTTATTCGAATAGATGTAAAAGTATAATTTTACTACAATTTAATTATATGAATGATGATTAATTAATTAATGATGTAAACTTAATATTCTATCGAATATATTCATATATATATATATATATATATATATATATATAAATATATATCTAGCAAAAGATTGTTTCGCAATATAATTATATATTATCAAATATTATAATATTACTTATAAATATCATAAATAATATACATATTTAATTTGATGATATATTTTCTTTATACATTCTATATATTATTTAGCACTTATGTTAATTTAGCTATTAATAATTTAGTAATATATATATATATATATTTATGTGTAAACAATGTCTACTAGACATGTACCTTAGCTCCACTCACATATGCAATCGGGTGACATTTCTTTCCGGTGAATGTTCTATTAGAAATGTTTCTATTATAACTGTTCTATTTCATATAATTTATTAAATTTATTAGTGGAAAATATTATCTATATCGCAGCGCGTTGTTTTGTAGAAATAGTAAATGTAAATTAAACTATATTAAACTTATTTATTTTATATAAGTATATAATAATGTATATAATAATTTATATAAGTATATAATAATGTACATCTATCGACTGCGCTTCTACACAATTAGAATCAGTCTAGGGAGGCTCGCATCTTCGTGCCTATCTTCTACATTATAATGTTGTAATAAACTGCGCAATACACTTTGTACAAAATGCATACTATAGCGCACGTCCCTCAACCTGATTCTCTTGTGTAGAAGCGTAGCTATAGATGTACAATGTACATTGTATATTAATATACATAGTACAATTAATATACAATATACAATGTACATTGTACATTAGACCGGTTCGTACTCAATTTTTTTTCCTAATTTTATAAACCTTCACATATGTGACAATTATGTATGCTATGATAAATAAGTGTTTAAAATTTTAGACCTATATCTTAAATATTGTTATGTCACGAGACCTTTTAATTTTAATGGTTAGCGTTTCGTATGAACTAGATAACGTATTAATTGAATACAACAAAAACAAATATCAAAAATTAATTATTAAAGCGCCGTGACCTCATTAAAGTTTAATATTGAAGAGATTTTAACATTGAGGAGATACAAGATATTTTGAAACTTCTAATTATCTCATTAACAATTATGTTTTAAGTTATATATAGGTTATTTATTATAAGTTATAACATTTAACTATAAATTGAATTATATATTTTATATATTGTCTAATATTTTTAGATGTTCCAGTAAATTTTTCGGAAAAAAATTATTTTAATTTGAAAATCTATAATAAAATATAAAATGATATAATTATCTATATATATATACATAATTATGTGTATGAGTGAAATATCACAAGAAATGTTAAAGATTATAATTAATTTATATAATAAAAAATGGTAATTTATTCACTATTTTAATGTAAAAAATAAAATAAATTATATTTTAAAAAAAAATAGTTTACGAAATATTTTTTTTTAATTTTTAATTGATGATTTATAATATGATTATTTAAATTATTATAATCATTCTAAATAAATCTGGTTTTTAAATTTGTTTAATAGATACCTATAAATGCCTATAAAATAAAAAAAATTAATACCAGTGATAATATACTGCAAACATTAAATAATATATATATCTGTAACAACTGAACCGGCTTAATGTACATGTATTCTAAATTATTGTTTTATATTAATTTAATATTGAAAATATATATAATCGATACATGCATACAATTGATATTAATGTTTATATGAATTGTTAAATTTCAGTTACTGTACTTCGCAACTGACATATATAATATGTATTATAACATATTATAACATAATAATTATACTTAATACCATATATCTATTTCTATGTATACTGCAATGATTACTAAATCAACAAATATTAAGATGTTTTTTTTTTAAATCTAATATATTTTATTTATATACAATATATACAATAAACCTTTGAGCGTTTATATATAAAATATATGAAGAGTACATATTTATAGCGCACTAATAAAAACTCTAATTCTACATATTGTGAAGTAATTTTATTTGCATATATTAGGTTTATTCAACAATAATTTGTGTTAAGGCCCTATCGCAGTGTACACACTGATCAGACCACATTTACCAGATGTTTTCAAAATACAATGTATATAGATATAGGAAAATATATGTCTATTCAGAACGTTAGTCATGTTAGAACTATTATCTGTATTGAGCCACTTTTTTTTGTATAGTATACACATTATGTAGTACAACAGTATTAAAATAGAACATTCATAATATATATATATCATTATATATATATATATATATATATTTATACATATATCTAATAATATATATTTTTTTTTAAATTATTATTTATAAATCAACTTATGAAACTATTTGAAATATTATTTTTATAATATTCTATTGTAATAATATCCATATAAATATTTTTTCTATAAAGCAAGACAAATTATCAACAAATATCAAATTGATTTTCCTGTAGAGCAACGAATGCATACACACCTAGAGTGAAAATATTGATCACTGAGTAATATGCATTTGAAATTTCATAGCATAATTGTAATAATTATTTCTTAACTTTTATAAACTTATTTATTATCTATCACATTACATTTATAAATGACTATAATTATGTGTATAATATATAATAGTATCTATATAATAATGTACTATAATAAATATTACTATATTCATATTATATAAAAATGTATATATAAATTTAAAATATTTTATTATACTTTTTTAAATATAGTAGGGTCATAAAAACATGTTTTTATGTGATTTATATATCATTTTTGGATGCAAATTTGTCATAGATACTATATTACACAAGAAATAAGTTTTATTTTAATGATATTTAACCATTTATACACTGCAACAGACATTTTGTTAATTCCATATTATAATTGTTATATTAGCGAAGTCTATTTTATTTAAATCTATTATATCTGAATATTTTAATTTCATGTTTTATTTGTTTATTTAAAATATTTATATATAATGTATAATTAAATAATCTTATTAAATAATAATAGTTCAATGTTTTTTTTTTGATAAAAGATGGTAATCTGAATTATTTTCAGTATATTATGAATTATTATATTATATTATAAATTAAGCATGTTTTAATTAAATTGATACTTTCCAAATTTAATTATTTTTCTTACTTAATTTAATATATGAATATGTATTAATCTAATCTAAACCCCCCCCCCATACAGTTGCAACCCCAAACTCACCCCCGCCAGTTTATCAGAGCGGATCTTCACCGATACCGAGACACCATCACCACGCCACCGATAGTTTACCGCCTACATATAGGTCAAGGTCATCTACATTAAGACCTTCAATCTGTCCATCCAACAGCAATGGAATAGATAATTTAGCTCTAGATACTCATTTATAGTAAATACTACAACGATTATATATATATAAATTATATATTTTGTATTCATACCGTATTATTATTATTGATTTTAGATTTTAATAAAACACCAAACTATATATTTTCGACATTTTTATTATGCACAACATCAAGAGACTTTTAAAAAGTAAAGTAAAAAAAGAAATAAATCACTGTTATATGGTATAATAAAATATAATATATATATATATATATATATATAATATATATACATACATATATATATATATTGAATATATATAGAGATAAGAGATATAAAGAGAGATAAAGAGAGCATCGTTATACAATAGGTAGTAATGATTACACGGGTGGGTGTGGCAGTCGTCGTAGCTATTCTTCGACGAGAGAATAAGACTCCTCAGCCAATGAGTAATACTTGTTAGCTAGTCGTCCCTTCATCATGAGCATCGCGTTGTCCGCGGCAGAGGTGTAGAAGTCACCGGAACTCGAGTAGTCGGCGTCGAGGTGGTGGCCTCCCGTGAAGTACAGCTTGCCTAGACAAGCCTCCAGTTCGTAGACAGGGTAGTCCATGGTAGCATCAAATTCTCCTGTAGTCGTAGTAGGTATTATAGGAGGTATTCTATTCGTAATTGTATTATATATTCGCGTTAAAAATCGATTAATTTAATATTAAAATCGCAAAATAAAAATAATTGAAATTGTTGTATTACCAATAACATTTGAAATATTATCTTTAAAATATATATAAATTATGTTTTTATGTGAAATAGAACTTATAAAGTTAAAAAGAAGAATTTTAACAAGCCAATAAATTAAAATATCAAATAATTTAATATAATAAATTTAATTTCTAATATCTATAATTATTTTGTATATATTATTATTATTTATTGTTATAAAATGTATAATATATATATGTATATTTTAAATAGTTTTATTTGAAATTATGCATGGCATAAATATGTTCACTAAGCGCATGCATGCACTATAACAAATTTAATATAATAATAATGAATAATTGTATTTAAAATTATTAGTATTTCATCATAATATATGTATCATTATTTTCCAAGTTTTTTTTATAATAATGTATAATTATTTTCAAAATAAAAATTATTTAATTTATCAGTGTTTGCATCATAACTATAGACAAATCTATTGGATACAAAAAAGTTTTCAAAAATACATTTTATTATTATTTATTTGAATTAATTAATTTATTTAATTGTAAAAAATACAAAAAAAGTATGAGAAAATATAATAAGGCTTTGAAAATATTATTTGAATACTAATCATTTTTTGTGTTTTACTAGTTACAAATATAGGTGTACAGAGTGCTAGTATTGTCATCATGAATGTATGATCTATTTACTATCAATATTTTAAAAATAATTCAAATAATATAAAATCATTAATAAATTCAATAATAAAAATATTAATTGTTTTATAAATAAAATATTATTATAATTAATAAATGTAGATAAAATATTTAATAAAATCACTAATGACAATACATGCAAATATTCTATTAAATTACTATGGAAATTTTAAATGCAATGGAAATTTTGTATTTAAATAGTAGTACAAATAGTATATATAATAATTTTATAATATTCTATTAGTTAATATTATAAAAAAGATAAAAGATTAATTAAATTATAAACAATATAATATTATATTCAACTTTTTATAATACTATATTTGTCACAATATTAAATAGAAAATTTAAATAACAATTCAAATCATTATTATATATTTAAAATAATCTATTTCTATAATTCGTTATATCAAATATTATATTTGAATAAATCTTAATATTTTTCCATTGTATTAGTATAGTTTTATAGAAATATAAACATTATTTTTAATAAAAAAAGTTTATTATTAGATTATATATATAATTAATTTGTAATTAAAAATTTTTAATTTTATATGGTAAATAAATAATAATTGTAATCTATACGAAAAACATACTATTTTTAATACAAGAATTATAATAATAAAGAATATAAATAAAAAAAATTGTTTAAATAAATATTAAAAATGTGATAATCTATATATATATTAACTATTGTATAAGTGATAACGGCTAAAAAAAGCATATACAATGTATTGAACTCGTACTAACATGATAATGATATAAACAAACCTGCTAAATCATGAGACGTCATATTCACAGCCTTATTATACCAAAACACAGCCTCCTTATTAGATCTCTCCCTGTACGCAAGTATTTCAAACATTAACAACTTCAATAGATAAATGTATAAACCCCAATAATAATAGTGGTTAACATAATGTGTGCGAACGTAAGTGTGTGTAGTGAAAGCGTGAAAAGTGAGAGATAACAGCTGATGGAGGAGGAGGATGAGGAGAGGCAAGTAAAATAATATGCAAGTAATATCACAAGTAAATCATCACAGATCAATTATTTAGAGTTTCAACATAATACATTAGAGTATAAATAAATTGAAATCGGTCGAGTATATTATTACTATCAGTAATAAAACATTTTTTAAGTAGATTTTATATTTCAGAAATCAATTAATTGTTGATATAATATTTCAAAATGTTCAAATCCTCTCATATATATATTACCATGAAGTAATATAAATATAAATATATATATATATATATACACATTTTAAAATTTTGTATCATCAAAATATAATATAATATTATTTATATAATTACTTGGATAACTTATCAGTGATAATTAATGTAAGGTGACTAAAGCTGTTTTCACACCAAAATAAACATCCTGATATTGTCGAACATAAAAATCGGGCCAGTTTCAGTATGAATGGATGTAACGATATCAGAAAGGTTGAAGCACTCCTTGTGTGCGTTTATATATAAAGTACTTATTACTATACATATATAGTAAAAGTTTTAAAGCGAATAAATAATTTATAATTTGTATAGCCCATTTTTATAGATACCAGGATGTTTTTCTGGTGTGAAAGCAGCTTAAATAAGGTGAAAGAAATCAGAAGTAATAAATATAATATAAGTTTATTTAATTGATTTAATTTATTTAATTAACATCACATTTACTTATTCTGGATAACTTATTCATACATCAAGAATAATAGTTATTCTATAATCATATTTCCAAAGAATGGTATTACATTAGATAGTAAGATATTAATACTAAAGTAAATTAATTGTTATAATTTATTATTTAGTCCTTTGTTAAATCCATTTTTATTTAAAATTTGCTTTAAAACTAAAATTCATATTTTTTTGTACAAACACTATTTATATTTTTAATATATCGAGATTGTTTCGTTAGTGAAACAAGATTATGCAATAGAAACTAGAGGAAGCACTAATAGAAGATGCCGACTATGCCACAAACCTGTAGGATCCATTACTGTATAGATAAACGTGAATAAGGATATAGAATACAGAACGAGAGGGGTTGCGCTACAAACCTGAGGGTTCCGAGTCTGTCTTCACACTGATAGGCGTTCGCCATGTATAACATAGCTTGCCTGTCTCCGGCTTGGGCAGCCTTCAACATGTAGTTCACCCCTTCATTCTTCACTAAATCAGTGTCCTGAAGTAACAAGCGTAATCGTGTTACAGGCGACTTGTTGGATTATAACTAATGTTAAATGTAATTAAAAATGAATATTAATATAATTAAAAATGAATATTAATAATATATAATTAAACATAAAAATAATATTAAATTTAATTAAAAATAAAAATAATATTAAATATAATTAATAATAAATAGTGAATATTGAATGTAGGTTACATTAACAAAGAGTACTCTGCACTATAGGTGGAGCTACCTACCGGTAATGTATAGTCGACGAGAATGTCTCGCGGTAGGTTCAGCGCTAGTTTAGCCATGGTGACGATGGCCTCCTTGACCCCGAGGTCGGCTGCGTGTCTCTCGTGGAAGATGGCAGCCTCCTCAGTGGCGAACGCGGTCGTGGTTTCGTTGGCAAATCTGCCGAGCTCGTGGTATTTCGCGAGATCGTGGTGTACCTACAGAGTAAACCATTCGTAGTTAGTTAAAATGTGCCGATATATATATATATATATCTAAAAGGGTTTAACACAACTCAAACGCAATTATTAACTCTAAAAAAGTAAGTGTAAAACCTCTTTTAAAAAATATAGTTAAACTTTAACCTCTAATAATTCGAGTTAATAATTGCGTTCGAGTTGGTGTGAAACCCCTTTTATATGGTAATAGTAATTTATTAGAAGATTTTGTATAAAACGGTATAATAAATATAAATAAAATATATTTAGAGTCGTAAATAGCATCACGTGTGTAGTAAGGCTGTTGTTCTATAAAGGTATTAGCCCCCACGTGACGTTCATCACCTGACATACATCACTAATCATAGAGTTTTTTAATAATGTATCTTCGTGTACGGGTAAAAGTCACGTGGTTTTTCAATTGAAAATGTGGATATATTCAAATCTGGTTAAAATGTGATATTGGATAATTGAATGAAAACGGTAATTGAATAACCTCGAATATATATAATCATCAGGACAACTATAAACTATTAAAATAAGCCCTCAATTTAAAAAATTGTCAATCATAATTATCATTTTGTAAATAGATAATTATATGTTATTAAATATATCATTAAATTAAATATATTATATTATAAATTATTTATTAGATATATAAAAGATTATTATAATAATATAAATAATCTAATCAATATTGTACTTGTTAATAAAATAAAAAATAAAAAAATTTACAGAGCAAGCCTGGTAAGGTAATAGAATAAAACTAATATTTAACAATATTTTACAAATTCGATATTTTTAGCTATAAAAATTCAAGATATAAGTGGATATTTAATAGATAATCATTATATCTATCATTATATTATTCATATTCTATCAATTGCTGTTAAACCACTCAATATATAATTAAATACAATATTATATACTCATCAACATTAATTAATCTATTTATATATATATATGTAACTATAATACAAGCATGGAAAGTAATTAATAATTATTTGTTACTATTAATAAATTCTCATCTATGAATTGACCAGTAAATGTATTGTTAAAGTGGAGTATCATATTAAATTAAATATAATATGTATTTTAATATGTATAATACAATTATATATATATAGTTTACTATAATATAATCTATGGAAATGATCAATGTATAATTTGACATATATTATAGTTATATATACATATGTTGATATATTTGTATTTATAGGCTTCTATAATTAATATACCCCTAATATACCTTTTATTATATATATTATTATATATTTATACTATACAATGTAATAAATTACTTATATATTTTAATATATAAATTCATTATTTAAATACAATTTAATATGCATATACAATAAATTATTGTCAATATATAAATTGAAATAAATCTAATTGAATTTATAATTACATTATTATTATATTATAAACACATATTTAATTACTAAATGTATCTATGTTAATATTAACATATCTTATATTGAAAACTATATTTATTATAATATTAATGAATGTATATTTGGTAAATATACTAATATTAGAGATTATTAATTCAATCATATAAGATTTCTGGGTATAAGTACAGATAAGTACAGATAAATAAGTACAGATATATACGTATAGGTATATATTGCTAAACACTAACCAGCCCGAGAATAGAGTGCACATGAGATTCAGAGTTGTTATTGATAGAGTTGAAGCTATTCTCAAGCTTAATGAGGTCGAGTTCGTGTTCCACGCACGAAGGTCGAGACAATACGGCGGTGGTGTTCTGGAACTTTGTTCTCTCGTCTTCGTCCTGATTGGCGTGCGTGCGGGTTAGTCATAGGTGATGCAATATAATGACTAATTACTAATGAGTGATGGGTCGACTTACCAGTGATAACTTGTCACTAAAACTGCCTCCATAATGGTAATATTCATTGCCATGCTGTAAATTGTAAATTATATATATTATATACATATATATTATATATATATATATATATATATATATATATATATATATATATATATATACATGGATGATAATAATAGTGATTGATGGTGAAGATAATGCTGGCACTAAAAACAGAACAACAATAGAGTGATGAATGTTCTAGAAGGAATTAGAGGTCTACAATAGTTCCCAGGCACTAATGAATAGATTTATCTTCTATCTGTTATATAATTATATATAATGACACATGGCCTAGATTTTATGTTATTTAACATGAGATAAGGAATATATATATATATATATAATTTATGATAAGTTTGACATTATACAGACAATTATAATATATAATAGAACTTAATAAACAAAAGAACTTAAATTTATTATCTATTTAAAACATTATCATGCATACATCATATAACACTTGACTTTGAGTTAATAATTCCTCTCCAATAATAATGTAAACTATTATATAATATGTATATATTAATATACATATGAGATATATTATGTATACAAGTATAATAGAATATCACTCGGCAACATAGTTTAATTAATAAATGGAATTAATCTTGTATATCAATCTAGAAATTACATACACACATGCACACACATGATATAATGATTAAACATAATATAATAATGATTCAATTCTATTTTTATAAAATATAAATTACTGATATATTCGCATATTCTGTAATATTTTAAAATAAATATTAATTTATTATATTATATAATAGTATATTCTATAATATTCTAAAATAAATATTAATTTATCATATTAATAATAGTTTATTGATGGTACAAATGAGGTAATAAATCATGTTATATAACTAGCTATATAACATGAGGCCATAGATCTTATTTATAGAAGCAGACACAGTTGTATTACAGTTGATAAACAAGGGATATCTAGTATAGATACTATCTAATGGGCTTAAAAAGCTATGCTAAAAAGTTAAAAGGCTCATGGGGATATAATAATAGTAATAGTAATAACTAATCCATCAATAAATAAATGTTCAGTACAGTAAACATATGCAGGTTACATTGTATCTCTGCTAACGCTAGTATCAGAGTCGATAGAGTCTTCGTGACTTTGCGACCTCTGACCTCTGCCGGTGACCCTTTCGGAGCCAGACGACTCGTAAGAGATGGGCGGCATAGAGCGCGACATAATGTTGGGGGCGTCGTCCATTCTAAAGATCTGTACGTCGTCGCTAGCTGTCAATCGGTAGGTAAACCGTCGTTAGATAGGGCAATGAGCATCGGGGGGGGCGGGGAGGACAGGACATGACATAAAAGTTGGTCTACTTTAGATCGTAAAAATTTAAATTTAGAATTTTATAACATCCGAAAATTAATCGTTTAATTTGCATAGCCTGACGTGTTATATAATAAAATAAAACATCATCAAATTTTAAACACATTAAATAAGAGAATGATTTACAATATACAGACAGTGTTGCATCATACATGCACAGTGAACACAGCCCATTATGCTGTATTACAATGTAGATATAATCTAATCAAACCATCAGGGTAGCTTGAGGAGATACATGAGGTATTCATTACACGAGGTCTATTCATAATGCAGCCAGCTTATAATATAACTTATAATATAACTTGTAATATAACTTACCATTATATACGCTACTATCTTCAGAGAGTTCCGACATAGAAGACAGCGATCTCTCGCGCTGCTTACGAGCGTCACAGATGTTAGAAACCAGAGGTCGGAAGTGAAACTCTGAAGTAGGAGACAGACACATCTCATTGCCGCGGATTACAGTCGTAGATTTCACCTGTCGACGGGGGGTGTATTAGAGTTTGTTTTTATCATATGTTATGTATTATAATATATATATATATATATAGAAATATATATGTAGTCATATAAATAATCATATAGTATGATTCATAATCCATTATCAAATTTAATGTTATCAATCGTAAATATATTTACATGATAAATTAATTTAAGCAAATAATAATGGTTCTCAAATGAAGGACACAGTCACAGTACACATAACGTAACAGGAGAGATGAGAGATAGATGCAGTGTGATCCTGGTTAGCTGACCTTGGTGAATTTGACCTTGGGAGAGATGTGATCAGACTCGCGTTGAGTGAGATCAAAGGGAGACAGACCGAGAGACTTACAGATACTGTTACAGTTGTGCGTCTGGAAGAAGAGAGCCATACCTCTAGTACCTAGGTTTCCATCTCCATAGGCTAGGCCGTCTTGGGTGTGTATCTGGGGGTGGGGTGAGAGAGGGGTTAGTAGGGGCAGAGGGGGGGGTAGGGGGAGAGGGGGTTAGTAGGAGCAGAGGGAGTGTGTATCTGGGGTGGGGGGTGAGAGAGGGGGTTTGTAGGGGGAGAGGATGGGTGTAGCAGATGCGGCAACTACATTATATAATAACTATATAATATATATATGTATTGTTATTACATATATCTTTATAGTAATTGTTTGTAATGATTATATTGGTAGCATGAGATAGCATCACAAGCAAACCCTGCATTACTATACTGAAGTTAGATGCTATTATTACAGACATATTGTTGTATAGAACAGAATAGTATACAGTTTGTATACACATATGGGGTACAATGTATCAATTTGTGTACACAGAGAGGGTACAATGTATACAGTTTGTGTACAAGTAGAGGGTACAATGTATACAACTGAGTGGACATAGGCTTAACTACATAAGTAGTCAATCACGAAACACTAATGGGTTATAGCTGGTACTTATAGCAGGTAACTCATCAGAGTGTTATGGTGTACAATATATATATACTCTATACATAGAATATATGCTACATATACAAATGTAATGTAATGTATTTCATTCTCTCATCTGTAATGATTATATTAAAATATGGAAGAAAGTTCATAATAATTATATAGAGAAAAATCGAATAACTATTTATACCATTCGTAATTTATATTTTCATATAGTAACGAAAGTATTGTATTAGTGTAATAGTAAGGTGGTAAAGAATAATCTAAATAAATAAACACAATAAATATGACGTGACATGACCTGAACATTAACTTTACCGTCGCGTTTATAAGGGATATCGGAATATATTTATACACTTGAACTAGAGAGTAAACTTTAGGTTTGTTTATTGTAAAGAATAAATTATGTTATTTTGAAAAGTTGTAAAAGTACAGCGTAAATATTTGACATAAGATTAGTATTGTAGGAAATCTACGTGTCTACAATACACACAGATCTCTGTGCACAACACACTATATAGTAAATAGGATAGGGTGGACAAGAGTTTAAATGTGAAAGTTGTAAATCGATACCGCTGATCACAGGCTGATACTGGTGGTTCACATTAGTAACACACACACACACACGCGCACACACACACACACACGCACACACACATAGTACATACCTGGGGATCAGTCCATAAGTCTCCGACTCCTTGAATGTCTACAACCAGCAACCTGTGGCCACTCTGCTCAAATGTGAAGTGACTGAAAGCCTGCAATGGGGTGAGAAGTGGGGCTTATTATAGTGGTGAGAAGTGGGGCTTATTGTAGTGGTAAGCAGCAGTGGGGCTTATTGTAGTGGTAGGAAGTGGTGCTTATTGTAGGGGTAAGCAGTGGTGCTTATTGTAGGGGTAAGCAGGAGTGGGGCTTATTGTAGTGGTGCAATGTATGGTGCTGTAGCATATCAATGACTAAAACTGATTACTATTATTGCAATGATAGTAACATGATACACTGGGTATTGAGTACAATCATTTAAAGATGTAGAGGTCAGAGGTTATATTATACACATGACATGTGATATGCAATTACTATAGTTGTTTATGTATACAATTATGTCATCTAAATAACAATATAACTGGTGAAATGTTTGCTCCTTTATAGTAACCATTCAATGTAGGCAGACATGGTACCCATAATGCACTATGGTAGACTATAGTATCACTATAGTACATATGATCAATGTGCAGTTTTATTACATACACATTTGGAAATAATAATTTTAAATAATAAAATGTATCCTTAAGGGGATTCACAGTCTCTAAATGTCAATGTAATTAGATTAGGAAATTTTGTTTTGTTGTATATTCAAAATATTATAAAATTATTAAGATTTTTACATAATTTAAATTTCATAACATTAAGATATATTATGTTAATTATTCTACAGAATTTGTAAATGATGAGAATAATAGCATTTAAAAAAGTAACAAATTTAATCTAAATGGAATGTTTATTTTTTAAATTTTATTATCAACTCTATATCTAATCACAAATATTTCCTGTAGATACAATATACGTATAATAGTAAACATACTGTGAAAATTTGACTAAGTTTAGTTAATTATTGACTAAGAAATAGTAAAATTCATAAGAAAAACAAATATTCTGAGATAATTGATGTTAAAAATTGATTATTATTAATAATGAAATGACACTGGTATTATTCTAGAATAACACCAATGGCAAAATAATATAATTTATACAATAAAACCAACAGGTGTCACTAGTTGATTTGAAAAGAAATATATTATTGATAGCTTATAATTATTGAAAATAGTGTTATAATATATGTAAACAGTAATTTTTGTGCCATTTTTTTAATCATTATTTTATTAGAAATAGGTAGTGTTTTAAAAGTACGTTTTTTATTCTTTATATATGTTTTTAACCTATAATATGTTTACATATATTATACATGTACAAATTTATTTTTTAGATAAATTTTTTGTAATACAAAAATTGTTATTTTAAAGACCGTGAATGCCCTTAAATTAATGAAATTAATAACTCATTAATATTTTATTGAATTCTATACAAGAGAGAGTTGGCAATATGTATATTATTATATTACACTACCACATGTGTGTGTGGTGCAAACCTGTGGTGTTTGTCTCATGTGATCATCTACAAAACCAGAGTTAGAGTTGTATTTAATGTATTCTCCTTCAATGAAATGTTCCAGATGGTAGAGGGGCTGATCTGGTCTATCTACGAACTCAAGTATTGACATCTGGAATATGTCCACCTGCAGATAGTAGTGGTAGTGGTGTAGTAGATGCTACTTAAACACCTCTTGGTGGGTTGTGTACGAGAAAGTTGTTGTATTGCTGACATCAAGTATAATTACAAAGTAGTAGTAGTAGTAGTAATAGTAGTAGTAATAGTAGTAGTAGTATATGAAGTATATGAAACATGTTCAATTTAATATATTTCTAATAAATAGTAGCACATTATTTTCCAGATATAATTAAAATCAAATTGAATATGTTATATACGTGGGAATGATTATTTCCAACAATTAATAGTGGGAAATTACATTAGTTGTAATTAGGGGCAGCGCTGGAACGATGGTGTGTATGTAGGGGGTTACAACCAATCAAAATAAATGTTTTGGTAAACGTGGGGGGGGGACCAATACATAGGAGGTCCCCCTAGATTTTAAAGTGGGGTGGGGACATATCCCCCCATCCACCCCTGTTACAGCGCCCCTAGTTGTAATTGGAAGTAGTAGTAGTAGTATTAATAGTATCATTAGTAATAATATGAGAGGTGGTCATGATTTAATGTATAATATAATTGGTATATTAATATATTTGCTTTATATATAAATATAGATTTGATGTAGAATGCATTAGCACATTGATAATAGGATACAGAATCATGTACTATGGGCAATCAGGTGTATATTGTATACAGCTTTTACCCATTAAAACACTGACACATGCACATATATGTTATTGATTTATGTTAGCAAAACACACATAAAAACTATATTCAGATAATATGATATACATATATATATATATATATATATATATATATATATATATATATATATATAATGCATGTGTGCATATATCACTAATATTATTCAAAAGAGTTTTTATGATAAAGCACATTGGTGCAAATACTGGACACACACACACACACACACACACACTCACACACACACACACACATGCCTGCACACAATGTATAATACAATAGAAAGTTCTAGATCTTTACATTGTTAAGATAAATAGTTAGTCAAGCATTACAATCACCTGGGAACCTGAGAGAGATGGAGAGATGTGGAGTGATGGAGTGATAGGTCACAGTGACTCATGCACACACACGAACACACATGATTAATCTATTGTTTACATCGGCCGGTTGCTACGACGACGACGACTACGACGATGATTAACCTTCTTGGGTGGATTGTGGCGGTCAAACTCCTCGCCCCAGAGTTTAGCATCCATCTGTAGCTTGACGTCCTCAAAGTAGACCTGTTTGTCTACGCTTTCTATGTAGCACTTGGCCACGTAGTTGTGCGCGCACTTCCAGTTGCTAGACTTCGCAAACGAGGAGAGCTTCTTTCTGCGAGGGGGATAGTAGTACCGGTATTAGTGTGTGTATGTGTGTGTGTATGTGTAGATGTGAGTGTGTGTGTGTATGTAGGTATGTGTGTGAGTGTAGGTAAGGACATAGATATATTGAATAGAGGAACATGTAAACTGTAAAGTGAAATAAGAGACAAAGAGATGAAAAGCAAGCTATATGACCACATGAAACCACTACAGCTAGAGCAAACCTCCCCCCTCCCTCTAATACCGGGAACAAGATATGCACACACCATTCAACCACGGTAACGAAGTTAATATGCATATGATATGCAGTGGCATTCTGGTTAATTAGTGTTTAGCTGTGATGCATCAACAGTGTGGGTGCCTAGAAATGTCCGTAATATGGGCCATCGTGGGTCAGGCAAGGTATTGTACACTGGTCTACATACTGGCTAGTGACAACAACACGATCATCTAGAATCATCTATAGTGTCAGAATAGATTCTAATTTCGTGGCAACCTTATTCTAGGACACATATCAGACAAATAGATTATATATGTATATTATAGATTTTATATATAAATATATATATATATATATAATACTATCATACTATTAGTATGTAATTATGTTTGTTTACATATATATAATTAAATATATTGTAATTTGAGAGTATGGTAATTTTATATTAATTAAACAAATAATTATAGTAATTCTCCCAATAATAATGTATTTATAATGTATTAGTAAATACTATTTACACATATGTTTATATATAGTATTATTGAAGATAATGTGAGATACTGGCATGTGTATATTAATAGTGTTGTGAAAATAAGATGCATATAAATAAGTTTGTTAATAATAGACCAGTGGTATGAACTTATACATTGAAATAGTAGCATTGGTAAGGGTGATATCTAGATCAAAAAGTAACTTAATATGTATATTGTACATACATGTTTATACAATTTACATATAAATAAATAAACTATACTATTACAATTAATGTTAGCAATATAGTATATTGCATGGTGAATGCTACATTGCTATAATGCATTGACCCATATGTGCTATAAATAGAACAAAGCCTGCCTCATGGCCTCAATGAAAACATGATGGATTGCAAGTAAACACTTCTAAGAAACACATGTATATAAACATAGACATAATGTAAACATAGGTATGGTAATAACAATGGCAATAACAACAGTGATACTAACAATCTAAAGCAGGTTCTCATAGCTCCATGGTTGAAAGACTGTAATTGTAGGGGGGTAGGGTTAACAAGAGGGTAATGGTGGTAAGGTTAACAATCAAGTAGTGGGGGTAGGGTTAACATTAAGGTAGTGGGGGTAGGGTTAACAACAGGGTAGTGGGGGTATGGTTAACAACAGGGTAGTGTGGGTAGGGTTAACAAACAGATAATAATGATACAGATACTATATTAGGTTATATAGTACTGATAGATGTCATAATCTACTAGATAATGTAATGGTATAATACTATTGTACTTAGAGATGATGTAATAGCACAGAGACATGATGTAATAGTATACTACTACATGAGACGTGATGTAATAAAGTAAACCTCAGTTTGCATCTTCACAGAAACGCTGTCAACAACCCACTTCTTCCTCAGAGCGTGGTACCTGTGTCTTCGGCATATCTCCATAGGACATTCTTCAATCTATATAGCAGTGAGTCATCGCTATATCAGTGAGTCATAGCTATAGCAGTGAGTCATAGCTATAGCAGTGAGTCATATCTATGGCAGTGAGTCATCGCTATAGCAGTGAGTCATCGCTATAGAAGTGAGTCATCGCTATAGCAGTGAGTCATCGCTATAGCAGTGAGTCATCGATATAGCAGTGAGTCATCGATATAGTTAGCATCGCAACTATTGTTATACCATTGTGTAGCTCTGTATCAATGTTATGGTTCTACAATTATTGTTATCGGAAATATTGTTACATTAATACATAATTTTATAATGATACTAGCTGGCTACGTCCCAACGTTGCCCGGGTATTATACTTGTAGTGGGATCGTTAGCAACGTAGATGTAAACAAAGATTTAATTCTAGGAAACAATTTATTTATTTATAACATGCACTTAAATGTAAGTGTTTGACAAATTTATAATGATATTGTTCCCGTACGAGCGAAGGTGTGGCCCTACATGGCCCTATGTTAGTTCCTAATAAACAACCACCACCATCGTCATTGTTTAGCTGCATTCAATATTGCTCTACTACCTCGAAGAGCTATAGGTTCAGGTGCTAAGCGTTAGAAGTTTAGCGTAGGGTTACCACGTAAACTATAGCTGGTCGCGTTGCCTATCTAGAGGTCAGAGTTCGCGGTTACTTACGTGATGCGTTTGCCAGGGGTCGGTGAGGCGTTTAACCCTAGCGATGGCGTTCAACCAGCGCGACGTAGACAGAGAGGGTTTCACGACGGTGATGTCGGGTACGCTGGCCCCGTAGCCGCTATCGGAACGTTCTAGACGAGTGGAACACATCGAGGCGACCACAGCGGACTGGCACTTGACGCCCGACAGCTTCAGACGACGGCGTTGTTTCAGCGTCATCGTCGGTTTAAAGAACGGCGCTACGACCTTGAGACGAGCTCCGGCGGATTCGTCGTCGGCGTCTCCGCCATCGCTGTCGGGGCTGACCAATCGGTGACGAGGTTAGAGGTCAACGGGTTGCGGGGTTAGCCATGCGCGACTATGTATAAATTATATATTTGGAATAGCTCATAATTCTCATAGAGTACAATAATTAGTTATTTATGATGTATGTAATATATATATATATATATATATATATATATATATATATATATATATATATATATATATAATATTTATACAATAATATGTTAGGTATAATGTATATTTAAATAGAATTCTGCAAGATTAAATGATATATCACTTTTGTAAGATAATACACTAAATAACAAAAACAATATGGACCAGAGTGCAGTAAACATGTTGTGCCTAGAAATAACAGAAACATAAAAAGCAGTAAATGCATTAAAGTGTGGAATATTCCAGAATAGTATAAACATAGTAATTGAATATAGCAATGTAATATATTCTAGAACATTATATATATATATATATATATATATATATATTCTAGAATATAATAAATATAATAATATTGAATATATGCTTATATAGGTAATAAAATGTATATAGACAATAAAATAATATTATACTTAAATATATATTAATGTATACATGTGCATGACTCTAATATTTGAATAGAATATATAATTATTTAAATATATGAGGATTTTATTTAAATTTATTAATAAAATTCTATAATTATATTCTATATAACATATTGTTATTGTTATTGTTATTTTTATTTGGTGGAGTCCTTTCATCCCATCCAGGAACTTAGATGAAGTTTTCACTTATAACCATATATGGCTCTAATGTCCCTTCGAAGCCGCTCTCATGTTAAGGCATCTATGGTTTTAACGAGAGCCGATCATTTATTTATACACAATTATTTAAGATCACTTCTAAATAATATTTTAAGACCAATTTTATAAAATTAATTAATGGTCCGGACGAGGGTCGAACCAGTGTCCTACTGCTTGTGTGTCTGACGCCTTAGCCACTGAGCCACACAGGCAGTTTTAAAATTAAATTAAATTATATATATATATATATATATATAATTTAGTATAATTTGTATATGATATTACTTATAAATCATGAATATTATTATTATACATAAATTGAGTGCATTTAATATAAATATTATTGAAATTATTGAAATTATCACATAAGATATGCCAACTTCGGTATATTTATATTATTTATTTAGATGTTGTTATGACAAATGTAAATTCTATACTTTACAATAACATAATAGATTACAATATTCAACAAAATCAATTCATTAATTAAACATATTATGTTTTAATCAGAGAGTTAATAATGACATGTTAGACAATGAATGAATGAATGAGATGTTAGAATTTAAGAAGATTATGAAATTAAAATACAAACAATAATAAATTGATTACATTGAAATGAAAAAGAATAGTTTCTAAATACACAGTGTGCGCAAAGATTTTCCGAAGGAAAGATATAACACTTACGCGAAATCGTGTAATTCGAATTTGTATACAAAATACCCTGGTGCCACCTATAGCGGGTTACTTTTAGGAACTATGTGTTGTTTATAATGTAAATTCGTATTTAACTATACACTTAAAATGTTAAATAATATGCTTTAAATTAATATTTATATGATGAAAACTAAGTGTTCATTACTAATATATAACAAACAAATATGATATGTATGTTTTAAATGCTATAAATATATATATTTAGTAAGTAAAAGCTAATTTATATTGCATGTAATTTAATAGAGCAATGAAATCATTGTTGTATGCAAACAGAGCCGAACCTAAATCTATTTCAGTGATTTCGATACTACTGCTAGCAGCGGCAGGGGATATTACTAAATTACATTGCATGCATAGGGAGTGTTATATCTTTGCATCGCAAAATCTTTGGTGTGCGCGTGTGTACAACATTAACACAGTGATGCACGACTGCGTATGATGTAATCGTAGATTGCATAATACCTTGAATCGGATGAGAAATGTTCGACATCGGTCATGGGAAACAACATAAAATCATCTTCCAACGGAGAACTAACGGAAACTGGCATATCTATCAAATATGCGCTACGTTAGATATCAACATGCATGTGTGTGTGTGTGTGTGCGTATGGGTGTGTGTGTATGTGTATGTGTATGTGTGTGTATGTGCGTGCGTGTGTGTGTGTGTATGTGTTTGTTATATTAATTTAGTGTATATGTAAATTATTTTGATATAGTATATATACTAAGTAATAAATATATTTATTTAGTATTTATATAATAAAATGTAATATTTGTAATAGTGATCACTATCATAATATATAATAAACAATATATAAATATATATATAATATATATATATATAATAAATATATATATATATGTAATGTATACATAAGTATGATTTTAAATACTAAAAAAGTCGTATATAGTAACTATAATTGTACCATAGGTTTGTAAACAAAAACATTTGCTAGAATACTCCGGCTGTTCTATAAATAGATAGGCGTAGATGTCAGCAGTCTAAACACTAAATCAAAACACACACGTGAGCGAGGGGGCGGTGTATTGTATTACCACGTTGACCCGTATACATCGCTAGCTTTACAGCCTAGTTATCATATTCCGTTCTTATTGTAACGGTTCGTTCGGCCTTGGACATCTAATCGTAAACATTAGCGAGACCTATTTCATAGGTGATAAAAATTGTGAAATAAAAAATTGCGCTCGCGAAAAAAAACGTCTACTTTATAAAATATCTAAATATAGATATATATTAGTAAACTATGAAATTTATTACCTAATATTATATGATATTCATAAAATATATATGTTAATTATTTCATACGTCCATTGTTCTAACTCGGAATGGAAAGTTTATAGATTGATATGATATTCAAACTATTGATTATCGTTGATGCAGTTATAGGGAAGACAAGTATCGCACCATTGTGAAACACCACAACAAACTACAGTATCCATCTTAGTAGATACAATAACTCTCATTTAAATTAAAAAGAAAATATGATATTCAAATTCATATTCTCTCAAAAGGGGCGTGTCTACGATAGAACATTCAGGAAAGTATTTGATTGACATTCTGGAGAGAGCATAGATAACTTGTACTATATGTCGCTAAATTGGTTTGTTGGCAAAAATCGAGTTGAATCTGCTCTATTTGATTTGCAGAAAGTATTGCTATATAGTAGTAGTCCAGTGTTGACTAGTGGTAGTATGCTAGATTGTTAGTAAACAATTGATCATCAAGATAATACATCACAATAAGCCCATAGGCCCAATATTGGAACAATATATTCAAATAACTAAAATGATACAATATTCAAATTTAATAGTAAATATTAAATGTCAGATATACAAATAATACAAGTAATAATAACAATTTAAGTTAAGTTTTGTTTAATTTTTTGTTATTGTATTTATAACAATGTTTTTTTTAAATAGTTATAAAATATAAAACTACTTTTAATTTTTTAACTTTTTATTATATTTAATTTTAACAATTAATTATTATTTTACCATTAGAATAGGATATTTAACAAAAAACTAAATTAATTTGAATATAATTATGAAATAAATCATAATAATTAAACAATATTCATAAAACACTAAATCCATAAAAATGAATTACTTTGATCTATTATTAAATCATTTTATGAACAATAGAGTTATAACTATTTTTATTAAGGTTATTAATTATGGTTATTAATTTAATGTATTATATTTTAATTTATAATAATTATATAATAGTTATTTATAAATATATTTTGTATTATCTAATTATAGAATGGATTAATCTAGAATAATTTAAAGTTTTTAAATCTTTATCATTATTTAATGCATTTGAATATTTATATATTTAATTTAAATTTAAATTTAAATACCAATGGTATTATACCATGCACAATGTGCATTGCACATTATTAATGTATTGATCTAGTGGTATGATTCCCATGGTAAACAATTTGTGTTTGAAATTTTAATTTAAATAGTTAATGGGTACATTGCAACGGTGACAACAAATAAAAATAAATGTGGGGAAAATTCCGAATAATATCAAATACATTCGAGTAATATCTATAGTAGTAATATTATTACATTTTATTATTAATATTATTACTATCTTCATCCACAAATTACTTTTTATTTAACCCCGAATATCATGTAATCATTTAGATCATTCCAGAAATGGATCCAGGGTATAAGATCCAGGGTAGCATAAAAATACTATAAAATATTATATAAAAAGATTTATGACAAAAAAGTCGCCGTTGCTGGTATTTAACTTAAGAGAGATTGATGCATTCAAATATCAGGCCAAAGTTCAATAAAGCGTCATCTGTTTTCTCATTTTAACTACCGATAACCATAATTCTGAACGTAAAATGAACGTCAATGAGAAGCAACTCGTATAGACTAATATATCATTCATAATTAAATCAACTAAGTAGATACATATTTATAAGATGTATAAGAGCGCGAAAGTTTGTATATATTTAATAAGTGTATAATAATTCATGTCTACTAGATAAGCCACTAGATAACCCTTTAGCCCTATTGGTTAGTAACCACTGGTTACAGACTAAGCGTAAAGATTGCTGTGTCAAACACCAGGTGACTAACAACACTCTCTATTGAGCGTAACAATCAATTAGACACGGTATGCGTTTATCTATATGTTACGATTGCTAGTCATAGTTAAATATAGAATATTCGCTTAACTTAGCGAGCATTCGCATCCGCTGTCCACCAACTAAATTAGGAGAGGTGATTAAATTAAGAGGGGTGATTAAATTAGGAGGGGTGACTAAATTAGGAGGGGTGATTAACTTAGGAGGGGTGATGGCGAGGAGGCGACACTGAAGTATAACTATTTAAATTACAATTAAGCAATACGTATACGTGTTGAACTTTATAATAACATTGCGGTTAGTCCGTCGCATCCCGGTATTAGATAATATTATATAATATTAATACGTACTATATCGTATATATATATTATATGGATGCTTTAAATATTATTATCTACCGAATAGATATTTGTATGCGATCGTAAAATTTCTACTAATACTTTATCATTTACATTAACAAATATCGTGAATCTCGAAGCAGGCCACCGATGGGGGATGCAAGAGTTGGCAACGGTTTTCAAAATGTTACTAGCAATTTAGGCGGGCGGCGAGCGTGCATGCAGTTAACGTTACATAGATTATATGTTTATATTCAGTGAATATTATTCACACATCAATACGCATCGTACGATACACGATGTATCATACATCTATTGATAAAATGAGATTACTAATTAGAATAAACACCCATGAATGTATGTGTGTGTGTGTGTATATCCTATATGTTTTATATAAGCTTTATCAATAGCGGTTGTTTCTATGCATGATCGCCACCCGCCTCAATTGCTGGTAACATTTTGAAAACCGTTACCAACTCGTGCAGTAACCTCGCCGATTATTAGTATTAGAATGTCAGAGTTCACTTTTTATTTTGGGATTGTGCGATTTCTTTTGTTCGGTTTAATTTTATCTGCATTATATCCCCAAGTGAGCATATACAATATTTTCTTAATATAAAATATCTTATAATGTGCAGTAGTGATTATATAAGTACCGCCCACCTTGAACTCCGACATTCTTATAGTAATAATCGGTGGCCTGCTTCGAGATAATTCAAAAATATTTGGTATACAATATATTTTTATATAATTTATTGATTATTTTTAAAATCTAATAATATATAAGAATGGATTATAATAAATTATTAAATAATGAATTACAATAAAAAATGTTTTAATTTTTAAATTTTATATTATAATAATTATAAATTATAATTTATAATATAATTATTATAATAATATTATATTATATTATATTAAATATAAATTATTTATATCTAATTAAATATAATGTTTATATAATAATAATATATTTAATATATAAAATATTTAAATATATTATTATAATAATTATATTATAATATAATATTTATAATAATAATTATTATAATAATTATATAAATATTTTATATCTAATTATATATTATAATAATTATAATTATTATAATATATAATTATTATATATTTATATTCATGACATTAATAAAACTGATTTTTTATAATTATAATTTAAAATATAGGTCAATGTTCAAAAATACCTACCAATTTAGTTAGTGAAGTATCAGTATTTTACAAATTAATTTTTAAAGAACTTGATAAATTATGGAACGAGAACAAATATATTCTTAGTAAGGGTTTAATATTCATAATATTTGAAATTCGACTGTTTATATTCGATGTAAAATGCAATTGCATATTACGTATAGGTCTCGAATAACAAATATTTAATGACAGCGTTAAAGTACTGCCAAAACGAACGACACCTCGAGAAAGAATGATTGTGCATCTTGTTTACAAATAAAATCAAATTTCAATTGACCTATTTACTGGACTGCTACAATTTCTCATAGGTGGCGATAGTAGTTAACAATGAATCCAATGAATAATACAAACAAAATTACAAAGATGATAAATCATAAATATTAATAAAGGTAGTAGTAGTATTATATTTAGTAGCAATAGTAGTAGTAGTAGTAGTAGTAGTAGTAGTCATAGTATGTGGCTGTAGTATGGGTATGGGGTATTACCAATGATGGGCAGGATCGCCAGGGGCAGATACATGGGAGGGGGGGCTAGGGGGCTCTAGCCCCCTTCATGAATTTAAAATAGATAGGTTAAATCAGCAAAACCTTCAATATCAATTATAGGTAGTTTTATACATATTTCATTTTAAGTATATTCATTAATTGTAATCTAATTTAATAAAATATTATCACTATTTATAATGAATTAATAAGTAAAACATATGAAGAAAGTTATCTTTTGATAAAGAAAATACTATCACAACAATCCATCAAAGATCACGTTTTTAAACCACATAGAGAATATGGAAATACTCGTACATTTCAAATGAAGTGGTTACATACATATTCTAGGTTATCCTATAGACTGTAGGCTACAGTGCATCTTTAAATGGCATATTGTGTATTTCATGTGTTTTTCATTTAAAAATTAATCACAATCAAGTTGGTGATCCGATCCAGATCGGGATAGGGATAAACAAAGGATCGGGTAACGAATGGAGGATCGGGATCGGGATCGCCGATCCAGAAAAAAATGATCGGTGCCCATCATTGAATATACGATACTCTAATATTATAATATCTATTTATAATAATCTTTAACAAATTTTAGTATTTTATTATTACGTTGATATGATATTAATACAATTGTATTGATTATTATTTTGTAATGTTTTCCAATGTATTGCAAAACTACGTGGTATTTAAATACGAATTATTATTTTGACAATAATATAATTTAATCATTGAGATCATAAAAGTAAACCACCTATTTTGACTCAACGATCTATATTGTACGTCATACAATCAGTAGATATTTGATATAATTGATATATTAATTCACTATATCATATAGTCTATATGATACATTCAATAAATGCAATTAATTCAATGGACATATAATAATATAATAATATAATAATATAATAATATAATAATATAATAAATACAATATATTAATAATACCTATTTATAATTATTAACAATTTATAATGCATAGGTAGGTAATTCAGAATACCTAAGTATTATACTATAGTAGCTACTATGTGTAGGTATTGTTTCGAATTATGAAATAATAGCGGGATCGGGTAAGAAACTTAGGATCGGGATCAGGATCGTAAAAGATCGGGTAACTAATGGAGGATTGGGATCGGGAACATAATCGCATATGAGAATAAATAGAGGATCGGGATCGCCGATCCAGGTAAAAAGGATCGATACCCATCACTGGACATTAGTAATATTAGTATTATAGTAGTATTAGTAGTATTAGTACTAGTAGTAGTAGTAGTAGTAGTAGTAGTAGTAGTAGTAGTAGTAGTAGTAGTAGTAGTAGTAGTAGTAGTAGTAGTAGTAGTAGTAGTAGTAGTAGTAGTAGTAGTAGTAGTAGTAGTAGTAGTAGTAGTAGTAGTAGTAGTAGTAGTAGTAGTAGTAGTAGTAGTAGTAGTAGTAGTAGTAGTAGTAGTAGTAGTAGTAGTAGTAGTAGTAGTAGTAGTAGTAGTAGTAGTAGTAGTAGTAGTAGTAGTAGTAGTAGTAGTAGTAGTAGTAGTAGTAGTAGTAGTAGTAGTAGTAGTAGTAGTAGTAGTAGTAGTAGTAGTAGTAGTAGTAGTAGTAGTAGTAGTAGTAGTAGTAGTAGTAGTAGTAGTAGTAGTAGTAGTAGTAGTAGTAGTAGTAGTAGTAGTAGTAGTAGTAGTAGTAGTAGTAGTAGTAGTAGTATTAGTAGTAGTAGTAGTAGTAGCAGTAGCAGTAGCAGTAGCAGTAGCAGTAGCAGTAGCAGTAGCAGTAGTAGTAGTAGTAGTAGTAGTAGTAGTAGTAGTAGTAGTAGTAGTAGTAGTAGTAGTAGTAGTAGTAGTATTAGTAGTAGTAGTAGTAGTAGTAGTAGTAGTAGTAGTAGTAGTAGTAGTAGTAGTAGTAGTAGTAGTAGTAGTAGTAGTAGTAGTAGTAGTAGTAGTAGTAGTAGTAGTAGTAGTAGTAGTAGTAGTAGTAGTAGTAGTAGTATTAGTAGTAATAGTAGTAGTAGTAGTAGTAGTAGTAGTAGTAGTAGTAGTAGTAGTAGTAGTAGTGGTAGTGGTAGTAGTAGTAGTAGTAGTAGTAGTAGTAGTAGTAGTAGTAGTAGTAGTAGTAGTAGTAGTAGTAGTAGTAGTAGTAGTAGTAGTAGTGGTAGTGGTAGTAGTAGTAGTAGTAGTAGTAGTAGTAGTAGTAGTAGTAGTAGTAGTAGTAGTAGTAGTAGTAGTAGTAGTAGTAGTAGTAGTAGTAGTAGTAGTAGTAGTAGTAGTAGTAGTAGTAGTAGTAGTAGTAGTAGTAGTAGTAGTAGTAGTAGTAGTAGTAGTAGTAGTAGTAGTAGTAGTAGTAGTAGTAGTAGTAGTAGTAGTAGTAGTAGTAGTAGTAGTAGTAGTAGTAGTAGTAGTAGTAGTAGTAGTAGTAGTAGTAGTAGTAGTAGTAGTAGTAGTAGTAGTAGTAGTAGTAGTAGTAGTAGTAGTAGTAGTAGTAGTAGTAGTAGTAGTAGTAGTAGTAGTAGTTATAGTAGTAGTAGTAGTAGTAGTAGTAGTAGTAGTAGCAGCAGTAGTAGTAGTAGTAGTAGTAGTAGTAGTAGTAGTAGTAGTAGTAGTAGTAGTAGTAGTAGTAGTAGTAGTTATAGTAGTAGTAGTAGTAGTAGTAGTAGTAGTAGTAGTAGTAGTAGTAGTGGTAGTAGTAATTACTACTACTATTAATAGTAGTAATATATTAGTGGAAGTATATAGTAGAACTCCTAATGTAGAATTATTAGCAGTAATAACATTATAAACATATAACCTAATAGTTTATAATGATGATGATGATGATGAATGTTTATTAAGGCTTTATTAAGGTTTATTAAGGCACTATAATAGGCTTATGAGGCCCTTCTATCGAACATGAAATTAAATAATATAATATTATATGAACAAATAATATAAAGAAAATAAACAAATAAAATGAATACAAGGCGCAAACTATAGTCAAGGATTGCTATATTGTATAGCCGAAATATGAAAAACAAACACGTACTTAATTATAGGAGGTGGTAATTACTTAAGTAAGGATGACATGTTATATATGAACTTGTACTATTTATTATATATTAATGTATATCAGTTTCATTATATATTTTATATATTTAGTTGGGATAGGCAATGGATAATAGATGTTTTAACATACGTTTTAAAATTGTTTCGATGAGATAAATATAATATCATAGGGGGGGGGGTATTCCAAGACCCCCTATAACCGAGGTTATAGGAGGGCTTGCTATTCCATAGTTTAGGGGTAGAAACGGAAAATACATTAAATTGTTTATGCGAGGTTCTTATAGTTATGGATGTGTATGAGTCGGTCATCGTTGTAATGTAGATGCATCTACATTATATAATTTTTTATTTTATATATTATGTTCTACTAAAGTTGATTATTGTACATTAATAATAATGCTTAAATTTAAATTAATATAAAAAACTTACATCACAACTTAAGTTCAACTTTAGTCGATAAACTTAAGTTCAACTTACATCATAACTTAAGTTCAACTTAAGTTCAATTTAAGTTTTGATGTAAGTTGAATGCTGGGTGTACTGTGTTATGTCGGTAGTTTGGTCAGCTAGTCGGGCTTACTGTAGTGTGTGTGGGGTAGTGAGTCATAGTTTGTTTTTATATTGAATGCGTTGTGCGATAGGTAGCCCGTTGAATGTTATAGGCAGGTAGTTATGTGGGATCTTGATTATTTAAGAATTCGGTAAACAGAACTTGAAGTGGAGTAAGGGCGCAGGAATGGTATGTTTTGGCGAGGGCGATATTTGATTATAGTTTATAGACTTTATGAATACTTTATTTTCACGGTATTATACTGTAAATTAATAATATTCGAGGGAGTGGATCCCACTACAAGTATTTCCGGTAACTTGCAGGAAAGAGTACCAGTAAACTCGGACCAAGTAAACTCGGACCAGGTAAACTCGGACCACTTTTGAGGTAAACTCGGACCACTTTTAAAGTAAACTCGGACCACTTTTTAAAAACATAAAGTAAACTCGGACCACTTATTAAAATAACTATATTTTGTATATTTCTATAATATAATATGCTTTAACTTACTTCCACCTTATATAATTATATTATATCTGTTAAATACATTATAAAAGAGTCATTTAATATGATATTTTTGTGGAATTATATATGTAAATAGGTAAACATTTAATTTGAACTCGCACCACTTTTGAAGTAAACTCGGACCACTTGTGAAGTAAACTCGGATCACTTGTGAAGTAAACTCGGACCACTTATTAAAATAACTAATATATTGTATACTTCTATCATAATAAATATAGCTTCTATCGTGGGTCTCGTCGGTGATATACATAGAGCTAGAGAGAAATTTATCTCTAGCTATGTGGTGATATACGACAATTTAAATTATGTTAAGTTATTAAATGATTATATTATGTATGTGTAGTAATATCGGAATACTCGCAATTATATACAGTGAAATTATACTTTTAACTTATAAGTTAAAGCATATTATATGTTAGAAATATACAATATATAGTTTATACGGTTGGTCCGAATCTTCTTTATGTTTTTAATAAGTGGTCCGAGTTTACTTCACAAGTGGTCCGAGTTTACTTCACAAGTGGTCCGAGTTTACTTCAAAAGTGGTGCGAGTTCAAATTAAATGTTTACCTATTTAAATATATAATTCCACAAAAATATCATATTAAATGACTCTTTTTATAATTTATTTAACAGATATAATATAATTATATAATGTGGAAGTAAGTTAAAGCATATTATATTATAGAAATATACACAATAATAATTATTTAATAAGTGGTCCGAGTTTACTTTATGTTTTTAAAAAGTGGTCCGAGTTTACTTTAAAAGTGGTCCGAGTTTACCTCAAAAGTGGTCCGAGTTTACCTGGTCCGAATTTACCTGGTCCGAGTTTACTGGTATTCGCAGGAAATGTTATAACTTTAAAATATTTTCTATCAATTTAATTGTCCTACAATTGTTGTGGGATACCCACTTACTTTTCGGCAACTTTCCTGAAATATAGTAACTTTATAGGGGGTATCCCATTACAACTTGATAGAAAATGGTTTTAAAGTTACAATATTTCCGAAAACTTACCGGAAATACTTGTAGTAGGATACCACCTTAACCCAATATTGTAGGGGCGGTCCCTCTAACCCAACTATTGCTGCACCCATATATCGGAGTAAAGTATTCTATTAATATGTAAGAATATTTTTGAAATAGTATTTTCAGTAAAGAAATGATTATTATTCTATGAACATTATTATTAATCGTATAGTATATAACAATGCTTTTTAAAGAGGTATTTTGTGGGCAAAAGCCTACACACTATTATTTTTTCCATATCACTTTTAAATTTGTACCCACGAAAAAATCATATATTTTAATAAGGAATTATATCATAATCTTATTTGTTTACTAAAAATCAGTAAATATATTTTATTAGATTGTTTTCCATATACAATTGAAAACAAAATAATAATTTTTGGAATTACCCCACCCCACTTTCAAACCCTAAACAATTTAATAGTTTGTAATGTGCGGTTGACTTATTTAGTTACATCGAAGAGGTTACATCACCAGTATATTTAGAGAATGAACATACTGTATACGATATTATATTATTACCTATAAAATATTATTCCGATATTGTGAGCGCATGAGTATTTAAATATTGTGATTGTTGAGCTGGATGGGAGTATATAATTTGTTTTATTTCATATAATTAGTATACATATATGTTTGGTAAGGTTTACGACGTGTTCTTCAATGTTGTAGTATTTGTATGTATATTTAATGCTAATGAATGTGTGCTAAGTTAATTTATTATAGTGTATAGACAGTTATTTAGTGTTTGTTAATTTATTTTATAAAATATATATAGTCGAAATATATATATTCGAAAGTGTAAAATATAAATATTTGCTAACGATTTTTCTAATTTCGTAATAATATTTGTTATTTCAATAATTTATGTTTGAAATAAACAAATAATAATACGAAATTAAAAAATTAAAGAAATTAAAACTTTGTACAGTTATCGTTATTTTAAATAAGTGTGTATATGTTTAGCGAGGGATTTCAATTACGGTAAATCTGTATATAGTAGGCATGTATATAGAATTTAATCTCAGTAGGATTTAATCTCATTATATTCATGAGAAATAACAAGTAGGGGAGATGCATAGGTATGCATATATATGTGTCCTTTCAGATACATGTTGAGTTAAAGATAAAGATTGTAAAATATTATTAAAAGAGAGAGCAGCAGTATTATCAGATCCAATATGAAAATTGAAATCTCCTAAAATAACGGTATTAGTAAGAGAGATGTGGGAAACAAGTTCAAAAAAACAATCAATGAAAGAAGAATAAGCATTAGGATACCTACTTGGAGGTCTATAAATTACAATTAATTTAAAATTATTGCAAAAATGTAATTTAAAGTTTGAAATTAAACATTCACTATTAGGTAAGTCAAATAATCTTGAATTGACAAGTTCAATACTTTTGTTATACAGTATACCTACTCCACCACCCGTACGACCACACACACGATTAGCTTGAATAAAATTATAATCTGTTGATTTTAATGAAGAAATGACTGCACAGTCGTTTTCATTAAACCATGTTTCCGTTAATGCTATGATGTCATGATTAAATTCATTAATAAAATCAAGAATGAAAATCAAATTTGCCTTAACGGAACGAGCATTTATTAATGAAATTGTAGGGTGGTAGGACTTAGTAGACACATTAGTCAAGCTGATTGTGGATCAGAAGATTTATTTTTGATATCACTTATATAACTATTAAATGATATTTTCCATTCATTAAATGTATTATCACATGGTATATAAGGATTACCACTCCAGTCAATTACATCAGAACCATCACTATTTATAATATTTCTTAATTCATATTTATTATTTCTTCGGTTTAAAACACATTTATAACCTTGAATTAATTTGCTTTTTAAAGCATGGTAAGAAATATGTTTGAATTGTTTAACTTCAGGTGTTAACAAAGGGTGAACGAATAAATTTTTGAAATCTGAATTTCGCCATAATTTAGTAGAAGATAATATTAGATCTCTAGAAAAGGTAGAATTAAGAGTAATAATGGCAGAACTAAAATGAAATATAGCATTAGTAATTATAATAATATCTAATTTAAATAATTGAAAAATTGATTGAAGATTATTCATATTATTATTTAGATGAGGTATATTATCAATAACTACTATATTAGAATTATTATTAGAAGCTTGATTATAATTAATAATTGTTTCTAATGAAGATTTTAGTTGAGTAGATAAATTAGAAATAGATACTACTACTACTACTACTACTACTACTACTACTACTACTACTACTACTACTACTACTACTACTACTACTACTACTACTACTACTACTACTACTACTACTACTACTACTAATACTACTACTACTACTACTACTACTACTACTACTACTACTACTACTACTACTACTACTACTACTACTACTACTACTACTACTACTACTACTACTACTACTACTACTACTACTACTACTACTACTACTACTACTACTACTACTACTACTACTACTACTACTACTACTACTACTACTACTACTACTACTACTACTACTACTACTACTACTACTACTACTACTACTACTACTACTACTACTACTACTACTACTACTACTACTACTACTACTACTACTACTACTACTACTACTACTACTACTACTACTACTACTACTACTACTACTACTACTACTACTACTACTACTACTACTACTACTACTACTACTACTACTACTACTACTACTACTACTACTACTACTACTACTACTACTACTACTACTACTACTACTACTACTACTACTACTACTACTACTACTACTACTACTACTACTACTACTACTACTACTACTACTACTACTACTACTACTACTACTACTACTACTACTACTACTACTACTACTACTACTACTACTACTACTACTACTACTACTACTACTACTACTACTACTACTACTACTACTACTACTACTACTACTACTACTACTACTACTACTACTACTACTACTACTACTACTACTACTACTACTACTACTACTACTACTACTACTACTACTACTACTACTACTACTACTACTACTACTACTACTACTACTACTACTACTACTACTACTACTACTACTACTACTACTACTACTACTACTACTACTACTACTACTACTACTACTACTACTACTACTACTACTACTACTACTACTACTACTACTACTACTACTACTACTACTACTACTACTACTACTACTACTACTACTACTACTACTACTACTACTACTACTACTACTACTACTACTACTACTGATCACTTTGATGACGAATACCTAACAGTAGGATGCATGATGTGTGACTTTACTATACATTATACATGTCTGAACACTGCTGGTTACTTACCCGAGAAGTGGTCAAATAAAAATACCCCATCCACAGCGGTTAGGCAAATATTCAGTAGCTCGTATTTTAAATTTTTATGTAAAACTTGTTCTGATAGTCAAGCCAATGATGAATTGAATTTAACTAGTGCTAACAATAATATTAATACCGATAACTTTAATAAGGATATAAATAATATGGCTGCCATACTTAGAAACCATAGTGACGATATTACTGAGATTAAGAATTTAATTAAAAATCTTGACAAATCAAATGCTTCGATACTTTCTTATTCTGATATTGTTAAAGACTCTACCAACACCATTAACAATCTGGCATCTAAATTTAGTGATATTATTAAACCTATCGCTAAGTCTACATCATCTAACTCCCCTAAGTTGTCTGGTAAACTACCGACTTCAATAGCAGCAGTCATTGAGCATGTGCCCGATTCTGATAAAAATAATAATTTCGTTCATACATTATTTAGAACTTTACATTTAACCACAGAAAAAATACTTAAAGTTTCATTCTCAAAAAACTATATAATTATTTATTTTAGCTGTGAATTCTCGTATTTATCATTTATTGAGTCTAGATCAGAATTACTAGATTCTGATTACAAGAAATTATTTATTAGACTTTACTTAGATAAAGATGTGATTAAACATGGTAAAATACTATATCATGCAATTAAATCTAATAAAATTGATAATTGCAAATGTAGGCTAAATCGTAGGCATAATAAATATGAATTATACACAATTACTGATAAACAAACTAAGTATATTGATCCAATACAAATAACTGAACAACAACTGAATACATGGACTGAAAGCTATACTAATTATATTAATTCGTTTAAAAATAACAATACTGAAAATGATAATTCGACATGACATATCATTGATATATCATTGATTAATATAAGATCTTTACATGCTAACTTACCACTACTAACTGATTATATAATAGAATATAAACCTGATATACTGGCACTTACTGAAACTTGGCTCACTGAAAATGATTCTAATTGTATTTATGAATTTTTAACATTAAATTATAATTTTAAATATATAACCCGACCAGATAGCAGATTTGGGGGTGTAGGTATTATTTTTAAAGATACATATAAACTAAATAAATTTGAGAAACATACATTAGCTTACAGTGACTGTTTAGTATCTAATATAAAAATAAATAATAATACGGACTTAAATGTAATAGTAATATATCGTCCTCCTTCAAATAATTATGTTTCATTTATTAATAATCTATATGAACTATTATCATCGCTACCATCTAATAATACTATTATAATGGGTGACTTTAATTTTAAAGTTAATCAACACATCTCATCTTCCATTTCTTTAACTGATATGTTATCTTCCTCTAATTTCATACAACATATTACTACCCCAACTCACTCATCTGGCAATACATTAGACCTTGTTATATCGTCATCAAAATCAAACTTAATTATACAAATCAAACCGATTACGCACTTACTTACTGACCACTTTACTATATCACTTACAATAAATATCCCTGTTATAAAACAACTCAAACGACATATTAATTATAGAAATATTTCTAAAATTGACTTATGTAGATTCAAATTTGATCTAAAATCATCGATGAACAACCAATTTGTTAGCATTACTATTTTCAATAATGTTTTTCTTTATCTATTAGATAAACATGCCCCTAGTAAAGTTAAATATATTAATGATAATAAATTACACTGGTTCAATGAAACAAATCTAAAAGCTAAAAAGGAAATGAGAAAATATGAAAGATTATATAAAATTTCTAAATCTGATAGTTCATTTGATAGTTATATTATTTCTAGAAAATATTTTAAAAAGTCAATTCTTATTGCAAAGAAAGAATATTACCATA
>OZ025242.1:22244342-22564342 GCA_964019155.1 Osedax fenrisi
TCCCCTTTATCATATGTACCAACCATCCCTCCATATTCTCTTTCATTACTGAACCTTCCATCTACTTCGCTGGTTGAGAAGCTTCTCCTGTCTGTGAAATCAACATGTTCCCTTGACCCCATTCCTGTCACCCTCTTACATAAGCTGATACCTTATATTGTTATGTACTATAAGGAAATAATCGAAGAATCAATCATATCTGGCTCAGTACCTTCATGTATGAAGTTAGCTAATGTTACTCCTACTATTAAAAAACCTGACTTGGATAAATCACTGCTCGCGAGCTACCGGCCGATATCACATCTCTCGTATATTTCTAAAGTACTTGAAAGAGTTGTAGCTATTCAACTTAATGACTATATACTCAGTAACAAAATCCTCAATAAATGTCAGAGTGCTTATACTAAAAAGAAATACCGAAACAGCTCTTGTCTATATTATTAATTCCCTTCAGCGTGCATCCTTTAATAAACATAGCTCTGTGATCATACTATTAGATCTTTCAGCAGCATTCGATACCTTAGATCATAGCACTTTAATGTTAAGACTTTAGTCTATAGGTATAAATGGAACCGCTCTTGAATGGTTCAAATCATATCTTCAAAATAGATCTTTTTCTATTCAGATTGATTCTCTGACATCCACACCTCGGTCAATCCATCATGGTGTACCGCAGGGATCTGTTCTCGGACCAATACTCTTCAATATATACATGATCCCAATATTTGATATTTTTAATAAATATCCAAATATTGGCTACCATTCCTATGCAGATGACCTACAAGTATATATGATTTTAAAAGACCCTACTAAAGATATACCTATACTCAACAACTGCCTTGAGGATATACGAATATGGCTAAACTCAAACTCTCTCTCACTGAATAGCTCAAAAACCATTGCACTCCATATTTCTTTATCAAATAAGTCCACTATTCCAAATATATATATTGGTAATGATTGTATACCTTACTCCAGATCAGCCCGTAATCTAGGAATTATATTAGACACCACATTATCATTTACACATCAGATCTCCAATATAATTAAATCAGTAAATTTTATATTATACACTATAAAAATTATTAGACCTTCAATATCCACTGAAATTGCTAAACTACTTATAACATATCTTATTCTACCTAATTAGATTACTGTAATTCGATTATTAATGGTATACCGGATTATTTACTACATAAACTACAACTTTTGCAAATTCAGCAGTCAGACTCATATACAATATAAATAATTCTCTAGAACACACATATCACCTTACATGAAAATATTACACTGGCTCCCAATTAAATACAGAATAATATATAAAATATGTATGCTAACCCATCATGCCACTCATCACAGCCAACCTGACTACTTACATACTCTACTTACTCCCTATACATCATCACGCCCAATACGACTTTTCCTCAAGTATACTCTAGTCATACCAGATTTGCGTAATGTATCCATAAAACAAAAGAGAGCCTTCTCAATCTCTGCACCTATAGCCTGGAATAGACTTCCTTATAACATTCGTTCTATTCAATCAACCACGTTATTCAAAAATAAGCTTAAGACATATCTTTTCTCTTTGGCTTATCCTAATAACAACTAGTCAACATTTAATGCACGGCCGAAAATTTCTGATGAAGTTGATGGCAGTGCCTAAAACATTAGGTTACAGGTTACAGGTTACTACTACTACTACTACTACTACTACTACTACTACTACTACTACTACTACTACTACTACTACTACTACTACTACTACTACTACTACTACTACTACTACTACTACTACTACTACTACTACTACTACTACTACTACTACTACTACTACTACTACTACTACTACTACTACTACACTACTACTACTACTACTACTACTACTACTACTACTACTACTACTACTACTACTACTACTACTACTACTACTACTACTACTACTACTACTACTACTACTACTACTACTACTACTACTACTACTACTACTACTACTACTACTACTACTACTACTACTACTACTATTACTTATTTATCCGCTGATGTTAGAAGAAATGGTAATATATTTTATCATGCTATTAAATCTAAGCTAATTTTAAACTATAAATGTACATTAAATTTAAAAACTAATACTTATGAACTAAGACCATATAATGATACAAATAAACTTGATTGGAACTGTTCTCCATATTTACCGTCCATAAATGAATTGAACACATGGAGTAAATCATACGATACATATATCACATTAATCAAAAATAAACCAAATAATAAATCTAATTGACTATCGGTATGTAGCAATGAAAACATTACTTCCCTCATTAATTGTCGGTCACTAGTTGCTAATATTGATATCATCACACAATATATAATAGAATCTAAATCATCAATAATCGCACTCACAGAAACTTGGCTCCATATATTAGATGATGTTACTCCTTCTTATTTTGAACCATTACATTTTAATTTTATACATAGTCCTAGATGTGATGGTAGAAATGGTGGTGGTGTTGCTTTACTTTTAAATAATAACTATACTATACTTTCTCAAATTCGAATTAATATGACTCTATGTGATGTACTTCTTGTAAAATTTAAAACATCCCAATCTCAAATAATAACTGTTCTCACTATATATAGACCTCCAAATAATAACCATATAATATTTTTTAAAGAATTTTCGGATCTAATACATCAACACATTAGCCCTTTCCTTATAATTCTTGGTGACTTTAATTTTCATTTTAATTCTACATCATATCCCCATAATAAATTCAAAGATATCTGTAATGAATTATGTTTATCTCAACATGTTACTGAAACTACACATATTTCTGGAAATGTACTCGATTATTTTTACTCATAATAATTCTATTATATTAGCTAAACAACCAACTAATTCTACACTATTAACTGATCATTATGCTATTAAATGTACATTAAATATAAAAAAATATATAAGTTCTAAATTATTATCCTATCGACATTTACGTAATATAGACTTAACTAAATTTTCTCTTGATATTCTATCTAATCTTGACATAAATAATTTTACTATAACTGCACTTAATAATACACTTTCTAATCTTCTAGACACATATGCACCACTTAATGACCGAACAATTAAAATATACTCTATAACACCATGGTTTAATCATATATGTCATACTTATAAAAAAAATACTAACATATTAAACAAAATATATAATAAAAATAAAAATACAATTAATCATGATAATTTCTTATTTGCTAGATCTCAATACCGTAAACAAATGAAATCTCAAAAAACAATGTACTATAATAATAAAATTAATTTATATAAAAATGATTCTAAAAAACTTTTTAAACTTACTAATCAATTAATGGAAGGAACAAAAGAAAAACTTTTCCTCCTCAAAAAAATAATCTACTAGTTAATAAATTCTCAAATTTCTTTGATAATAAAATTTCCAACATATGTGATAATATCTCGAAAAGTAAATCTGTAAATAAATCTATCAATATAAATTGTTTTGATACATGTTCATTTCCCAATAATAATTTTAATAATTTCATAACTCCAACACATACTGAAATATATAATTTGATAATTACCGCCAAATGTACTTCACCAAATGATCCATTACCTCTCTCTATTACTAAAAAAATTATTAACACTTTAACACCTCTATATCATAAAATTATTAATATTTCACTAACTACTGGCATTATACCACCTGAAATTACCACATGCTATAATAACTCCCATTTTAAAAAATGCATCTTTAGATGATTCTATTTTATCTAATTATCGACCTCTATCTCAATTAACCATTACTCTCAAAGATTCTAGAAAAAGTTATCTATAAACAGCTCATATCTTATCTTGACTATAATGATTTATTTGATAATTACCAGAGTGCATACCGTAAACATCATAGTACTGAAACTTCCATTATTGCACTTACTGATAGCCTTCACCATTCACTTGACAACCACAAATCTTTGCAATTATTATTTATTGATATGACTGCTGCATTTGATACCATTGACTTTACTATATTACTATCTAGACTTTCCAATATTGGTATTACTGGAACTGCTTTCAATTGGTTTAAATCTTTCATTACTACTAGAACATACTCTGTTAAAATTAATTCTTCATTTTCTCAACCCTATCCACTATCCACTACTACTACTACTACTACTACTACTACTACTACTACTACTACTACTACTAACTACTACTACTACTACTACTACTACTACTACTACTACTACTACTACTACTACTACTACTACTACTACTACTACTACTACTACTACTACTACTACTACTACTACTACTACTACTACTACTACTACTACTACTACTACTACTACTACTACTACTACTACTACTACTACTACTACTACTACTACTACTACTACTACTACTACTACTACTACTACTACTACTACTACTACTACTACTACTACTACTACTACTACTACTACTACTACTACTACTAACTACTACTACTACTACTACTACTACTACTACTACTACTACTACTACTACTACTACTACTACTACTACTACTACTACTACTACTACTACTACTACTACTACTACTACTACTACTACTACTACTACTACTACTACTACTACTACTACTACTACTACTACTACTACTACTACTACTACTACTACTACTACTACTACTACTACTACTACTACTACTACTACTACTACTACTACTACTACTACTACTACTACTACTACTACTACTACTACTACTACTACTACTACTACTACTATACTACTACTACTACTACTACACTACCTACTACTACTACTACTACTACTACTACTACTACTACTACTACTACTACTACTACTACTACTACTAATACTACTACTACTACTACTACTACTACTACTACTACTACTACTACTACTACTACTACTACTACTACTACTACTACTACTACTACTACTACTACTACTACTAATACTACTACTACTACTACTAACTACTACTACTACTACTACTACTACTACTACTACTACTACTACTACTACTACTACTACTACTACTACTACTAATACTACTACTACTACTACTACCTACTACTACTACTACTACTACTACTACTACTACTACTACTACTACTACTACTACTACTACTACTACTACTACTACTACTACTACTACTACTACTACTACTACTACTACTACTACTACTACTACTACTACTACTACTACTACTACTACTACTACTACTACTACTACTACTACTACTACTACTACTACTACTACTACTACTACTACTACTACTACTACTACTACTACTACTACTACTACTACTACTACTACTACTACTACTACTACTACTACTACTACTACTACTACTACTACTACTACTACTACTACTACTACTACTACTACTACTACTACTACTACTACTACTACTACTACTACTACTACTACTACTACTACTACTACTACTACTACTACTACTACTACTACTACTACTACTACTACTACTACTACTACTACTACTACTACTACTACTACTACTACTACTACTACTACTACTACTACTACTACTACTACTACTACTACTACTACTACTACTACTACTACTACTACTACTACTACTACTACTACTACTACTACTACTACTACTACTACTACTACTACTACTACTACTACTACTACTACTACTACTACTACTACTACTACTACTACTACTACTACTACTACTACTACTACTACTACTACTACTACTACTACTACTACTACTACTACTACTACTACTACTACTACTACTACTACTACTACTACTACTACTACTACTACTACTACTACTACTACTACTACTACTACTACTACTACTACTACTACTACTACTACTACTACTACTACTACTACTACTACTACTACTACTACTACTACTACTACTACTACTACTACTACTACTACTACTACTACTACTACTACTACTACTACTACTACTACTACTACTACTACTACTACTACTACTACTACTACTACTACTACTACTACTACTACTACTACTACTACTACTACTACTACTACTACTACTACTACTACTACTACTACTACTACTACTACTACTACTACTACTACTACTACTACTACTACTACTACTACTACTACTACTACTACTACTACTACTACTACTACTACTACTACTACTACTACTACTACTACTACTACTACTACTACTACTACTACTACTACTACTACTACTACTACTACTACTACTACTACTACTACTACTACTACTACTACTACTACTACTACTACTACTACTACTACTACTACTACTACTACTACTACTACTACTACTACTACTACTACTACTACTACTACTACTACTACTACTACTACTACTACTACTACTACTACTACTACTACTACTACTACTACTACTACTACTACTACTACTACTACTACTACTACTACTACTACTACTACTACTACTACTACTACTACTACTACTACTACTACTACTACTACTACTACTACTACTACTACTACTACTACTACTACTACTACTACTACTACTACTACTACTACTACTACTACTACTACTACTACTACTACTACTACTACTACTACTACTACTACTACTACTACTACTACTACTACTACTACTACTACTACTACTACTACTACTACTACTACTACTACTACTACTACTACTACTACTACTACTACTACTACTACTACTACTACTACTACTACTACTACTACTACTACTACTACTACTACTACTACTACTACTACTACTACTACTACTACTACTACTACTACTACTACTACTACTACTACTACTACTACTACTACTACTACTACTACTACTACTACTACTACTACTACTACTACTACTACTACTACTACTACTACTACTACTACTACTACTACTACTACTACTACTACTATCAATCAATCAATCAAAACGATTTATTTAAACACTGCAAATAACACACCAGGCGTTCTCAAGAGTGTAAAAAAGCAAACAAACAAAAATAACATAATTGAATATAAACAAAATAATAATTAGTATTATTATAAACTGTACATTGCAAAATGCAATATTGGTTATTGATATATAAAAAAAAAACCATATGATATAATGTCATATGGAAAATAAAACATATCTATAACATACATAACATAAATAACGTAAAAACAATAAATTAAGACTTTTCAATATTGAATAAATAACGTTTTAAATTAAATTTAAAGGTATCGTGATTAGGAATCATTCTTATTTTCAAGGGAAGAGAATTCCATAGTGGCGGCGCATAGTATTGAAAGGCTCTCTTGGAAGTTACTGTTTTCACTGATTTCTTGACTAGTAAGCAGTATACATCATTAGATGATCGAAGTTCAAGACAGATAGGCACTTTAACTGATAGGCAAGTTCTAATATATGAAGGACCTTCAGTGAGTGATTTATGAATTATACATAGAATTCTATATTTGCTTCTATTAATATTGTTGAGAATATTAAGATTATGTTGACGCAATGTAACACTCGAGTGATCAAATAAAGGTTGTTGATAGATTAATCGTACTGCCGAATGATCAATTCTATAGATACATTTATTCAATTTTTTGGCTAGACCTAAATATATCGAATTACAATAATTAGTCGACGAAAATACCATTGCTTTAATTAGCATCGTAGTGAGGTCTTTGCTAATGAACTTTCTTATATAGCGTATATTATATAAATGAAAATTTGCTTTCCTGCAAACAGTTGACATATGATCATCAACATTCAATTTATTATCGATAGTAATACCAAGATATTTAATTTTTAGTGATGGAATAATTCTAATATTATCAATAAATACATCAGTGAAGTTATTAAAGTTATGCGGTAAGTTCAGTAATTCAGTTTTGGAAGTATTAAGTAGAAGTTTGTTTATAAGTAGCCATTTATTCACTTGATTGGCACATTCAACTAGCTCATTATTCATGACCAATCTACTATTAACAGAATAAATAAGAATATCATCAGCATAGAGATGAAATCTTAATGTTTTAAATGATTTGATGATATTAGTTATTGGGTTCAGATATATAGAGAATAGTAGTGGACCTAAGACGGATCCTTGCGGAACCCCGTACTTAAATGATTGAGATTTAGAATAAGAGTTATTGATCTTAACAGAAAAAGTTCTATTAGTGACAAATCCAATTAAGAAATCATGAGCAGTTGAAGATATACCAATGTCTAAAAGTCTATCTGAAAGGATATCAAAAGATAGCGTATCAAAGACAGATGACAGATCTAGAAGTAGAATCTGAATTTTCTTATTTCTATCTAAAGATGTATATATATCATTTAGTAAAAGAGTTATCGCAGTTTCTGTACTGTGGTTCTTTCTAAAAGCACTTTGTAAGTTACAGGATAAGTTATTAAAATCAATAAAAGTAGTTATCTGTTTAAAAACAATTTTTTCGAGAATTTTAGAGATTAAATGTAGTTGAGCAATAGGGCGAAAGTTCGAGAGTTCATTTATATTAAGACTATTTTTCTTTAAAATAGGAGTAATAATAGAATGTTTTAAAATAGAAGGAACAACACCTGTAATAAAGGATTGATTAATGATTGAAGAAAAAAGTGGAGTGAGTGTGTTAGCTAAAGATTTCATCACAGTAAGAGGCAGAGAATCAGAGGGAGAAGCAGAAGAAGCCGTAACTAAAATATTATAGATGTCAACATTAGAGGGGAGCGTAAAATGAGTAAGAGTAGGAGTTTTATTTAAATGAGTATTGTGAGAATTTTCAGAGGAATTATTCAAATAATTGTATTGATTTATAGAAGGGGATGACAATTTTATTTTAATGACTGAGTAAATAATATCAATTTTAGAAATGAAAAAACACTAAAATTATTACATAAAATATCATCAGAAATATTAGGATAAGATTTGTGATGAGATTTACCTAGAAGAGAATTAGTGAAAGCATAAAGCTTGCCCATGTTATTTACCACACTTTAAAATTTTATTTTTATAAAATTCTTTTTTAGTAGAAGTTATACTCCTTTTAAAAGATAATTTTAACTTTTTTAAATTTATCATGTTAAAAGATGTTGAGTTTTTATTGAACATTCTTTCAGCTTTTCTCATTTGGCGTTTGATATATAAATTATCATTCGAGAACCATTCATTAGTACGATCACTAACTACTTTATTTTTAGAAGGAGCATATTTATTCAGTAGAAAAGTAAGAATTTGATCTAAAAAAGATATAGATATATTGTTGAAATTGGAGCTAGTATGATACTTGATATCAGTACTAAAAGATTCATAATCAATATTGCGAATATTTCTGTAGCTAATCGTTCGATTTGAATTGCAGTTAATATTAACGTTCAGAATGAATGAAACAGCATAATGATCAGAAATAAGAAATTTAATTGGAGGAATTGTTAAATAATTTAGATGAAAACTAGAACTGATAATTAAATCAAGAATATTATTAGATATATGTGTCCTTTCAGATACATGTTGAGTTAAAGATAAAGATTGTAAAATATTATTAAAAGAGAGAGCAGCAGTATTATCAGATCCAATATGAAAATTGAAATCTCCTAAAATAACGGTATTAGTAAGAGAGATGTGGGAAACAAGTTCAAAAAAACAATCAATGAAAGAAGAATAAGCATTAGGATACCTACTTGGAGGTCTATAAATTACAATTAATTTAAAATTATTGCAAAAATTTAATTTAAAGTTTGAAATTAAACATTCACTATTAGGTAAGTCAAATAATCTTGAATTGACAAGTTCAATACTTTTGTTATACAGTATACCTACTCCACCACCCGTACGACCACACACACGATTAGCTTGAATAAAATTATAATCTGTTGATTTTAATGAAGAAATGACTGCACAGTCGTTTTCATTAAACCATGTTTCCGTTAATTCTATGATGTCATGATTAAATTCATTAATAAAATCAAGAATGAAAATAAAATTTGCCTTAACGGAACGAGCATTTATTAATGAAATTGTAGGGTGGTAAGACTTAGTAGACACATTTAGTCAAGCTGATTGTGGATCAGAAGATTTATTTTTGATATCACTTATATAACTATTAAATGATATTTTCCATTCATTAAATGTATTATCACATGGTATATAAGGATTACCACTCCAGTCAATTACATCAGAACCATCACTATTTATAATATTTCTTAATTCATATTTATTATTTCTTCGGTTTAAAAAACATTTATAACCTTGAATTAATTTGCTTTTTAAAGCATGGTAAGAAATATGTTTGAATTGTTTAACTTCAGGTGTTAACAAAGGGTGAACGAATACATTTTTGAAATCAGAATTTCGCAATAGATTAGTAGAAGATAATATTAGATCTCTAGAAAAGGTAGAATTAAGAGTAATAATGGCAGAACTAAAATGAAATTTAGCATTAGTAATTATACTAATATCTAATTTAAATAATTGAAAAATTGATTGAAGATTATTCATATTATTATTTAGATGAGGTATATTATCAATAACTACTATATTAGAATTATTATTAGAAGCTTGATTATAATTAATATTTGTTTCTAATGAAGATTTTAGTTGAGTAGATAAATTAGAAATAGATACTACTACTACTACTACTACTACTACTACTACTACTACTACTACTACTACTACTACTACTACTACTACTACTACTACTACTACTACTACTACTACTACTACTACTACTACTACTACTACTACTACTACTACTACTACTACTACTACTACTACTACTACTACTACTACTACTACTACTACTACTACTACTACTACTACTACTACTACTACTACTACTACTACTACTACTACTACTACTACTACTACTACTACTACTACTACTACTACTACTACTACTACTACTACTACTACTACTACTACTACTACTACTACTACTACTACTACTACTACTACTACTACTACTACTACTACTACTACTACTACTACTACTACTACTACTACTACTACTACTACTACTACTACTACTACTACTACTACTACTACTACTACTACTACTACTACTACTACTACTACTACTACTACTACTACTACTACTACTACTACTACTACTACTACTACTACTACTACTACTACTACTACTACTACTACTACTACTACTACTACTACTACTACTACTACTACTACTGCTACTACTACTACTACTACTACTACTACTACTGTCATACTTATAAAAAAAATACTTATTAAACAAAATATATAATAAAAATAAAAATACAATTAATCATGATAATTTCTTATTTGCTAGATCTCAATACCGTAAACAAATGAAATCTCAAAAAACAATGTACTATAATAATAACATTAATTTATATAAAAATGATTCTAAAAAACTTTTTAAACTTACTAATCAATTAATGGGAAGGAACAAAATAAAAACTTTTCCTCCTCAAAAAAATAATCTACTAGTTAATAAATTCTCAAATTTCTTTGATAATAAAATTTCCAACATATGCGATAATATCTCGAAAAGTAAATTTGTAAATAAATCTATCAATATAAATTGTTTTGATATATGTTCATTTCCCAATAATAATTTTAATAATTTCATAACTCCAACACATACTGAAATATATAATTTGATAATTACCGCCAAATGTACTTCACCAAATGATCCATTACCTCTCTCTTCTTCACCAAATGATCCATTACCTCTCTCTATTACTAAAAAAATTATTAACACTTTAACACCTCTATATCATAAAATTATTAATATTTCACTAACTACTGGCATTATACCACCTGAATTAACACATGCTATAATAACTCCTATTTTAAAAAATGCATCTTTAGATGATTCTATTTTATCTAATTATCGACCTCTATCTCAATTACCATTACTCTCAAAGATTCTAGAAAAAGTTATCTATAAACAGCTCATATCTTATCTTGACTATAATGATTTATTTAATAATTACCAGAGTGCATACCGTAAACATCATAGTACTGAAACTTCCATTATTGCACTTACTGATAGCCTTCACCATTCACTTGACAACCACAAATCTTTGCAATTATTATTTATTGATATGACTGCTGCATTTGATACCATTGACTTTACTATATTACTATCTAGACTTTCCAATATTGGTATTACTGGAACTGCTTTCAATTGGTTTAAATATTTAATTACTACTAGAACATACTCTGTTAAAATTAATTCTTCATTTTCTCAACCCTATCCACTAAATTTCGGTGTCCCACAAGGTCTGTTCTTTCTCCAATTCTATTTTCTATATATCTACGACCTTTATCAAAATTACTCCAATCATATACTTTACTAAAATATAATATATATGCAGATGATATTGTATTACACACATTTGCAACTAACTCTACACAAAATAATTATTTTCAAGACTGTATTAATTCTACTACTAACTGGCTTACTAATAATAACTTACTAATAAATTCAAATAAAACTAAACTAATTAATATTTCTAGAACTCGCACTGCATTTCCAAATATCTATATCGGTACAGATAATATTACTCCTATTACTAGTACAAAGTATCTTGGAATAACTATTTCACAAGATCTATCGACTGAAATACATGTAAAAGATATACTTAAGTCTGCATCATATAATGTTTACAATTTAAAAAAAATTCGCCCTTTCATTTCATTAAATACAGCTAAAATATTATCTAATTCACTAATTATATCTAAACTAAATTACTGCAACTCTTTTCTTTATAAAATTAATACTACATTACTAAAAAAATGTGATTCCATTATAAATAGGTGCATTCGAATTATATTTAAAATTCCTTATACTGATTATTCTACAAGTATTTCTGAACTTCGTTCTACAATCAATTGGCATAATACTAAGCAATCTATTATATATAAAATACTCACTATAACGCATAAAGCTATAGTATTTAAGAAACCTATATATATATATATAATATGCTACAGTTATCTATTAATAACTCGCAATTGCGATCTAATTCTACAATTAACCTTGAACTACCTAAAATTAATTCTTCAATATATGGTGAGCTATCTTATCGGTGGTATGCCCCTTACCTTTGGAACAAACTTCCATCCAACATTAAGAATATTATTAACCATTACACGTTCAAGAAACATTTACATCGTTATATATTAAATAACTATTGATTGTAATAATTGTATAATAATATTCTAAAGTTTATAACATATACGAAAGTATTGTATGTATCTGTATATTTGTGTATATTTATTTATATACGTTTATATATTTATATACACATATATGTATGTATATATTTATCATGTTATGTTTTTAAATGCTAAAAACAATTAGTAATATTTGTTCTGTTTAATTTATTCGTTCACACTCTAAGAATGTTTATAAAACATTAATGCAGTGTATAATAAACTATTTACATTACATTTACATTTACTACTACTACTACTACTACTACTACTACTACTACTACTACTACTACTACTACTACTACTACTACTACTACTACTACTACTACTACTACTACTACTACTACTACTACTACTACTACTACTACTACTACTACTACTACTACTACTACTACTACTACTACTACTACTACTACTACTACTACTACTACTACTACTACTACTACTACTACTACTACTACTACTACTACTACTACTACTACTACTACTACTACTACTACTACTACTACTACTACTACTACTACTACTACTACTACTACTACTACTACTACTACTACTACTACTACTACTACTACTACTACTACTACTACTACTACTACTACTACTACTACTACTACTACTACTACTACTACTACTACTACTACTACTACTACTACTACTACTACTACTACTACTACTACTACTACTACTACTACTACTACTACTACTACTACTACTACTACTACTACTACTACTACTACTACTACTACTACTACTACTACTACTACTACTACTACTACTACTACTACTACTACTACTACTACTACTACTACTACTACTACTACTACTACTACTACTACTACTACTACTACTACTACTACTACTACTACTACTACTACTACTACTACTACTAATACTACTACTACTACTACTACTACTACTACTACTACTACTACTACTACTACTACTACTACTACTACTACTACTACTACTACTACTACTACTACTACTACTACTACTACTACTACTACTACTACTACTACTACTACTACTACTACTACTACTACTACTACTACTACTACTACTACTACTACTACTACTACTACTGCTACTACTACTACTACTACTACTACTACTACTACTGTCATACTTATAAAAAAAATACTTATTAAACAAAATATATAATAAAAATAAAAATACAATTAATCATGATAATTTCTTATTTGCTAGATCTCAATACCGTAAACAAATGAAATCTCAAAAAACAATGTACTATAATAATAACATTAATTTATATAAAAATGATTCTAAAAAACTTTTTAAACTTACTAATCAATTAATGGGAAGGAACAAAATAAAAACTTTTCCTCCTCAAAAAAATAATCTACTAGTTAATAAATTCTCAAATTTCTTTGATAATAAAATTTCCAACATATGCGATAATATCTCGAAAAGTAAATTTGTAAATAAATCTATCAATATAAATTGTTTTGATATATGTTCATTTCCCAATAATAATTTTAATAATTTCATAACTCCAACACATACTGAAATATATAATTTGATAATTACCGCCAAATGTACTTCACCAAATGATCCATTACCTCTCTCTATTACTAAAAAAATTATTAACACTTTAACACCTCTATATCATAAAATTATTAATATTTCACTAACTACTGGCATTATACCACCTGAATTAACACATGCTATAATAACTCCTATTTTAAAAAATGCATCTTTAGATGATTCTATTTTATCTAATTATCGACCTCTATCTCAATTACCATTACTCTCAAAGATTCTAGAAAAAGTTATCTATAAACAGCTCATATCTTATCTTGACTATAATGATTTATTTGATAATTACCAGAGTGCATACCGTAAACATCATAGTACTGAAACTTCCATTATTGCACTTACTGATAGCCTTCACCATTCACTTGACAACCACAAATCTTTGCAATTATTATTTATTGATATGACTGCTGCATTTGATACCATTGACTTTACTATATTACTATCTAGACTTTCCAATATTGGTATTACTGGAACTGCTTTCAATTGGTTTAAATATTTAATTACTACTAGAACATACTCTGTTAAAATTAATTCTTCATTTTCTCAACCCTATCCACTAAATTTCGGTGTCCCACAAGGTCTGTTCTTTCTCCAATTCTATTTTCTATATATCTACGACCTTTATCAAAATTACTCCAATCATATACTTTACTAAAATATAATATATATGCAGATGATATTGTATTACACACATTTGCAACTAACTCTACACAAAATAATTATTTTCAAGACTGTATTAATTCTACTACTAACTGGCTTACTAATAATAACTTACTAATAAATTCAAATAAAACTAAACTAATTAATATTTCTAGAACTCGCACTGCATTTCCAAATATCTATATCGGTACAGATAATATTACTCCTATTACTAGTACAAAGTATCTTGGAATAACTATTTCACAAGATCTATCGACTGAAATACATGTAAAAGATATACTTAAGTCTGCATCATATAATGTTTACAATTTAAAAAAAATTCGCCCTTTCATTTCATTAAATACAGCTAAAATATTATCTAATTCACTAATTATATCTAAACTAAATTACTGCAACTCTTTTCTTTATAAAATTAATACTACATTACTAAAAAAATGTGATTCCATTATAAATAGGTGCATTCGAATTATATTTAAAATTCCTTATACTGATTATTCTACAAGTATTTCTGAACTTCGTTCTACAATCAATTGGCATAATACTAAGCAATCTATTATATATAAAATACTCACTATAACGCATAAAGCTATAGTATTTAAGAAACCTATATATATATATATAATATGCTACAGTTATCTATTAATAACTCGCAATTGCGATCTAATTCTACAATTAACCTTGAACTACCTAAAATTAATTCTTCAATATATGGTGAGCTATCTTATCGGTGGTATGCCCCTTACCTTTGGAACAAACTTCCATCCAACATTAAGAATATTATTAACCATTACACGTTCAAGAAACATTTACATCGTTATATATTAAATAACTATTGATTGTAATAATTGTATAATAATATTCTAAAGTTTATAACATATACGAAAGTATTGTATGTATCTGTATATTTGTGTATATTTATTTATATACGTTTATATATTTATATACACATATATGTATGTATATATTTATCATGTTATGTTTTTAAATGCTAAAAACAATTAGTAATATTTGTTCTGTTTAATTTATTCGTTCACACTCTAAGAATGTTTATAAAACATTAATGCAGTGTATAATAAACTATTTACATTACATTTACATTTACTACTACTACTACTACTACTACTACTAATACTACTACTACTACTACTACTACTACTACTACTACTACTACTACTACTACTACTACTACTACTACTACTACTACTACTACTACTACTACTACTACTACTACTACTACTACTACTACTACTACTACTACTACTACTACTACTACTACTACTACTACTACTAATACTACTACTACTACTACTACTACTACTACTACTACTACTACCACTACTACTACTACTACTACTACTACTACTACTACTACTACTACTACTACTACTACTACTACTACTACTACTACTACTACTACTACTACTACTACTACTACTACTACTACTACTACTACTACTACTACTACTACTACTACTACTACTACTACTACTACTACTACTACTACTACTACTACTACTACTACTACTACTACTACTACTACTACTACTACTACTACTACTACTACTACTACTACTACTACTACTACTACTACTACTACTACTACTACTACTACTACTACTACTACTACTACTACTACTACTACTACTACTACTACTACTACTACTACTACTACTACTACTACTACTACTACTACTACTACTACTACTACTACTACTACTACTACTACTACTACTACTACTACTACTACTACTACTACTACTACTACTACTACTACTACTACTACTACTTTACTGTGCACCCATCACAACAAAAATTATCACTAAACGTAATAATATAAAATGGTTCAACCCCACACTTTCCTTATACAAACGTAAACTCAGATCCGCTGAAAAAACATGGAGAAAGTTCAGAAGCCATGACAACTTAATTTCTTTCAGGCAACATTCCAGTGAATATAGGTTTATGATAAAGAAGGCAAAACATGATTACTACACTGATACAATTAAAGCTGCTGGAAACGACACAAAAAAACTATTCCAGATATCAAATTCTCTACTCGGTCGTATAACCCCCCGTATTCTCCCAGAGGGCACCCTATCTTCCATACCTGCATTATTTGATATATACTTCAAAAACAAGGTACAGATAATAATCAATTCCCTTCCTCCTCTAACGCTTCCACCACTAACAACATCTATATACAAATTAGATTCCTTTACCATCCCAACTGCAAAAATAATCGACAAGCTTCTTCAAGCCGTCAAGTCATCATGTAAGCTTGATCCAATACCAACAACACCACTAAACAAACTATCCACTCATCTCACTCCATACTATAAAAACATAATAGACAGGTCTCTTATATCAGGTATTGTCCCCTCCCCAATGAAACATGCACATGTAACTCCAATAATAAAGAATTCATCACTAGATAAATCAGACCTATCAAACTACCGCCCCATATCAAACCTATCGTACATTTCAAAAACTCTCGAAAGAGTAGTCTGCTCCCAACTTTCAAACTACTTAGATAAACACAAATTATTAAATAAATTTCAAAGCGCCTACACTAAAAATAAAAGTACCGAAACTGCATTAACCCACATATTAAACAAAATAAGACTGTACCCAACACAATACTGCTCCATCATCATCCTACTTGACCTATCAGCTGCATTTGATACCATTAGTCACAACATCATGATTCATCGACTGGAGTATATCGGCATAACTGGTACGGCACTCGCATGGTTCTCTTCCTACCTTAGCGACCGTACCTACTCGATCTCCATCGAATCACACACAACTGACCCCAGACTTATATCACATGGAGTTCCTCAAGGCTCCGTTCTTGCTCCCATCCTCTTTAATATTTATATATCTCCCCTATTAGACATATTTGATAACTACCCTGACATTTACTTCCACACCTACGCTGACGACTTACAAATTTACTGCAACTTACCCAACCCATCAACAAACATAGCCACACTAAACAAATGTCTAGAAGACATTCGACTATGGCTCTCAACCAACTCGCTATCACTAAACACCCACAAAACATAAGCAATACTAATCAATACTACTAAAACTGTTCCAATCGTCCCACTCATTCAGATAAACAACCATAACATAAAATACTCCCCCTACGTAAAAAATCTTGGAATCACCATTGACCAATCACTGAATTTTACCCAATACACAACAGACTTATCAAAATCCATTAACCGAACACTACACACAATACGACTAATCATACCATCCATAACTACCGAACTATCAAAATTACTAGCAACCTCCCTTATTTTTCCACGACTTGATTACTGTATCTCCATACTTCATGGACTCCCCAAAAACGCACTAATACCACTCAACCGATTACTTTATTCCACTGCACGAACTGTCTACAGAATCCCCAAATACTCCAGGACTCACATAACTCCATACCTAAAATCTCTTCACTGGCTTCCCATCACACAACGTATCCAATACAAAACCTTACTGATATCCCACCAAGTCATTCATCACAATCACCCCGACTACCTTACTGACATACTAATAGAAAATAAACCATCTAGAATACAACGTAAAATCAATAAATACAAATTACTTATACATAATCCAAAACTACATAATCCAAAACACTTATCACGCAAACAAGAAACCGCATTCTCAATTTCTGCCCCAAAATTATGGAATAACCTCCCTTACAATATAAGAGAAATCACCTCAACCCCACTCTTTAAACGTAAATTAAAAACACACCTGTTCGAAATCGCATATAAATAACCCACGAAAACACGGCCGAAAACTCACACGATGTTGATGGCAGTGTATAAACCATTAGGTTACAAGGTTACAAGGTTACTACTCACACTACTACTACTACTACTACTACTACTACTACTACTACTACTACTACACTACTACTACTACTACTACTACTACTACTACTACTACTACTACTACTACTACTACTACTACTACTACTACTACTACTACTACTACTACTACTACTACTACTACTACTACTACTACTACTACTCACACTACTACTACTACTACTCACACTACTACTACTACTACTACTACTACTACTACTACTACTACTACTACTACTACTACTACTACTACTACTACTACTACTACTACTACTACTACTACTACTACTACTACTACTACTACTACTACTACTACTACTACTACTACTACTACTACTACTACTACTACTACTACTACTACTACTACTACTACTACTACTACTACTACTACTACTACTACTACTACTACTACTACTACTACTACTACTACTACTACTACTACTACTACTACTACTACTACTACTACTACTACTACTACTACTACTACTACTACTACTACTACTACTACTACTACTACTACTACTACTACTACTACTACTACTACTACTACTACTACTACTACTACTACTACTACTACTACTACTACTACTACTACTACTACTACTACTACTACTACTACTACTACTACTACTACTACTACTACTACTACTACTACTACTACTACTACTACTACTACTACTACTACTACTACTACTACTACTACTACTACTACTACTACTACTACTACTACTACTACTACTACTACTACTACTACTACTACTACTACTACTACTACTACTTAAACATCTATTGGTGGGTACGAGAAAGTTGTTGTGTTGCTGACATCAAGTATAACTACAAAGTAGTAGTAGTAGTAGTAGTAGTAGTAGTAGTAATAGTAGTAGTAGTAGTAGTAATATACATATACATAGTATACATCTATATTGAACACATTATCGAATTATTATTATTATAATAATTATTTATAAACTTATACACAATTATCTGAAACTGGACATATTACCTATATTTCCCATATATTATTCTAGTAATATATTACTTTCTTCTAATGAATAATTATAAGTTGATTTTTTCTACAAATTTGTGTATATACATATACATTATATATGGTCTAAATTTGAAGCGATTCGTATGTGTATTTAGTGAAATAGCATCGAGTTTGTAGTCCGATTTTCTCGATAGGGAAGAAGTATTATATGATACCGACAAACTTTTAGGAATACAATATAGGGTAACTATTGAATTTATTTTCTTGAAAATAATCACACTTTAGATCCATATCGTTATCGAGTAACAATCGAATGTAGGTATACCCTATAGGGTATCTAATAGATACTATATATACACCTGCAGGCTCTACAACGATGCAAATATTAGTGCCATATACGGTGATAATAATAACCTCTACAGCATCTCAAGTTTATGAAATTTTAGCAGGTTTTTGTAATGATGATTGACAACATATTTAACAACTTGATTATATGTACTACAGTAATATATTATATTTATACTATAGTATATGTACTATATATACTATAGTATGTAGTATAGTAATGCATTACTCCATGGAGTATAATATTTTCTATATTATATAGAATGCATTTTTTAATTCAGTAGCGGGATCCTATAGGACGCTACTGTACTATAGGAAGCTCCTAGTATTTCTATATTCCTATATTTCTAAAGTAATTAAATATTAAATATATATTACCTGTATAAATATATATATATATATATATATATATATATATATATATATATATATATATATATCATAACGTATTTTCGTAACACATATTCGTTTATTTATTAATATTAAACTTCGTTGTAATGTGTATTTATTGTTTCTATGGTAACTATGAATATTATTCGTAAATAAATAGATTTAAAATTTTTTAAATCACAATAAATAAATGAAAACGCTAATGAAAACGTATCATCTATAAATTAAATGTAGCGATGTAGACATTATCTCATCATAACAACAACCGTGTATACATTATGTCTACAGTGTACACCTATTGTCTACTGAACATCGCCATCATTGGCATGTACTGCTTTCAAAGTTAGTTCATCTTAATTATCTTACCTATATTATGGAGAGCTCATTATCCATTTGATACTTTAATATATTATTATTTATAATACGAAATACACAATGTGGATGGTATTAATATGTTATGCATTTATATGTAGGGTATACATTTAATATAGAAATAGCAAATTTATATATTTATTAAGGGGGTATCCCACTACCAGTATTTCCGGAAATTCTTGCTAGAAAATAATTTTCTCGCAAGTTGTAATGGATATATATATGGCATATATGCCCTTAAGTTGCTATATTTCCGAAAAGTTGCCGGAAAGTAAAGAGGTATCCCACTACAACTTGCTAGAAAATCATGTTATGGTAATACTTCCCGGACATGATCTCCGGAAATACCGGTAGTAGGATATCCCCTTTAGTGAACATATAACAATACATTCAAATTCATATTAATAATTAATTATAATTATTATTATAATAATTATTATTAATACTTATAATAAGATACAAACTTATACTCGATATCCGTACACGTATGTGTGTGAGTGTCATAGCGTGTATGATTATGTGAATGCTTATGTGTATGCCTATGTGTATGCCTATGTGTATGCCTATGTGTATGATTTGGTGTTATAACTGTTAATGTGGCAATAGGCCTACTTATTAAATAATATTAATTAATAATAATTTATATAATTTCCCGGAGAGTACAGCATATACAATATATACATATATATATATATATATATATATATATATATATATATATATATATATATATAAACGGAGAATATAATTATGTGGAAGTATTAATTGGTTCTGTAAGAATTAATTCATAAAAAAGAAGTAGGCCACAATAACTTTAATGTAACTTTGAGTGAAACGAGATATAGGACTTTCATCAATAACAATTGTTTTAATTTATATATATATATATATATATATATACCTATATTTGGGATAAATCACACATATATGTACACACACATATATATTAAATTATAAATTATAGTCTTTAACTACTCCCGCCCCTAATCGATCCCTCGAGCCTCAGACACGCCCCCATCGCGAGGTCGTTGATACATCACGTAACCCCTTACAGGTTCGCCACCAGGTGGCGGCCGCGGTCGACATAAACGTATCGCTACTTCCGGGTCTGACAAGAGAATCATGAACGTCGCCTCGTTCGGAGACGATCTGAACGCCACTATCGATAGCGACCTGATACACATCGTCGACAAGGTCACTTAGTTAACCGCTGACCTCTAGAACGCGTCGTCACGCGTTATACGTTAACGAAGCTGTTTCTGTGACCCCAACACGTGTTACATAATATCATCGTAATTGTCGTGATAACAAAGGGCTTTGTACTGATACCCCAACTAACAGTAATAGCCTTATAATAGCATACATAATAGCCTCAAATGTTTACATTATGAAATAAAAGTCTATTATACTGCTATTAAACTTTATAATGCTATTATTATGCTTTTATATTTCTATTATAATAATAGCAACATTATATAAGCATAATAACTTTACAAATTAATAGCAGAATAATAGCAGCATAATAGATTTGTAATGGCAACATAATATCATTAACTATTAATAGCTGCATAATAGAATTTAATGGCAACATAATATCAGCATAATAATAAAATGTAAACATTTAAGGCTATTATGTATGCTATTATACTGCTATTATGAGGCTATTACTGTTAGCTGGGACCGTGTACTTCCCCCTGGTGACTATAATTAGCGTTTCTAGTATTATTGAAATTGTTCACATGGGTTCACAACGCGATAGCTCTGATCATAACGTACAACACACACACATACACTGACACACACACTCACACACACATACACTGACACACACACACTCACACACACTGACACACACACACATACACACACAGACCAAGATGAAACTGTATTACAACTCAGAAGGAGAATACATTCACATGGCTCAGTTTACAGAAAGTTATGGACGACAGGCGCGCCACGCTACGGTGGCGCCACCACTACGAGTATGTCACGTGCTAGTCTATTAATAGCGCTACAGTCCTATAAATTACATATGTTAACCACACACATATGTATATAATATAAGGAAATATTCATGGAATTTTTACTAAAAATACAATTATTAAAATTATTTAGATATATTTTCTGTATAAATTATATATATATATATATATATTTATATATATACAATTTAATGCGAAGTATATGAAGCAATATACATATATACGATAACAGTCATATTTACATTTGTTCAACGTTACATTTCCTATTGGATCAAAAATATACATCCTAAGATTTATTAGCCGATTGCATAATATATTATATACAATGCAATACAATAAAATGCATATCATAATTACCTCCACATTTTCCAAACAAATGTGTATTTAGTAATAGTATAGTATTGTATCTGAACGCGAAATTATCATCATATTTCACCACTATTAAGTGGTTATAGCCTATAGGAGGTCTTGCTATAACCGGCGTACAATAACACCTCTTATAACCCCCATAACCTCTATCGGAGGTGTTGGGTTACCCTAATTGGGTATAACCTCTATAACTACCAAGTAACGCATACATCTTACAACCTCAGAGGTCTACAAGTATACTAGCCTATAACCTACGTATAGAGTCGGGGTATATTTTAGAAGTATACATGTTCAGGTATACCTAATAGGATTACCTATACATGGTGTGTATATATATATATATATACATGTAGATATGCGTATACATAATCTATGTTATATAGGTAGGTACTAGAGGCGCTGGAACGATGGTGTGTATGTAGGGAGGACCAACTAATCAAAATAAATATGTGGTAAAAGTGGGGGGGGACCAATATATAGGAGGTCAACCTAGATTTTAAAGTGGGGGGGGGGCTTACCCCTGTTGCAGCGCCCCTAGTATGTACACTATATAGTATATACATATAGGCTGTATAGATAGGTAAACTTTATACCTATATATATATATATATATTGGATACACTTCTATTTAGATATACCTCCCTATATATCCTATAGGTAATATATATATAACTCTATAGATAAATTATAACCTATATATACATATATATATATATATATATATATATATATATATATATATATATAACGCTACGATAGAGCAGTCGTCAATACGGCATTACGCGATGCCCGTATAAGGAGGTATACCGTATACCTACTATTATGACTCTTAGCTACCGTTCCCTTGGTAACGCTAGTCGCGCTCATGACGTAACGAGTGTGTGCGTGCGCTGGTGCGCATAATAACCATCACTATCCACCCGTAGCCGGTCAACAAGAAAGTCTACTGCAAGTATAAAGTGATGCCGGTGTATCATAACATGTTCCGCATCTCTTACAAAGGTTATCCACACTGTTGCATTCTGGGCTGACCTTGATGTATACCATAGTCATAGATTTAGAGTACCGGTAATCAAAATATATGACCATAGTATATATATATATATATATAGAGAGAGAGAGAGAGAAGGATGGATAGATAGATAGATATAGGCAGTTTTAGTTGAGTTATAAGTCGATACACCGCTGTAGTAGTATTTAAATAACAAGTTATATCGCGATGCTTTCTTTATGTCTAATATAAAAGCGATATATCTGTTCGTTGTATCGATGGTCGGTACGAGCTATGAGATGGACGGAGGTTATCATCTGTTGCTAAGCATTACTACAATATACAGACGAACAATTAAGGGGGGGTTGGGGTGCTAACTTAGCGGCACATTAATGCGGCGGAGGGGGGCAGCGATATGCAATACTATATCGGGAAGAAAATCGGTGGGGGGGATATGGCCTGTGTATGGGGGGCATAGAGCTAGATAGAAAGCTCTCTAGCTCTATGAGCGGGGGGGGGGGTATGACCATAGATATAGAATTAGGTTCTTAATTAATCCTAATTTTATGTCTATGGGTATGGCTGGTGGATGGTATAAGGGGATTTTATGGGTTCAGAGAATATTGTAAATATGGAGGTTGAGACATGTAATGATTGATAAAGAATACATTATTTGTAAATATCATATATATATATATATATATATATATATATATATATATATATCCTATATATTATATAAGTATACCTATATAATAATAATAATAATAATTTTTATTAGAAGAATTTTGTTTTTTTCTGTTTGGTTTTCTAATTTATAATATCAATATGCTTTTTACTCGTAAATCGCTTCACAATAATATAGCTGCATATTTTCTGTTGTTATCGCCCATACATAGTATCATAACTATGATCTAAAGCTATAGTTACCTACCTACCTACCTACCTACATTACAACCTCATCGTATCCTCCAGAGACGCGCAACATGGTGCATAATCTATCTCCCTCGGACGTTCTCGATTTCATCAGACCCGACCGTTTCGACGTCGTCACCCCTATCGGTAACCAAGGTAACCTCGCAAACAATAACACCGCCGCCGCTAACAGCGGGCTCTACCTCTAACATATATTACCCTTGATATAGACTATATCCAGTTCACTATATATTAGGATCAAGTTAACTATATCATATCGTGAATATAGATGCTTATATATATATATATATATACACTTATGAATACCAACGATTTTCCGAACATTTTTATGAATACCTATGCGTATATAAACATATATAGAGTCAGATTGATAGTATTAATACGATTGTATTAGTTTAGTGTTGACATATAAGTTATAATATATAATAGGTTATCGATTCTATTATTATTGATAGACAATATTGTATGTGCCCAAATGTACCTAGATGTGTCCAAATGTACCTAGCTGTACCTAAATGTACTTAAATGTACCTAGATGTTATCTGAGACATACGGGACTGGGACCTTCACTAACTCGAGGCTTATCCCCCCCACACATGAAGCACTAACACTGATTAACAGTTGTATATGTTTCTAGTAATGCTCCACACCGATCTAAGGGTAATAGCAAAGATATAACACTCCCTATTTACGCAACGTGATTAGTATTCATACATCCCGCTGTAGTAGTAGTGTCGAAATCTATTTTTTGTTGTTTGTTGCGATTTGAATACTACAATGTTTTCATTACTCTATTAAATTACATGCAATATAAATTAGCTTTTACTCGCCACATAGATATTTATAGCATTTACAACTAACATATCCTATTGCTTTGTTATATATTATAAATGAAGAATTAGTTTTCATAATACAAATAATCATTTAAAGTATATTATTTTTCATTTTGAAAGTACGTAGTTTGATACAAATTTACATTATAAATAACACATTGTTCAGAAAATTGACCCTATATAGGTGGTGCTGGTTTTTGTATACAAAATAGAATTACCCGATTTCGGGTAAGTGTTATATCTTTTCTTAGACTAATCTTTGGTAATAGTTTATATAAACATTGAGTTGAAAATATTTTCTAAAATCACAGCCGCGTAATATCATTATAACATATTTAATAGACATTTATTTACCGTCTGTGAAAATATTTATATTATATTGTCAAATAGATATTTAATTCTCAAATGTATAAATGTTAGTATGATCAAGTACTGCTCTAATATTCATGACTGCTCGCTATCTCAGCATTGATTACTTTTGTTTTCCGAACTATATACGTTTCAGTGATATATTTAATATTATTTCAATGATTTAAATCGTTGAATCGAAGATATCAAGATTATTTATTTATCTGTCAAATAAAAATGCATTCATATTTTTAAATTATATTCGTATTTCCTAAATATGTTATAGAAAATACGAATATATTTATAAATTAGGTTCGAAGTGAGCGATGATTTTTTATAATCTAATTAATATAATGTGTATTAAATTATAATAGGATGTGAATATAATCATATTGAAATCATTGATTTACAAACGAGTTTTTACATTGATTATTGTATCAAATTCAAATTTGTACTCATGGACCATGATACAATATGATAAAATTAGACGAGCGGAAAATAAAAATTTCCCAAAATATGCGTTAGAAGACATCGTGTCCTTGAAAGGACATCACGATGTAGGTATTATTTACAAGTAATCTATCAATTATTAGTGTTATATAGCATTAATTCAAAGTAACAAACTATTACATCATACCATGTAAGTTTTACGTTATATGTTGACATTTAAAATTGTATATAATTTATTTATAAATAGATGTTCTCCTATTTTATAACAACTCTTAGTTTTAATATTATTATCTAGTGTACCTATAAGTACACATGTACCTAGAATGTACCTCATGTTTATATTGCACGTATATATTAAGCTATACTCATCAATCTTAATCACCTATCACTAACGGGCCAACCCATATTAAGCCCCGCCTCTATTCGTACAGGAGTGTTCAGGATAACAGACTTGGAAGGGAAGGGTGACGTTCGATACAACATCATTGAGAGAAGGGATATGTTTCATGAGTTAGATGTTATCTAGTGAATATATAGTACACACACACACATGCACATATACACGTACATACACACACATATAGTAAACACACATATATATACAATAATAAATAAAAAATAGTAAATATAACGTAAATTAATAAAATAAATAATAATGACAAATATATATATATATATATATATTAGTGCTGTAAAATTTCAAATCTCAAATATCAAATCTCAAATCTTTTTTTTTCGGTTCGGTTCAAATCTTTAATTTTCGGGTATTTGGAAAGATTTGATGGTCTCAAATCTTTATTTTAAATTTAGTTTCGGTTCGGGTATCATGTCGGGTAATTGTTCGTGTAACGATCGATGAACATAATTAGGTAATAAGTTTCTTTCAACTATTTTAAAATATCCATTAAACTGTATAGATACTATTAATTCGATCATCAGTTATGCCACCTATATGATAATATATTTAAAATAGAATAATGTTATCAGGGACACCGTTTCCTTGATTTATTATCCATTAATAACAATATTTAAAAATTAATACGTATATTCTGCATATTCGTGAAGGAATATCATTAGATTAAGTTTAAATAATTTATACTCTATATATAACAATGTTAATTCATAAACTGTTTAAAACTATATTTGTCTACAAGTACATTTTGAATAAATATTTGATATTATGGTATATAGTCTAAATATAATATTTATATTTATCCTTCTATATATATATGCTGTGGTGTATATAGTATATAGTGTTCCTTACACCTTTACTAAATACTATATACTGATATATATAAATATTGTAGAATAGTAACGTATTCAATAATTCAAGTAATTAATAATTATTTATTGTTAATTATTCAATTATAATTTATTAATTAATAATTATTTATTAATTATTATAATTATTTATTAATTATTATAATTATTTATTAATTATTATAATTATTTATTAATTATTATAATTATTTATTAATTATTATAATTATGTATTAATTATTATAATTAATAATTAATTTAATTATTAATAATTATTTATTTATTAATTTATTATTAACAGTAATTAATTAATTAATATCTTATTTTTTTCTTCGTTAACTTATTTTAAAATATTATTAAAAGATTTGAAGTTATCGAGAACAAACATATTAAGATTTTAAGTTCTCGAGAACAACCAAGTATTTGAAATTTTTTGACCATATGCCTTGCACAAATGCCAACCATGAAAACCCATTCAACTCATTCACTATACATGCTTATTCTGTCCTACTCTCACTCTGACCTACTCTCATTCTGTCCTATTTTCATGGTCTAATTTTGTCCTAATTCCTCATTATATAATTCTGATTTCCTACTATTAAACACCCGTATTATTAGATACATTAGTATAAATGAAATACCTTTAGTCGAGATAACCATTATAACCGAGACCTTCCACCTAGTAGTTAAGATGGTAGTGATTACTACCGACACAGATTAGTAATATCCTCTTCCGTTATAGATAAATTGACATCGTTATTGATACTACTAATATGATTTTAACATTATTTGTAAATAATTGTAATCGAACGAAAAGTTAACAAAGTATTCTATAGAATACTGTATAGTATATAATAGTGTATACTGTATACAGTTTGATATCGACGCGTCAGTTAAGGGTATGTTGTTTAGGTTGAAAACTATCCATAGGTGGGCTAATCAATGTTAACTATACGATATAGTTGTTTGAAATATTGGAATATTATAAGATGTAAACAAATATTAAAGTGGTTCACGTCTCCCCATTTTTTTGAGGGAGACGAGACATTTTTAATTTTTTAATTGTATTTTTATCATAACATTTATGAAAAATATATACCGTATTTATTAATTAAAATATACTAAAAATGTGTATTCCTAAAATTATTGTATACATTTATTATTTTAGATACAGGTTTTGTAAAAGTTGCATAAGTATCCTCTATTTTTAGTATACACTCTAGTGTGTGTATGTGTGTGCGTGTGTGTATGTGTTTGTATGTGTGTATGTGTGTATGTGTGTGTGTGTAGAGTTATTAATGATTTTATAGATATATTAATTATTTATTCTATATTTTATATACCTATATATATATATATATACGTACACACATATCTACATTAACATATACATCCATACAAACATACGCATACATATACAATACACACACACACACACTCTCATACACTAACATACACATACACACCCATACACACACACACCCACACACCAACATCCCACACACCCACACATCAACATATCCACACACCCACACATCAACATACCAACACACCTACACACTCTTACACACCTACACACACATCTACATATCTACACACACACACACCTACACACTCTTACACACTCTTACACACACACCCACACACCTACACACACACATAACCGTTGCAGTCGATGTTACTTCGCCCCCGTCAGACTGCGCCACAACTACATCATACGTACCGCCTTAGCCTCCTCCTCCTCCTCCTCCTCCTCCTCCTCCACCGCTACAAGAACGCTACATCCCGCTAGTGCGGGTACATCGCGAGTAACGGCGTATCAGGTAATACTATGTAGTCGCAAGCTTAATTATAATATACTTAACTAATCATTTTTACAATTGATATATGTATATCGATATATTGATATATTAACATATATATATATATATAATGTATTGATATATATAAATATTTAATAATATGAATATTCGTAATCAATTTATTTAGCCCATCGATATCATTAAGTAGTAATACGCATCAAAAGCTATGCATTACGCGTCGTACGTTTCGAAAGCTCGATATATCTCCACGCCTACGATACACGCAGGCGCTTAACGACGACCTATCGAAGGGTGCCGCCTCCGCTAAGAATCTCACCAAACGTCAGTTCAAGGAGCACGGCAACTCTCGACTGAAGTTCGCCAACATCAAGTCGTTGAAGCTGCACATGACGCCCTCGGTATCGGATCGTATCGCTCGTTAGTGTCGTCTAGGATGTGTCATTGGTATCGTTAAGGACGTGTCCTTGGTATCGTTACTTAAGGACGGCTTAATTAACCACGCCCACGTATTCCCGCGTATACGATATCGAGGATATATAATGTCCTCGATAACGGTATAATTTTAAAATTAATTCCGACCTAGTTTCTCGAATTGATTACCGCGGTGACCTATGAAACTATAGTCACTCGTAAAATAATATCTTGGTAGAGTATTTAGCGCGTGAACTCGATCGGTAGGTGCCCGGTGTAGGTATATACTAGTGATGCAGTAAATGATGCTAAAGTATGATGAGGTCTCAGTCTCAGTTACCTAAAGTCTCGGCTCGGCTCGGGCTCGTTTTTTTTCCGAAAATGAAAGTCTCGGCTCGGCATCGATAACCGAAAGTCTCGGCTCGACGTCAAAAGCTCGGCATCATTTACATCACTAGTGCATATACCCAGCCTTTTCGCACAGGTACTGGGTACCAGTAACGTTACCCAGACTGGATACACGTAAATAGGTATACCCAGTCGGGGTACAAATACACAAATAAACCCGACCACATCTTACTCGTGAAAACAGCCTCACTCGATACGCGCACACGATACGAGGCTATTCAACACGACCCGTAGACTAAAGGTCATGTTGACTACAGGCTGTAGTGTATCGTGCGCTCTATTCCCTTCTAGTAGTGTTGCGTGGTTACACACCACTAGGTTACCCGAAGGTTACATTAACTACTACCCGTGTATCATTATTTAACACGCCTGCATTCTAATTTTATAAGTTTATAATATTTTATCGTAAATTTCGAGTAATAACGCATTAATATTAATATTACTAATAGCTATTAATATATATATATATATATAAATGTAATGTACAAATCAGAATTGAATAAGCCAAAAGGAATATGGTCAAAGTGGGGAAATTGGTCTTCCTGTCCTTCGATATGTCCTGAAAGAGGTTCACTAATATAGGCTATGTATACACACACACTGTGACATGTGTGTGTGATTATAGGTGCCTCCACCCGTGATCGTGTACTACAACCACCACCACTACAACTACAACCACCACCACCACAACTACCACCACTACCACCACCACCACCACCACCACCATCAACATCCCCACCACCACCACATTCACCACTACCACCACCACTACCACCACCACCACCACAACCTAACCATCTATACCTAGGAGTTAACGAATAGGTATATAGCTTCCTTTGTATAATACTATGTGATAACATTCTCTAGTGAGTGTAACAATCTATTTAACACAGCATGTTTTTACTAACACCAATCATATATTCACTGCTATCTTACATATTTCATATATATATATATATATATATATATATATACATGATATATGTTCATATAATACATATGATATTCTCATACTGTTCGTGCTGTTGCTCAGACAGGAAAGTGTTGAGAATAAGATATAGGACATGTGACCTGGGTCACTACTGCGAAGGACTGAACATAGAGACAGGGGTGTGTGTACGTTTCGCGGGCTGCAAGAATCGTTAGTATAAGCCCTATAGTATAGTATGTACTATAGTATGTATTATACATACTATAGTTGCATTATACTATACTATAATATACACTATAGTATATTGTGACGATCTTCACACGGACCAAGTTGTTCGGTGAGAAACTTGTCTTAGGACAATCCTTAGCTATCTCCGTAATGTTAAATATTGTCATAGGATATTCCTTAGATATGTTCGTAATGTTACAATTATAACATTATTACCTTGTTGACTATATTTACATTTAAAATATTCCTCAAAGGAAAACCACTGAAAATATTTCCGATATATATATACAATATTATACATATTCATATTAATATTACACATATATTCATATATATAATCTATATCTGAAACATATAGTAACTCGGGATAAAAGTGATATCGGGCGGTATTTCAAACTACCGCCCTGATCTCTCCGCTTCCGCCGCGATCTCAAGCTACCCCCCTCGCTAATACCCCTACCCCCTCGCTAATACCCCTACGCCCTCGCTAATACCCCTACCCCCTCGCTAATACCCCTACCCTCTCGCTAATATACCTACCCTGTCATTAATACCTCTAACCCCTCGCTAATACCCCTACCCCCTAGCTAATACCCCTACCCCCTCGCTAATACCCCTACCCCCTCGCTAATACCCCTACCACGTCGCTAATACCTCTACCCTGTCATTAATACCCCTACCCCCTCGCTAATACCCCCTACCCTGTCGCTAAACCCCTACCCCCTCGCGTAGCATCCGGTACGCCTGTGTTTAGCCCGAACGTGCAGATGCCGGTTGCGGGGAAAGGATTCGAAAGTTACTACCCGGACGACAGGTGGTCCATGGTTACCAGTTGCACGTTCGTACCTGTGTAGCCACTCTCTCGGGTAGTTCACCGGGCTAAGGCATCGAGCCTCGCCTGCACCCAAGCGATAGCTTTAAATAATGATTTTATAAACAATTTTTTATAAAAATAAGATCGTCTATCGTAAAAACATTGATGCCTTTTAAGATGCCCCTTAACACAAGAATGGTGTCGAATGGATACTGTCCATTGGACAGTAGAGCCATTTGGTTACGAGTAAAAAGTTCAATTAAGTTCGTGGACGGGATGAAAGGACTTCACCACCAACAATAACAATAACGATAATTATAATGGATACTTGAATGGAATCAGTTTGAATACGTCATCTAAGGAGGGGACCATTACAAATATTATCTTTATATCGTGACAGTGGGTTGAGCTGTATCGTCTTCCGTTGTCTTCATTCGGGTAAAACACCCAATTATAAATAATAAATAAATTACCCATGTGAGAATCAAAATGAAATGAAACAACAAAATAAGACTAGCAACGAGAGTATCCACGTATATAATAATAATAATTAATTGGAGTTAAAAGAAAAAAGTAACATAAAATTAGTATATATATATATAATAATATTCATATGTTTAACGTTAATGTATTCAATATAATAGTGATAACTCATAATATGATGTATTCATTATTGGTAATTTATGTTGAATAAGTAGCGACCTCATTATTACGTATAATACCAATACACGGTGACCTAACTAGTAATATCAATGGCGCCACATTCAACGTAGCTATATCAGTTATTCATGCACAGAGGTATCCAACCATACATTTCGCCACATCATGATATCACTACGTATACTCTATATAATTATAATTATATATAATCCCGACCTTTATATATATATACTTAAACATAAATATAACCACCACCACCACTACTCCCACCACTACTACCACCATATCCTTCACCACTACTACCACCACTACCACTACCACTACCACCACTACTAACATTTCAACTACCACCACCACCACTACTACCAAAACCACCAATAATACCATTACCAACACCACTACCACTACCACCACTACCACTACCACCACCACTACCACCACCACTACCACTACCACTAACATTTCAACTACCACCACCACCACTACTACCAAAACCACCAATACTACCATTACCAACACCACTACCACTACCACCACCACTACCACTACCACCATCACTACCACTACCACTACTACTACCACCACCACTATAACCACCACCACCACTACCACCACCACCACCACCATACTACCATCACCACTACCTCCACTACTACCACTACCACCACCACTACCACCACCACCACCATCACCACACTACCATCACCACTACCTCCACTACCACCACCACCACTACCTCCACTACTACCACTACCACCACCACCATCACCACACTACCATCACCACTACCTCCACTACTACCACTACCACTACCATCACCACTACAACAGACACATCAGCACAGCAAGCACTAACTGCGGGTTCGGCACGACGGAACGATACCGCGAGTGTAAGACGTACTACATGAGAAGACGACGGCGACGCAAGCGTAAGATAGACTACAGCGCCGGTAAGAACTCGGTGGCGATCACGTCCGACTCGCAGACTTCGCACGATCGCTACAAATGGAAAGTCTGCTCCAACGAAGAGAAGAGGATATTCGTATGCATCAAAAAGGCTTGCGCAGGTTACCCGGAGGTCATCGAGGTCGTAGAGTTGGGAAAGCGAATCTGATTTAGAGAATGATGAAGATTTGCCCGCGAAGGAGAGTAACAGAGATTATCTCTCGCGATCTATACTCGCAAAGCGTGTACTCTCCGCTAAACATGAACAACTATTTCGCGTGCAAACCACGCTATTTAAGGTGTACGCCGTATACTGTACGTTAGACCGGTTCGTACTTTTTTTTTTCGTAATTATAATACTAAATTACTAATTATAATATACTATGATGAATACGTGTTTAAAATTGTAGACCTATCTTAAATAGTTTTCACGAGACCTTTTTATTTTAACATTGAATACATATACAATTTAACATGGGGGAGATATAGAAATAAGTTTTATTAAATTTTTATAAAATTGAATGATTTTTTTAAGCCAACTATGGATATATCCTAGAAAGATATATTACAAGTAGTATTAATAATACAAAATATTTTTCATAACAATCTAGATGCCCACATTTTATAAAATAATTTGAGTAAAAAAAAATATCTAAAAATCGTATAATTTAGTATAAATAAATTACTACAATTTAATTTTAAAAATCAAAATATATAATTTATAGATAATAATAATACAATTAAATTAATTATTTAAAAATTAAAAATTATTTTTAGAAAAAAAAAAAACATCATTTGTAAATTTTTTTGGATTTTTATTTGAACTATGATATACAAAATATGTTTTCATATTTTTTAATTTTTTTAATTGTATTTGTATAAAGGACATTTATATCTAATTTATATCCACAATTCAATATAATATGATCATTCAAATTTATGTAAAGTATAATTATGTATATATTAATTTTAAAAAATTAATTATTTTTTGAATTATTTTGAAATAAATACTTTGTAAAATGGTGAGTTTCTCGAGTTTTAGGAGACATTAATATTGATAATTTGTAGATATGAAAATGAAATATAGATATTATATTAATAATAAATATAAATAATGGTATATATTATATTAATTCATTAAATATAATACAAATACATAATTAATTTTAAACATTTTTATTTTAAATGTAAACATCAAAGATAATAAGATGGTGGAATGACTATTATACATATATTTTAAATTAAATTTTAAAATAATAATTTATATTTCAAACTTCAAATGCTTCATGACCAAAGGTAACTATTTTTTTATAAAAATTGTTAATACATATGTATAATTAATTTGTATATGTTAATACATACAGTATAATATATATTATACTCAAATATAGATATGTATTATACTTTATATGAAGAATTAAAAATTTATTTGAACAAACCGGTCTACTGTATGTGTTACCTTTATGCGTACAGTACCTATACGCGTATATTATATTATTTAAAGATTATACATGATTTTTATTTAAATATGTACTTATAAACATTTACATCGGTTATCAGTTTGTTGCCTCTGAAGGTAATCCTAGAATGTATTCGAAAATCAAAAATATGTTTATTTATATTTAATACAATATTTAATGTATTTAATAATAATAATTTTAAAATACTTAATATCTTTAAAAACATTCATTATAAATATACCCTTCGAATAATCTTCTTATATTTATTATAGGATTTAAAATTAAAAAAAAAAACTTTTTATCTTTAAATTAACTATAGGTAGTGCTTTTAAAAATATTTTCTTTTTAAGATTTTTATTTACATAGCTTTACTATCTTACTGTAGTAGATCTACATTTTTGAATTTAATATAATATAATATACTATTTCTCAATGAAATTTATTTATAAATATTTCTATATATATAAAGGGATTATTTTGTATTTATTAATAAGGTTAATAATTATTTAGTTTTTATTAAGTCTATGATTTTGTTGGTAAAGTAAGGTAAGTCTATGATATTACTCATATAATATATATATAATCCAATAGTTTTTATAGTAACTTAGGGTGTGTTTACACGGTAAAAAGTGTGCCCGAAAAACGGCACAGATATCGAAAGTGTGTCCAAATCTGTGCCCACCTTTCCAGATGGGCACAGAGTGTGCCCAAACACTCTGATAAAGGGCACAGATAAAGGCACAGATATTTACCGTGTAAAACCAAAAGTATGCCTATTTTATAATAAATAAGTACATTCACCAATGATTATACTATAATATTTAGTAAACATTTAAAATTAACAGAATAAATTTGTTAGTAGAAACATGGCGGGATCTGAATATAGATGAATATAGGGTTATTTGATAATAAAAAGCTAAAATAGCTACTATATCAGATCTCGTCATGACAAAAAATGATGGCAAAGAAATAGCGAACAAATTCGCCGAAATATAAATGGATTAACATTAAACGGCGAATTTAAAATAGTTAGTATTATTTTGTATTAATTATAAAGCTTCGTGATTGATTTAATAATTATATATTAACTATAATTTATCAAACTATTAATATTGAAACCTAACCAGTGAAGTAATAATTATATATGAACTATAATTTATATATAATATTCTATCACGCATTTGTGAAGTGATTCGCGTATAATTATTATAATAATAAAATATTACAAATATATTACGAATATTACGAATATATACATCATTTATTTAACTGATTTTAATTAATATTAATAATAATAATAATAATAATACTAATTGTTGATAACAATCCTAGTTTGTAATTAATCTAATTATAATAGTTGTTACAACATTTTATTTCAATATTTTGATGAAGTAGAGAAAATTACAACAAAAAGTAGTAGTTTTATAATCGTGCGTTAACGATTATTTCGATCGTTGTTAATTAAATACTTATAGAAACTACAATACATTACACAATAATTATTATAATACTATTATAAAACTAGTTTTTACATTGTAAATTAGTTTAAATAAATTTTGGGATATAGGTAGGAATATAATGAATAAATATTAAAATTTATATATTTCTTTAAAGAAAGAAATACACAAATACAACATAAAGTATATTTATTAATTTAATTTTTTTAACATAACATATATTATATTCTTATATAATACATAAATCCCTATAATTATATTTAAACTCCAGTTTAAACCGTTTTATATATATATATATATTATATATATTATGAAATATTTATAATTTACAAAAATATTTATTAAATTATTTAATATATATAGCTTTATACCAGCTTATATAATTATTTTATAATATATTTATATATTTAATAAATAGTTAGTTATATTATAATTTATATGTACTAATTTATTATAATTTATATGATATAATAAACTTTTGGTGATAAATGTTACAATTTAAAATGTTATCGTGGTTTTTTAAATTCTACTTTTCATGATTTCAATTTTATAGCTGTATACCAGCTTATATAATTATTTTATAATATATTTATATATTTAATAAATAGTTAGTTATATTATAATTTATATGTACTAATTTATTATAATTTATATGATATAATAAACTTATGGTGATAAATGTTACAATTTAAAATGTTATCGTGGTTTTTTAAATTCTACTTTTCATGATTTCAATTTTATAGCTGTATACCAGCTTATATAATTATTTTATAATATATTTATATATTTAATAAATAGTTAGTTATATTATAATTTATATGTACTAATTTATTATAATTTATATGATATAATAAACTTATGGTGATAAATGTTACAATTTAAAATGTTATCGTGGTTTTTTAAATTCTACTTTTCATGATTTCAATTTTATAGCTGTATACCAGCTTATATAATTATTTTATAATATATTTATATATTTAATAAATAGTTAGTTATATTATAATTTATATGTACTAATTTATTATAATTTATATGATATAATAAACTTATGGTGATAAATGTTACAATTTAAAATGTTATCGTGGTTTTTTAAATTCTACTTTTCATGATTTCAATTTTATAGCTGTATACCAGCTTATATAATTATTTTATAATATATTTATATATTTAATAAATAGTTAGTTATATTATAATTTATATGTACTAATTTATTATAATTTATATGATATAATAAACTTATGGTGATAAATGTTACAATTTAAAATGTTATCGTGGTTTTTTAAATTCTACTTTTCATGATTTCAATTTTATAGCTGTATACCAGCTTATATAATTATTTTATAATATATTTATATATTTAATAAATAGTTAGTTATATTATAATTTATATGTACTAATTTATTATAATTTATATGATATAATAAACTTATGGTGTTAAATGTTACAATTTAAAATGTTATCGTGGTTTTTTAAATTCTACTTTTCATGATTTCAATTTTATAGCTGTATACCAGCTTATATAATTATTTTATAATATATTTATATATTTAATAAATAGTTAGTTATATTATAATTTATATGTACTAATTTATTATAATTTATATGATATAATAAACTTATGGTGATAAATGTTACAATTTAAAATGTTATCGTGGTTTTTTAAATTCTACTTTTCATGATTTCAATTTTATAGCTGTATACCAGCTTATATAATTATTTTATAATATATTTATATATTTAATAAATAGTTAGTTATATTATAATTTATATGTACTAATTTATTATAATTTATATGATATAATAAACTTATGGTGATAAATGTTACAATTTAAAATGTTATCGTGGTTTTTTAAATTCTACTTTTCATGATTTCAATTTTATAGCTGTATACCAGCTTATATAATTATTTTATAATATATTTATATATTTAATAAATAGTTAGTTATATTATAATTTATATGTACTAATTTATTATAATTTATATGATATAATAAACTTATGGTGTTAAATGTTACAATTTAAAATGTTATCGTGGTTTTTTAAATTCTACTTTTCATGATTTCAATTTTATAGCTGTATACCAGCTTATATAATTATTTTATAATATATTTATATATTTAATAAATAGTTAGTTATATTATAATTTATATGTACTAATTTATTATAATTTATATGATATAATAAACTTATGGTGTTAAATGTTACAATTTAAAATGTTATCGTGGTTTTTTAAATTCTACTTTTCATGATTTCAATTTTATAGCTGTATACCAGCTTATATAATTATTTTATAATATATTTATATATTTAATAAATAGTTAGTTATATTATAATTTATATGTACTAATTTACATGATATAATAAACTTATGGTGTTAAATGTTACAATTTAAAATGTTATCGTGGTTTTTTAAATTCTACTTTTCATGATTTCAATTTATATGATATAATAAACTTATGTTATTACTTATAAATATTACAATTTTAATATTTTACGTGGTTAATTAAATAAATATTAATTTTTATAATGTATTTGATTACATATAATATATGATATATTTATATTAGTTTTATTCATAAAATAATTAATTTTTGAATGTTTTATAGCAAAGATATCATTGGTGTATCTTGACAACTAAAGAAAAGTGATAAAGCAGAATTGATACAAGTTTAGTATATTTAATTTTAAATTAAATTTACATGTATCTGTCATTAATTTATTATTGTTTTATAGCTGGATTATAAGTGATACATCTTCAATATCAAGATGACTAAAGAAAAGAGAAAGAAAAAAAGATTCTATTATTGAATATTTTCCATATGAATTGTAATATTGTATTGAATATATATTTTATTTTATTTATATATATATATATATATATATATAGGTTAGTACTTATGTTAAAATAAATTTTATATATATGAACTTGATGGTTAAAATAAAGTATTGAAATGTGTTTAATATTATTTTATTTTTAATAATAAATAAATGAAGTAGTACATAAGTATATTAAAATAATCTGTTAATTTCATTTACAAATATTCATTATTTAATGAGTTATGGACTAATATGTATTATAAATAAATTTTAATAAAACTTGCACAATTCCTATCTACACCATGTACAATTTTTACCAATTTTGTTTGAACATTTTTGATCATAACTTTTGTTAACAAAAATGTATTGTGCAAATGTTCTATACAGGTAGAAATGAATTATAAATAATGTTGTAATATAATGTCATAATTGTGCATTACTATTAGGTGTGTTTGCAAGAAATTAATGTGCATAATCATCTCATCTCGATCCATATTTATAAATATAAATTGTATTTGATATTAAATTTTAAATTTTTTTGAATGTATTTATTTTAAGTTATCCTCATTGTTATTGTAATACTAAACATATGGGTAAATAGAGTATCCAAAAAAAGTATGCCCTTTTTATATGCCGTGTAAACACAAAAGTGTGTCCAATTAAAGTATGCCCAAAAGTGTGCCGTTTTTCGGGCACACTTCGGGCACACTTTTTACCGTGTAAACACACCCTTAGTTACTTTTCTATAACAACATTGCCACTGTGTTCATTTATAAACAAGTATACTTGAAATAGTATGGCTTTGTTACTGTCACTATACAAATTTGTTTAAAAGTACTACGTGCCTAATTCCAGAACTTTTATTTATATTATATTTATATTATACATATCTGTAAATCATATCGCTTTCGATAAATAAAATATATAATATATATCCGTAATAGTATATTGAAAAAAGTAATATTTACAGAATTTCATCAATATGATCATTATTTAAAAAACTATAAAGCAGAATACTCCTATTAAGATAATGATAATAACTGGTTATGGTATGGTATGGTATGGTATCAGATTCGGGTAAACCCCAGGAAAGATAAAGAAGCCTTTGCGGCTTTTCTAGTTATCAACCAATTTTAATTTTAAACAGTTCATAAATACAATAATAAGTTTTTACTTCCTGTTTACAATAATAAAATAATAAAATTTGAACTGTTTAAAAAATCATCATATTACCGTTAACGATTAAACCATTTCAATTATTAAAAACAATTAAACAAAAAAGGATAAATAAATGAATAAAGTATATTGATAATTAAAATAAAAATAAAACTAAATGAATAAAAACTAATAAAATAAGAAACTAAGCAGATTAAGAAATAAAATACTTGGGAATTAAAAGCAATGTACATTAAAATATGTTATTGTGTAAAATTTTAAATAAATATGTTTTACAAATATATAAAAACTAAAATAATTATGAACAAAATAAATAAACAATAATAATGAAGAAATATGGAAAAAAATACGTATAAACTCTATAATTGATATATACTAGACTAATAATACCGAAAAAATATAGATAAAAAGTCATATATAATAGTAATATAAGAGAAGAAATTGTAACGAAATTGAAAATAAGTATGTTATAAAATAAAAATAAAACTAAAAGAATAAAAACTAATAGAATAAGAAACTAAGCAGATTAAGAACTAAAAGACTTGGAAATTTAAAAACAATGTAGATTAAAATATGTTATTGTGTAAAATTTATAATAAATATGTTTTTCTAATATATAAAAACCCTAAAAGAATTATGAAAATAAATGACCAATAATACTGAAGAAATGTGGATAAAAAGTCATGTACATTACAATATGTTATTTTGTAAAATTTATAATAAATATGTTTTTCTAATATATAAAAACTTAAAGAATTATGAAAATTATGAAAATAAAAGACCAATAATACTGAAGAAATGTAGATAAAAAAGTCATATAAACCCTATAAGTGATATATACTAGACCATTAATACTGAAAAAATATAGATAAAAATATTAAAATATACTAGTTTAAGATGAGATAGTTTTTTAATTTATTTTTAAACTTATTGAGTAGTTTAATTTTCTTTAGCTCATCATTAAGTTCATTCCATATAGTAGGTCCTTTAATGTATAGTGTATATAAGTATTTATTATTTGAGGTAAAATGAGTGTATAGTTCATGTTTCTTTCGTGTATTGTATGGTATAATTTTCTTATTGAATAAACTAGAGTTTGGACTAACATTATTATGGTATATATTATGCATAAAATTACATGTTTGATATTTAATTAAGTCAGGTAATTTTAGTATATTTGCTTGTATAAAAAGAGTATCCGTGTTTGTAAGTTTTGGTTTGTTAAATATTATTCTAATCATTTTTTTTTGAATTATATATACATCATTAATATTAGAATTATAGTTATTTCCCCATATAATGTTACTATAGTTTAGATGTGGTAAAATTAATGAATTATATAATAATATTAAAATTTTAAAGAATATATATATATATTTATATATATAAATCTTTGTCTAACTTAAAATCCTATAACTCCCTATTTTAGTTTCAGTTTTTCATCTCTTCTAAACGCCATATTTTAATTTTAATATTATTTAATTAACATTTTTTATTTCTAATCAACTTTTGATGGATTTTCGCTTTATTATTGTACCCATTCAATTAATTTCATCAAAATCATTTAATCATAATGTAACGCGAATTACGTACTAATTTATTAAATATAATAATATGAATATTTGGTAGAATATATATATATATATATATATATATACATATATCTTTAAGCACTGGTTTATTATTTCCTAATTAAAACTATATAACATTAATTTAACTCGAATGGCTATCCGCCCACACCCCCCCCCCCCCGATATTCTACGTTACGCCCCGTTACCCCCGACGACGCAGGTAACGACCTGGACGAGGTGAAGATAGAGCTCGGTCTTAAGATCGTCCTGCGAAGCGGGCACACCAACGTCGAGGGCACTATCATCTTCCACTACTGGGTGCTGCCGAACGGCAAGAATGCCAGCGAGGAGTTCTACAAGGACGAGTCCGGACAGATGAGGTAAGCCCCGCCCCCCTCCGTCGTCGTCGATGGCAACCCGAAGCGTCGAACGAAAATATATAATAATTATAATAATAATAGTAGTTACGTATTGAAACCACGTATATATATATTAATACGATACGAATAGCGGATACGAACGGGTTTATATTATTATTATATCGCGTTTCGTATGCGATGAGACAACGGGAAAGAGTGCATAGATACGTGAATAATACGTACGTGATCGAATAACATGCGCTAACGTACATGTGGGGCTCGCATGAATACCCCCGACACATGTCTCTACTATCGCGTAAGAAAGTCGTCGTAAGCGGTAGACCGCGTGTAAAATATAGATACGAGAATATCACTTTCTCGATAAATTAGCGAAATGGCCACTGCGATTTTGATTATCCATATTGTATAGGTCACTTAAAATAACGTGATTTTCATCGATATAGAAATAAGTGACTTCTCTCTATATCTACGTTTACAGATTATATATGCCAATGAAATAGTGTGATATCTTCAATCCGTATTAAAATACCAAAAGCCGAACAATTTTGAGAAATATTGTATTTTATATAATTATTATTCGCGTACAGATACATTAAACTTGATCATAATTATCAATAAAATATAAATAATAATAATAATTTGAATTCATATTAACGAGATTCTACCGCAGCGAGGCTTCCATCGTAATGTACCTCATTCGAGTGATTACCCACTTTCTCTACATCGATACCTTTACCCCACCCCACCCCCATTACTAACTTGATTACGCCCTCATTCGCAGGATGAATCAGTTCGGGGAATCGATGGCGCGTTCCCTCGAGATATTCTCGTCCACAGTCGACGATACTGGTTAGAATCATTGCGGTGGTGGTGATGGTGATGATGATGATGGTGGTGGTGATGGTGGTGGTGATGGTGGTGGTGATGGTGAAGATTATGATGATGGTGATGATAGTGGTGATGGTGATGATGGTGATTATGATGGTGGTGATAATACTAAGCGTATGAATAGTAATAACACAGTTATTCAAAGTGTAATCATTTACAAGTTATAATAACGTTAACAAATATTTATATTAAAAGATGGCTTAACAGTCTTTTCCGTAAGATTGAAATTGACTGAGTACTTTTTATCATCAGAGGCAGCTGATTACATATACCATAGTATAATATGTGTATACTATGTGTATAATATGTGTATACATGAATAAGAGTTTGATATACGTAAACTCAGTTGCAGATCACAGCACTATCAAGTATATGCACTGCTATGTTCCCTAATAACCACAACCCCTGACTACCTATACCCCTGACTACCTATACCCCTGACTACCTATACCCCTGACTACCTATACCCCTGACTACCTATACCCCTGACTACCTATACCCCTGACTACCTATACCCCTGACTACCTATACCCTTGGCTACCACAACCCTTGACTACCTATACCCCTGACTACCTATACCCTGACTACCTATACCCCTGACTACCTATACCCCTGACTACCTATACCCCTGACTACCTATACCCCTGACTACCTATACCCTTGGCTACCACAACCCTTGACTACCTATACCCCTGACTACCTATACCCTGACTACCTATACCCCTGACTACCTATACCCTTGACTACCTATACCCCTGACTACCTATACCCTTGGCTACCACAACCCTTGACTACCTATACCCCTGACTACCTATACCCCTGACTACCTATACCCCTGACTACCTATACCCCTGACTACCTATACCCCTGACTACCTATACCCCTGACTACCTATACCCTTGGCTACCACAACCCTTGACTACCTATACCCCTGACTACCTATACCCCTGACTACCTATACCCCTGACTACCTATACCCCTGACTACCTATACCCCTGACTACCTATACCCCTGACTACCTATACCCCTGACTACCTATACCCTTGGCTACCACAACCCTTGACTACCTATACCCCTGACTACCTATACCCCTGACTACCTATACCCCTGACTACCTATATCCCTGACTACCTATACCCCTGACTACCCATACCCCTGACTACCTATACCCCTGACTACCTATATCCCTGACTACCTATACCCCTGACTACCTATACCCCTGACTACCTATACCCCTGACTACCTATACCCCTGACTACCTATACCCCTGACTACCTATACCCCTGACTACCCCTGACTACCTATAACCCTGACTACCTATACCCCTGACTACCTATACCCCTGACTACCTATACCCTTGACTACCTATACCCCTGACTACCTATACCCCTGACTACCTATACCCCTGACTACCTATATCCCTGACTACCCATACCCCTGACTACCTATACCCTTGACTACCTATACCCCTGACTACCCCTGACTACCTATAACCCTGACTACCTATACCCCTGACTACCTATACCCCTGACTACCTATACCCTTGACTACCTATACCCCTGACTACATATACCCCTGACTACCTATACCCCTGACTACCCATACCCCTGACTACCTATACCCTTGACTACCTATACCCCTGACTACCCCTGACTACCTATAACCCTGACTACCTATACCCCTGACTACCTATACCCCTGACTACCCATACCCCTGACTCCTATACCCTTGGCTACCACAACCCTTGACTACCTATACCCCTGACTACCTATACCCCTGACTACCTATACCCCTGACTACATATACCCCTGACTACCCCTGACTACCTATAACCCTGACTACCTATACCCCTGACTACCTATACCCCTGACTACCTATACCCCTGACTACCTATACCCCTGACTACCTATACCCTTGACTACCTATACCCCTGACTACCTATACCCTTGACTACCTATACCCCTGACTACATATACCCCTGACTACCTATACCCCTGACTACCCATACCCCTGACTACCTATACCCTTGACTACCTATACCCCTGACTACCCCTGACTACCTATAACCCTGACTACCTATACCCCTGACTACCTATACCCCTGACTACCCATACCCCTGACTCCTATACCCTTGGCTACCACAACCCTTGACTACCTATACCCCTGACTACCTATACCCCTGACTACCTATACCCCTGACTACATATACCCCTGACTACCCCTGACTACCTATAACCCTGACTACCTATACCCCTGACTACCTATACCCCTGACTACCTATACCCCTGACTACCTATACCCCTGACTACCCCTGACTACCTATAACCCTGACTACCTATACCCCTGACTACCTATACCCCTGACTACCTATACCCCTGACTACCTATACCCCTGACTACCTATACCCCTGACTACCCCTGACTACCTATACCCTGACTACCTATACCCCTGACTACCTATACCCCTGACTACCTATACCCTTGACTACCTATACCCCTGACTACCTATACCCCTGACTACCTATACCCCTGACTACCCATACCCCTGACTACCTATACCCTTGACTACCTATACCCCTGACTACCCCTGACTACCTATACCCCTGACTACCTATACCCTTGGCTACCACAACCCTTGACTACCTATACCCCTGACTACCTATACCCCTGACTACCTATACCCCTGACTACATATACCCCTGACTACCCCTGACTACCTATAACCCTGACTACCTATACCCCTGACTACCTATACCCCTGACTACCTATACCCCTGACTACCTATACCCCTGACTACCCCTGACTACCTATAACCCTGACTACCTATACCCCTGACTACCTATACCCCTGACTACCTATACCCCTGACTACCTATACCCCTGACTACCTATACCCCTGACTATCTATACCCCTGACTACCCCTGACTACCTATACCCCTGACTACTTATACCCCTGACTACCCATACCCCTGACTACCTATACCCCTGACTACCTATACCCCTGACTACCTATACCCCTGACTACCTATACCCTTGACTACCTATACCCCTGACTACCTATATCCCTGACTACCTATACCCCTGACTACCCATACCCCTGACTACCTATACCCCTGACTACCTATACCCCTGACTACCTATACCCCTGACTACCTATACCCCTGACTACCTATACCCCTGACTACCTATACCCCTGACTACCTATACCCCTGACTACCTATACCCCTGACTACCTATACCCCTGACTACCTATACCCTTGGCTACCACAACCCTTGACTACCTATACCCCTGACTACCTATACCCTGACTACCTATACCCCTGACTACCTATACCCCTGACTACCTATACCCCTGACTACCTATACCCCTGACTACCTATACCCTTGGCTACCACAACCCTTGACTACCTATACCCCTGACTACCTATACCCTGACTACCTATACCCCTGACTACCTATACCCTTGACTACCTATACCCCTGACTACCTATACCCTTGGCTACCACAACCCTTGACTACCTATACCCCTGACTACCTATACCCCTGACTACCTATACCCCTGACTACCTATACCCCTGACTACCTATACCCCTGACTACCTATACCCCTGACTACCTATACCCTTGGCTACCACAACCCTTGACTACCTATACCCCTGACTACCTATACCCCTGACTACCTATACCCCTGACTACCTATACCCCTGACTACCTATACCCCTGACTACCTATACCCCTGACTACCTATACCCCTGACTACCTATACCCTTGGCTACCACAACCCTTGACTACCTATACCCCTGACTACCTATACCCCTGACTACCTATACCCCTGACTACCTATATCCCTGACTACCTATACCCCTGACTACCCATACCCCTGACTACCTATACCCCTGACTACCTATATCCCTGACTACCTATACCCCTGACTACCCATACCCCTGACTACCTATACCCCTGACTACCTATATCCCTGACTACCTATATCCCTGACTACCTATACCCCTGACTACCTATACCCCTGACTACCCCTGACTACCTATACCCCTGACTACCTATACCCTTGGCTACCACAACCCTTGACTACCTATACCCCTGACTACCTATACCCCTGACTACCTATACCCCTGACTACATATACCCCTGACTACCCCTGACTACCTATAACCCTGACTACCTATACCCCTGACTACCTATACCCCTGACTACCTATACCCCTGACTACCTATACCCCTGACTACCCCTGACTACCTATAACCCTGACTACCTATACCCCTGACTACCTATACCCCTGACTACCTATACCCCTGACTACCTATACCCCTGACTACCTATACCCCTGACTATCTATACCCCTGACTACCCCTGACTACCTATACCCCTGACTACTTATACCCCTGACTACCCATACCCCTGACTACCTATACCCCTGACTACCTATACCCCTGACTACCTATACCCCTGACTACCTATACCCTTGACTACCTATACCCCTGACTACCTATATCCCTGACTACCTATACCCCTGACTACCCATACCCCTGACTACCTATACCCCTGACTACCTATACCCCTGACTACCTATACCCCTGACTACCTATACCCCTGACTACCTATACCCCTGACTACCTATACCCCTGACTACCTATACCCCTGACTACCCCTGGCTACCTATAACCCTGACTACCTATACCCCTGACTACCTATACCCTTGACTACCTATACCCCTGACTACCTATACCCCTGACTACCTATACCCCTGACTACCCCTGACTACCTATACCCCTGACTACCTATACCCCTGCCTACCCATACCCCTGACTACCTATACCCCTGACTACCTATACCCCTGACTACCTATACCCCTGACTACCTATACCCCTGACTACCTATACCCCTGACTACCTATACCCCTGACTACCTATACCCTTGGCTACCACAACCCTTGACTACCTATACCCCTGACTACCTATACCCCTGACTACCTATACCCCTGACTACCTATACCCCTGACTACCTATACCCCTGACTACCTATACCCTTGGCTACCACAACCCTTGACTACCTATACCCCTGACTACCTATACCCCTGACTACCTATACCCCTGACTACCTATATCCCTGACTACCTATACCCCTGACTACCCATACCCCTGACTACCTATACCCCTGACTACCTATATCCCTGACTACCTATACCCCTGACTACCTATACCCCTGACTACCTATACCCCTGACTACCTATACCCCTGACTACCTATACCCCTGACTACCCCTGACTACCTATAACCCTGACTACCTATACCCCTGACTACCTATACCCCTGACTACCTATACCCTTGACTACCTATACCCCTGACTACCTATACCCCTGACTACCTATACCCCTGACTACCTATACCCCTGACTACCCATACCCCTGACTACCTATACCCTTGACTACCTATACCCCTGACTACCCCTGACTACCTATAACCCTGACTACCTATACCCCTGACTACCTATACCCCTGACTACCTATACCCCTGACTACCTATACCCCTGACTACCTATACCCCTGACTACCCCTGACTACCTATACCCCTGACTACCTATACCCCTGACTACCTATACCCCTGACTACCTATACCCCTGACTACCTATACCCTTGACTACCTATACCCCTGACTACCTATACCCCTGACTACCTATACCCCTGACTACCCATACCCCTGACTACCTATACCCTTGACTACCTATACCCCTGACTACCCCTGATTACCTATACCCCTGACTACCTATACCCCTGACTACCTATACCCCTGACTACCTATACCCCTGACTACCTATACCCTTGGCTACCACAACCCTTGACTACCTATACCCCTGACTACCTATACCCCTGACTACCTATACCCCTGACTACATATACCCCTGACTACCCCTGACTACCTATAACCCTGACTACCTATACCCCTGACTACCTATACCCCTGACTACCTATACCCCTGACTACCTATACCCCTGACTACCCCTGACTACCTATAACCCTGACTACCTATACCCCTGACTACCTATACCCCTGACTACCTATACCCCTGACTACCTATACCCCTGACTACCTATACCCCTGACTATCTATACCCCTGACTACCCCTGACTACCTATACCCCTGACTACTTATACCCCTGACTACCCATACCCCTGACTACCTATACCCCTGACTACCTATACCCCTGACTACCTATACCCCTGACTACCTATACCCTTGACTACCTATACCCCTGACTACCTATATCCCTGACTACCTATACCCCTGACTACCCATACCCCTGACTACCTATACCCCTGACTACCTATACCCCTGACTACCTATACCCCTGACTACCTATACCCCTGACTACCTATACCCCTGACTACCTATACCCCTGACTACCTATACCCCTGACTACCCCTGGCTACCTATAACCCTGACTACCTATACCCCTGACTACCTATACCCCTGACTACCTATACCCCTGACTACCCCTGACTACCTATACCCCTGACTACCTATACCCCTGCCTACCCATACCCCTGACTACCTATACCCCTGACTACCTATACCCCTGACTACCTATACCCCTGACTACCTATACCCCTGACTACCTATACCCCTGACTACCTATACCCCTGACTACCTATACCCTTGGCTACCACAACCCTTGACTACCTATACCCCTGACTACCTATACCCCTGACTACCTATACCCCTGACTACCTATACCCCTGACTACCTATACCCCTGACTACCTATACCCTTGGCTACCACAACCCTTGACTACCTATACCCCTGACTACCTATACCCCTGACTACCTATACCCCTGACTACCTATACCCCTGACTACCTATACCCCTGACTACCTATACCCCTGACTACCTATACCCCTGACTACCTATACCCCTGACTACCTATACCCCTGACTACCTATACCCCTGACTACCTATACCCCTGACTACCTATACCCCTGACTACCTATACCCCTGACTACCCCTGACTACCTATAACCCTGACTACCTATACCCCTGACTACCTATACCCCTGACTACCTATACCCTTGACTACCTATACCCCTGACTACCTATACCCCTGACTACCCATACCCCTGACTACCTATACCCTTGACTACCTATACCCCTGACTACCCCTGACTACCTATAACCCTGACTACCTATACCCCTGACTACCTATACCCCTGACTACCTATACCCTTGACTACCTATACCCCTGACTACATATACCCCTGACTACCTATACCCCTGACTACCTATACCCCTGACTACCCCTGACTACCCATACCCCTGACTACCTATACCCTTGACTACCTATACCCCTGACTACCCCTGACTACCTATAACCCTGACTACCTATACCCCTGACTACCTATACCCCTGACTACCCATACCCCTGACTCCTATACCCTTGGCTACCACAACCCTTGACTACCTATACCCCTGACTACCTATACCCCTGACTACCTATACCCCTGACTACCCCTGACTACCTATAACCCTGACTACCTATACCCCTGACTACCTATACCCCTGACTACCTATACCCCTGACTACCTATACCCCTGACTACCTATACCCCTGACTACCTATACCCCTGACTACCTATACCCTGACTACCCCTGACTACCTATACCCCTGACTACCTATACCCCTGACTACCTATACCCCTGACTACCTATACCCTTGACTACCTATACCCCTGACTACCTATACCCCTGACTACCCATACTCCTGACTACCTATACCCTTGACTACCTATACCCCTGACTACCCCTGACTACCTATACCCCTGACTACCTATACCCTTGGCTACCACAACCCTTGACTACCTATACCCCTGACTACCTATACCCCTGACTACCTATACCCCTGACTACCTATACCCCTGACTACCTATACCCCTGACTACCCCTGACTACCTATAACCCTGACTACCTATACCCCTGACTACCTATACCCCTGACTACCTATACCCCTGACTACCTATACCCTTGACTACCTATACCCCTGACTATCTATACCCCTGACTACCCCTGACTACCTATACCCCTGACTACTTATACCCCTGACTACCCATACCCCTGACTACCTATACCCCTGACTACCTATACCCCTGACTACCTATACCCCTGACTACCTATACCCTTGACTACCTATACCCCTGACTACCTATATCCCTGACTACCTATACCCCTGACTACCCATACCCCTGACTACCTATACCCCTGACTACATATACCCCTGACTACCTATACCCCTGACTACCTATACCCCTGACTACCTATACCCCTGACTACCTATACCCCTGACTACCTATACCCCTGACTACCCCTGGCTACCTATAACCCTGACTACCTATACCCCTGACTACCTATACCCCTGACTACCTATACCCCTGACTACCTATACCCCTGACTACCTATACCCCTGACTACCCCTGACTACCTATACCCCTGACTACCTATACCCCTGCCTACCCATACCCCTGACTACCTATACCCCTGACTACCTATACCCCTGACTACCCCTGACTACCTATAACCCTGACTACCTATACCCCTGACTACCTATACCCCTGACTACCTATACCCCTGACTACCTATACCCCTGACTACCTATACCCCTGACTACCCCTGACTACCTATACCCCTGACTACCTATACCCCTGACTACCCATACCCCTGACTACCTATACCCTTGACTACCTATACCCCTGACTACCTATACCCCTGACTACCTATACCCCTGACTACCTATACCCCTGACTACCTATACCCCTGACTACATATACCCTTGACTACCTATACCCTTGATTACCTATATCCTTAACTACCTATATCCTTAACTACCTATATCCTTGACTACCTATATCCTTAACTACCTATACCCCTGACTACCTATACCCCTGACTACCTATACCCTTGACTACCTATACCCTTGACTACCTATATCCTTAACTACCTATACCCCTGACTACCTATACCCCTGACTACCTATACCCCTGACTACTTATACCCTTGACTACCTATACCCTTGACTACCTATACCCTTGACTACCTATACCCCTGACTACCTATACCCCTGACTACCTATACCCCTGACTACCTATACCCCTGACTACCTATACCCCTGACTACCCATACCCCTGACTACCTATACCCTTGACTACCTATACCCCTGACTACCTATACCCCTGACTACCTATACCCCTGACTACCTATACCCCTGACTACCCCTGACTACCTATACCCCTGACTACCCCTGACTACCTATACCCCTGACTACCCCTGACTACCTATACCCCTGACTACCTATACCCCTGACTACCTATACCCCTGACTACCCATACCCCTGACTACCTATACCCTTGACTACCTATACCCCTGACTACCCCTGACTACCTATACCCCTGACTACCTATACCCCTGACTACCTATACCCCTGACTACCTATACCCCTGACTACCTATACCCCTGACTACCTATACCCTTGACTACCTATACCCTTTATTACCTATATCCTTAACTACCTATACCCCTGACTACCTATACCCCTGACTACCTATACCCCTGACTACCTATACCCCTGACTACTTATACCCTTGACTACCTATACCCTTGACTACCTATATCCTTAACTACCTATACCCCTGACTACCTATACCCCTGACTACCTATACCCCTGACTACCTATACCCCTGACTACTTATACCCTTGACTACCTATACCCTTGACTACCTATACCCCTGACTACCTATACCCCTGACTACCCTTGACTACCTATACCCCTGACTACCTATACCCCTGACTACCTATACCCCTGACTACCTATACCCCTGACTACCTATACCCCTGACTACTTATACCCTTGACTACCTATACCCTTGACTACCTATACCCTTGACTACCTATACCCCTGACTACCTATACCCCTGACTACCTATACCCCTGACTACCTATACCCCTGACTACCTATACCCCTGACTACCTATACCCCTGACTACCTATACCCCTGACTACCCATACCCCTGACTACCTATACCCTTGACTACCTATACCACTGACTACCACAACCCCTGACTACCCCTGACTACCTATAACCCTGACTACCTATACCCCTGACTACCTATACCCATGACTACCTATACCCTTGACTACCTATACCCTTGACTACCTATATCCTTAACTACCTATACCCCTGACTACCTATACCCTTGACTACCACAACCCCTGACTACCTATACCCCTGACTACCTATACCCCTGACTACCTATACCCCTGACTACCTATACCCCTGACTACCTATACCCCTGACTACCTATACCCTTGACTACCTATACCCCTGACTACCTATACCCTTGACTACCTATACCCCTGACTACCTATACCCCTGACTACCTATACCCTTGACTACCTATACCCCTGACTACCTATACCCCTGACTACCTATACCCCTGACTACCTATACCCCTGACTACCTATACCCTTGACTACCTATACCCCTGACTACCTATACCCCTGACTACCTATACCCTTGACTACCTATACCCCTGACTACCCCTGACTACCTATACCCCTGACTACCCATACCCCTGACTACCTATACCCTTGACTACCTATACCCCTGACTACCTATACCCCTGACTACCTATACCCCTGACTACCCATACCCCTGACTACCTATACCCTTGGCTACCACAACCCTTGACTACCTATACCCCTGACTACCTATACCCCTGACTACCTATACCCCTGACTACCTATACCACTGACTACCTATATCCCTGACTACCTATACCCCTGACTACCTATACCCCTGACTACCTATACCCTTGACTACCACAACCCCTGACTACCTATACCCCTGACTACCTATACCCCTGACTACCTATACCCTTGACTACCACAACCCCTGACTACCTATACCCCTGACTACCTATACCCCTGACTACCCCTGACTACCTATACCCTTGACTACCTATACCCCTGACTACCTATACCCTTGACTACCACAACCCCTGACTACCTATACCCCTGACTACCTATACCCCTGACTACCTATACCCTTGACTACCACAACCCCTGACTACCTATACCCCTGACTACCTATACCCCTGACTACCCCTGACTACCTATACCCTTGACTACCTATACCCCTGACTACCTATACCCCTGACTACCTATACCCCTGACTACCTATACCCCTGACTACCTATACCCCTGACTACCTATACCCTTGGCTACCACAACCCCTGACTACCTATACCCCTGACTACCTATACCCCTGACTACCTATACCCCTGACTACCTATACCCTTGACTACCTATACCCTTGACTACCTATACCCCTGACTACCTATACCCCTGACTACCTATACCCCTGACTACCTATACCCTTGACTACCTATACCCTTGACTACCTATACCCCTGACTACCTATACCCCTGACTACCTATACCCCTGACTACCTATACCCCTGACTACCTATACCCCTGAATACCTATACCCCTGACTACCTATACACCTGACTACCTATACCCCTGACTACCTATACCCCTGACTACCTATACCCCTGACTACCTATACCCCTGACTACCTATACCCCTGATTACCTATACCCCTGACTACCTATACCCCTGACTACCTATACCCTTGACTACCTATACCCTTGACTACCTATACCCCTGACTACCTATACCCCTGACTACCTATACCCCTGACTACCTATACCCCTGACTACCTATACCCCTGACTACCTATACCCCTGACTACCTATACCCCTGACTACCTATACCCCTGACTACCTATACCCCTGACTACCACAACCCCTGACTACCCCTGACTACCTATAACCCTGACTACCTATACCCTTGACTACCTATACCACTGACTACCTATACCCCTGACTACCTATACCCCTGACTACCTATACCCTTGACTACCTATACCCCTGACTACCTATACCCCTGACTACCTATATCCCTGACTACCTATACCCCTAACTACCTATACCCCTGATTACCTATACACCTGACTAACCTCATATACTGAATACCCGAGTGATCTAAATACATTGCCTCCTCTTCATCTCTCATTCATAGAGATCGTAATAAGTATAGCGACCGGTGATTTGTGATAAACACAACCATACAGAGAAGCGAGATTGAGTTTTTGTGATTTTAGCTCCTTAATACAGAATAAATAGAGGACTACACCACGAAAGATAAATCACAATGAATTTATATAAATAAGCTAACAACCAATCACATTTTTCGGGTTGTAACTATATATATATATATATATATAGGTAATTTCATTACTTTTACTTTGATAACTTCTCCCCGAAGGCGTGTAGAAATCAGCTGCCGGTTAAGTGCTTGTAGGTTAACGTTTTAGCTTATGACTAGGCCCAGTTAATAAGGATTATAGGCCAAAGCCCAGTTAATAAGAACTTTATAGGCCAAAGACCAAAATAATGATTTTGAAAAAACAAAAATAAGCTATTTTCCCTTTTACTTAATGTGGTGTTTGTCCAATATTAACTTATGAACTATTGTATAACCACCGTCCCCTAACCATCAGGTATTTACAAATCGGTGGCCGTCACTCACGACGAATACGGAAGAATCAATAGATACGCGAAGAATCAGAATCTAGGTAAATAATAGACATTATAAAGTGTTTCATAGGTATGTACCGCGCGATAAGTACGTACTACGTGTACGGGTGTATGGGTGTTACCCGACACCCCCCACCACCATTAACACGCCCCACCACCATTAACACGCCACAACACCGTTAACACGCCCCAACACCGTTAACACGCCCCACCACCGTTAACACGCCCCAACACCGTTAACACGCCCCACCACCATTAACACGCCCCACCACCATTAACACGCCCCACCACCGTTAACACGCCCCACCACCGTTAACACGCCCCAACACCGTTAACACGCCCCACCACCACGAGATACGTCCCTTGGCGCACGGATTACAATGATTAAGCTTCCGTTTTCTCGACATAATTTTATACACCAGTTCATTCTTAGTATCTACCTCTCCAAATCGTAACTCTAAACACGATCTTATAGAGTCTATATCTGTTAACTTTGTACGCATCATGCTAAGACAAACGTGCTATGACACGCCCCCCCCCCCGCCTTCGAGATACGCCCCTTAGCACACGTATGACACGCCCCTGCCCCCCCCACCCCGCCCCTTCGTTGACCCGACCTCCTACCGTCCCGCACCGTCAGTGGTACAGACCTGCGAAATGGTGCCGCAGAGGTGTAAGAACGGAGGCACCTGCTCGCACATGAACCGGCTCGTCAACGCCAAGCAGTTGATCAGGATGGCCTGTCGATGTACCAAGGACTATATCGGCGATTTCTGCGAGGAACATCTCGGTTTGTGGACCGTAGTTCGTAGGTGGTTAATCTTGCGCGGTCATTTAAGTTATGAGAATATAAATTTAAATACATAATACACTATAATGTGTTATTTGTATTGTATAATATATATATATTCATATATATATATATATATATATATATATATATATATATATATATATATATATATATATATATATATATATATATATATAGTGATATCAATAAATAAATAGTATTATTATTATAATGTTTGATTTCATTTTGACTAGGTAGTAAACAATAAAATATACTTTAGTGATGGCAACGGTAATCTATTACTATCGTATTGTATGATCACAAAATAATTGAAAGAAATTAAATAATAATGGTGGTTTCACGGTTGAATACACAATTCACGTAGTATATGCCATTGTTAGGCGTGACGCGTGAGACTATCTTTAGCTTAGGCATCGACTGGAAATGTCAAATTAAGATTATTTTTAATGAAAAAATATTAAATAACTATATTCTAAATAAGTAATATTAATATAAATAATTATGAAACATTTTACCATTCATTGCACGTTAAATGTAATATGTAGTATTATATAGGTATTATGTAAAAGGAAAACTCTACTATGTATTTTAATGATTAAATAGATCAAATTAACAGTAATGAATTATTAGTATTAAAGTTGTGAAAATGGTTCATAATAAATAAATAGCAGAGTTATCTAATATCAATAGCAAATGACGTTATAATTATTACATTTAATAGTCGAGTAAAACGAACCATTTCGATTGAATTGAATAGTCGATTATATAGTTATATAATATGTATAATATTGGATGTATTCACTGAAGAAAGGACAGTATCTTAGTTTTCCTTAGTGAAGAGTAATTCACCGCATTATGGGTACAGTAACTGACAACAATTGTTTATTATTTATTTTCGCGCATTATTATCATATTCATTTCAATAACGTATATGTTATCGTTAGTAAATATTTTAACTTTATACTTTCGATTATATATTTCACTTATATATTTAGATTATTATTTGCTTACATAACGAACATCAATCTATCAATGAACTTGCTGTAACATAGATACGCTCCATTAAACCCCATGCTAACCCCCACTCCCCACCTAGTTCTAGATCCTCTGATATCCCCACTGTTAATGATAACCCCTACTCCCCACCTAGTTCTAGATCCACTGATATCCCCACTGTTAATGCTAACCCCCACTTCCCACCTAGTTCTAGATCCACTGATATCCCCACTGTTAATGCTAACCCCCACTTCCCACCTAGTTCTAGACCCGCTGATATCCCCACTGTTAATGCTAACCCCTACTCCCCACCTAGTTCTAGATCCGCTGATATCCCCACTATTAATGTTAACCCCCACCCCTCACCTAGTTCGAGACCCGCTCATTTACCAAGTGTTCCTGATCGCGTTCATCAGCGCCGTGTTGATCTTCACGTTCTGGATGTGTGGACTCGTGGTGATGCGTCGCAAGTTAGTGTGTGTCCGAGTGTCTTAGTGTCCATGTGTCCTAGTGTCCATAGTGTCCATGTGTCCGTAGTGTCTATGTGTTCTATACTAGTGTCCATGTATCAGTAGATGTCGTAGGAAGTGATATAGTGCGGATTGGTGTTCTCGTGTGCAATGCTAATTTAAATAATTATTTATAAATAGTAGCATTACCACCCTGCGCATGGAATCACCGGTAACACTCTTACACACCTGTCTAGATAAAATAATAGGTATTAAAACAATATTTCTAAATGATCTTGTGTATATGAAATTAAAACCATGGGTACCTAAATTCAGAGTGGCTTCGAAGGGACATTAGAGCCATATATGGTTATAAGTGAAAACGTCATCTAAGTTCTCGTATGGGATGACGAGATACCACGGAAATAAGCCAGCAATAACATTTCAACTGAATGTACAAACCATAAACTATATAGCCAACAATATACCGATGCATATCATACATTTTAGTTAACTATTTAAGCACGATAGTCCACGTAATCATAAGTATGAATATTACATCCGCATACGTATTACATTAAAATTATGCCGGTATGTTTACGTATTTATGTTTACATTGCTCATACAGGCTGCATTATAATTATTAGCTATTATTAGCATTATAAGTGTGCGCGCGTATGATGTTCACAATATTAGCCTTATGAGCTTGATGATATACTTGGTACCTAGGGAATGCGACCCTTCCTGATTGGCTGAAGTGATAACTGCACCACGCGATACCATGCACCTGTTCTGCACTCGTACGGTCCTACCTAGTCATATCCCCACGTCTTGCTTACTCTGTAAGGTCCCACCTAGTCATATCCCCACATCTTGCTTACTATGTACGGTCCCATCTAATTATAGCACCGTGACGTGCTATATAATAAATATGACCAGCACCTAATATCCGTGCTATTCACTACATAACGATATAACAAGTTAACTAGATTACATGCGCGATTAACTTAGTACATCGCCCGATATTAAGAATAAAATATTCTACAATTTAGATAGTTAAATAGTCGTAATAATAACGCATTGCGAATGTTCATAAGAGTGTATAAGTGAATATACAATTAATTCACGACTAAAGAACATTAAAATAGAAATAAATAGTAATTTAAAAGTATTATTAAAAAGTAAACGTTTAAACAAAATATAATTTGTGTTTTATTAAATTTAAAATAATAAAATATCCTTTAAGGCTGAAACCATATACTTATAAAATAAAAACTAATAATCATGCAAAATCGTGTATTCTTGCAATAGCATGCTTCTAGAACAATCTGTCAGTCAGTTAGAAGACAACAACGTATAATTCTATTTAAAAACAATTTCTCTAATCATTGCATAACAATAACAACAACAATGACATATCATAAGATATTATATATATACAAGTTTTAATATGGAAAACATATAACACAGTGCTGTGACATATACTTACTGATAACAATCGATAAAACAATGTTTCAACCGGCGATACTCGTTGAAACATTGCATAATATCGACCAATCATCTAATCGACCATCTATCTAATCTATTGTCTACTTTTAAAGCAAAAATAGAAGAATATTGGCCAAAGAAGAAGAAAAGGAGAGACTGGCGCAAGAAAAGCAAAATTTGCTTGGTACTAGTATAATATTAGTTATATATAAATATAATATACATTGAAATGACATCTCTTACATTTAGGGAGAGGTAGTCGGTTACTCAATTATATTTGAATTTCTGTATATAAGTGTAATAAAAAAATATACACACCTATACCGAAGATTTTCTAAAGAAAGATATGACACAAATTCGAATTTGTACACAAAATACCCCAGTACCACCTCTATCGGGTTACTTTTAGGAACTATGTGTTGTTTATAATGTAAATTGGTATCAAGCTATACACTTTTAAAATGTTAAATAATATGCTTTAAATTAGTGTTTATATGATCAAAACTAAGTATTCATTACTAATATATAACAAACAAATATGATATTTATGTTTTAAATGCTATAAGTATATATTTGGTGAGTAAAACCTAATTTATATTGCATGTAATTTAATAGAGCAATGAAAACATTGTTGTATGAAAACAGAGCCGAACCTAAATATACTTCAGTGATTCGATACTACTGCTAGCAGCGGCATCGGGTATTACTAAATTACGTTGCATGCATAGGGAGTTTTATATCTTTACTTCGCAAAATCTTTCCCTATACTATATTTAAAATTTTTTGTAATTATTTATTTTTTATGTTATTTAACATATAAATTCTTTATAAAATTCCATAACAATTATCGTAAACCTATCAAACAGTTATTAAATTAATGTTATTTCCATTGTGTCTATTTAATTAAAAAATACTAAATAATTTTTTATAATATAAAAGTCGACGTCGAATATGAGCCCGTTTATTTTTATCCATTCAAAGAGGTTACATTCGAAATACTTGTGTCCGTAGTGCACACTGTCTGATAGTACGAGATAAACTAATCAGAAAGATGCGTATGTATTACATATTATAACATATATATTAGTTATTAATATGATTATAAATTAGATAATGATAAATATAAAATATTGCGAAGTTGACCACGTCAATCATTCGATATTTTCTGTAAAAAATATACAATTAAATTTGCTTTATTAAACTAAATAAGTTTAGTGATTTAAAAATGATATACATTTTCTAATATGGGCAACTTTATTTTGTAAATCTACTTAATAAAATGAAAAAGATACATAGATATATTATTAGATAATATTGTATTTTATTATTATTATTTTTCAATATAAAATAATTTAATATTTTAACGATGTTTAAATAAATTTCAGTAAATTCAATTTACTATCATTATTAAAAATTATATTAAACGAATATATTGAAAATGGGTAACTACTTGATTTATTAAGTCATTTAAATCAATATATATTTTGTATTGTCATTTTATTATATATTATATCGATAATTATACCTAAATTGTGATAATTATATGCATAAATTAAGTTTATATTAAGGGTGGGCGTAATCTTTGTGGCACCTAACATGTAAAAAACAGGGACAAAATTAGTTTACTAAATAAATGATTACTTTTATATTAATAAAAGAATTACTAAATTGTTTTAGTATGTAAATAATATCTATATATATACTGATTGATTGATTTGTAATATCTATTCAGATAATTTACTTTACAAAAAAATAGTAATATATTATGGTAATTATATATTTAGTTAATATCAAAGATATTTTCATCTTTTGGTTATACTCTGAAAGTTTTATAAATATTTATAAAATGGTACAAAAGTGATGGAGATCGACAAATATTAAAAAAAGTTATGGGATATAAACTTCTAAAGTTATACTTGTATTTTCTGGGAAATAAATAATATATATAAATAATAAAATTGAATGAAATAGAAATAGTATCTATAGTAATACTAACATATGTACATTATAATATACATTATTGATAAGATAACGTAAATACAGAATATTACGCTAACATTTATAAATCGAATTAAATATTTCACACCATTTGGTTAAAGGGTTACAATTAAAATACATATTTGAGACACTTCTAATTACTTTGTATGACGTAAATAATACATAATTTTAAAGATAATAAATATAATGTTTTAACTAAAATATGTGTTGTAAAAAATACTATCGAAGGTTACTCCTCTTTAAATGTAGTGTCCAACAATTGGCTACCTTTCCTTAATATATATATATATATAAAATGATATCCTATTTATACTTACCAGGTCGAGCTTGCTCGGCATAACATACTTTTCATATACATATATTTACATACCGATACGAATACGGATTACATTTTATTATAATTTTATATCACCGCTATAAACACGCGTAACGCTTCTCTCCCGCGCGACAGATTATTCCAACAAAACGAGCAACGCGAGCCTCACGAGTAAAGACAGCGTCGGCAGCCTGACGTCGAAAGCGAGCGCCGTCAGCCTCGAAGTCGCCAAGTCGAGCAGCACGAGTCTCAACGCGAAGATGAGCAACGCCGGCCTGATGACCGCGGTGACCAGTTCTACGGGGCTGACCACGGCCACCAGTTCTACGGGGCTGACCAGTAAAACCAGTGCGACCGGCCTGTCGAGTAAAACCAGTGCTACCGGCTTGACCAGTAAAACCAGTGCTAGCGGCCTGACCAGTAACACCAGTGCCACCGGCTTGACCAGTAACACCAGCCCCACGATGACTTCCGTTACCGATCGTAAGATTACGTACACCGATCGTACCTACTTCGTTTTATCTGCTTTCATATATTATACTCTATATATATGTATATATATGTACGCGTGTATTAATAACGTCAAATTTTGAATACTTGCCTGCGCTCGATAACTATATATCTCAAATATTTATGTATTTTCTCAACAACTTTAAATATGTTAATAATATTTATTAATAATTTAACGAAGAAAAAAAGGAGATATATTATTTATATTAGTTAAGTACGATGATTGAGCCTGTATATTTAGATGTGGCATATTTATTTAACATAAGTTAATGAACTTTATTTCCGACTCGAACCGAACACTCATATCATCTTCTCTTGATAATATATCCAATCAGAAATATTCGAAATAGACGTATTCATTTAAATATTAGTAATTAATGAAAAATAAGTCGAGGATCAATTTTCCTTGGTAAAATTATGTTTTAAATACTCTATCGAATGGTCTATTTATTAATCAAATTAATAATATAAATATTAAGTTAAAATAACTTACAAAAATAGTTGATCTTACTACATAATTGCTTTAACTGACCTTTTACCCTAACTGATAACCTAATTACCTATAATTAAAAATAAAAATATTGTTTTATAGCAATACATTATTAAATATTGGTGTAAATTAAAATATTTGTTAGTAATAAAATTACTAACAATCATATCATTTAAATGATTGCAATACAGTTTGGATATATGCATAAACAATCTAAAATGGGTATATGAGTTATTTTAATTCTTAAATATTTAATTCTTATGTTTTTTTTAGCTGCATTATATCCCTAAGTGAGCCTATAAAATATTGTGCTTAGTACACAATTTTTATTTAATTTAATTATTTTAAAAATGTGTCTTTAATGCAAACCGTTATTAATCGTAATTAACAGAGTTTATATGTAGCAATGTTGTACATACTATTTATCTAAAAAGTAATGTATTCAACTTCTAGAATAGTTATTAGTAGAAAAATTTAGAAAATAATTGGAAATTTACAAAACAAATCATTACTTTAATTGTTTCTATAAATTGTAAGAAAGCTTTTGATACTATTAAAAATGATATTTTGTTAATTAAATTATTTAATTATAGTTCTAGATGAATTTTATTAGATTTGTTTACCATTACCATAAGGGTCAGTATGGGGGAATTTTCCATTTATTTTATATATATGAATGACTTACATTACTTGAAAATAAGGAATTTTTAATTATTTAGTTTAATTGTTAATTATTATTATTTTAATTATTCACTGACAAAACTAATTATTTAGCAAAATTAAAATATGAAGAATAAAAATTCTTTAGACTCCTGCATAAGAATTATACCCTTACAAAATTGGCTATTTTAAATTAACATTAATATAGAAATATATTCCTATATAATTATATATAAACAAAATAATATTTTTTATATTAATAATATAACATTTGATAATAAGTTATTGAATAGAGTAGATTAGGATATATATATTTAGGAATATATATTGATTATGTTTACAAAAAGTATCCAAATTCATAGAAATATTACATTGAGGAAAGACTAAAAATACACGCGGTCTAAAGGAGAAATTTTAAATATTTACTTAAATATTTTCTTAATAAATTATATATATATATTTTAATATATATATATTTAATATATATATATATATATATATATATAATATATATATATATATATAAGATTATAATATTTAGGTAAATGGTAATTTCCAAAATATAATATTTTAATTAAATTTGAATAAATGTTGAGTATCCGTATTGTAGATATATATTTCTAGATTTGTTACAAATACCGATAGGGTCATATGACAGATGGAGATATTATTCATAAAAACCAAAACAATGAATTATTGTCAATAATATTATTCCAAAAATATATATATTTACTCGTATAATTTGAATAAATAAATTTTAATAAATAATCTCTATACGATATAGTATATCTTCATTATAACTGTATACAAAATACATATATGTATTGGTAACTTATTTGATTTATTGTTAGAAAATATTGATTTAGTATACTTTAGATATATCTATAGACTCGTAAGCGATACATATAATTTAAATTCTAGTTTAACGTTACACATATTTTAATTTAACGTTTTGTACTATTTTTTATATTTTTTATAAGAAAATACACAATTTCTAATATTTTTTTCTACAATTATGTTCCATAATAAAAAACACATGATTTTTTTGATAAAAGAGATAATGATAAAAGAGGGTGTAGATATTTGTAACCTGTATTTGTTCACTCTATCCAATGATTAGATTAAATAAATACACGAAAGAATATTATATTATAGCATTACATTTTAAAATGATCTATTAAAAATTCATATGGAGAATATTGCAAGTGAACCCTCTTATTAAAACTAGAGCTCTTTATTTTTTCTCAAATATTATTATTTTATTATATATACATGTATATCTGCATACATATATAATATTATTTGACCATACATCGATATATTTAAATATTAACTATTACTATAATTATATAATAATAATAATAATAATTTATTAGAATAATGTAAAGTTTACTATTTCTAATGCGTTCTTAGTTGTGTGTGTTGTTCCTTCTAGAGGGCTACAAACGTATATTGTTTCTATTGTTGACACCCTCAATACGTATATACTACACCTATTAATGTTACTAACACCATTTATTAGTGACTACGAACAACTCGCTGACAGGAGTGACCTCTAATGATAACACCAGTAAGGTTATCTATCACTCTATACCGGACCCGCATTAACATAGGTCTTCAAATAATATTTAGAAGTAATCTTATGTGATTGTTTATAAATAAATGATCGGCTCTCGTAAAACCATGGAAGCCTTAACATGAGGGCAGCTTCGAAAGGACATTAGAGTTATATGGTTATAAGTGAAAACATATACATTCCTGGATTGGATGTAAGGACTCCACCAAATTAACAATAACAATAATAACAATAACAATATCACTATGCCACCCTATGTCAACCCATATCATCCTCGTATTGTTTAGCTGATGACATAACGTCGTAGATTATTACGACTGTTATATCGCGCGTAAATGGTATAAAAAGGCGACGTATTTATTGTTTGTTTGTTAACGATTGTTGGGAATAGTACATACATTGTTATAGATAGTAGTGTATAGATCGTGTGTTCGGCGGCCTTTTAAATCGGCTAGCGCAAGGAGCGACCATGCCTGACGAGTTATGTAGCCCGCGAATAAAGTTTGACCGTGATTGTACAACGGGCTAGTTAATCAATGCGTGTTCCGTGACACTAATAGATCGATAATGCGCGCTCATCGATATAGTGAGAAATTGGATAAGCAATTGAATGTAGTGTATGGAAATTTGCGATAGAGGCGCTGCTGTGGCGGCCTACTACTTTTTATTTAAAACCTGGCCCACTACTATTTATTTAAAATAATATTTATTTATACATTTATATTGATAATTACTACCAATTTTAATGTACTATCGATACTAAAAATAAAATGATATATTTAAAATACATAATATCAATATTCCTCGTATTTTTGTGTATTTAAATTGAAGATATCATACTATTTGATATTTATATTCTATATCCATTGATATAGATAGAAGTCACTTCAATCTATTTCGACGAAAAGTCCACCGTTTTAATAATTTACATATATAATATGACTAATATCCGATCAAAATCACGGATGCCATTTTTTTAATTTATCGATAAAAGTGCCTTTCGCGTATCTATCTTTTACATGCATTACGTGCACCAATTGCACAGGTCCACTTTGTTTATATCGATAATGCGTGCTACATAGTTGTTTATAACAGCGACGATGCAATCTGTGTACGGCTTAACCGTCACCCTTAACATTACCCTAACCGTTACTATTAACATACCACAGAATCCAGATATCATGAGCAGTATAGCTAGGCTGACGACCGACTCTAAAGATGGCGGCAGTCCGATATCTTCCGACGGTAACGCGACGAACAATCATAATAGAAATAACCGTTAGTTTTAACGTAACCGCTATAGTTTGTAGATAAGGATTTATATAATTATGATTATTCGAAGATAAGGATTACAATTATAGTACAATTATAGTAGTTTATTAATAATAGTGAGGTGAGGTGGAGGCACATCTATCTCCGTATGACTAATTACAAAGTTATGATCCGTGTAATGAGTTATCATACTTTCAAGATGTAACTAAGAATATATTATTACTTACAAATATATCTTAACTTTAATTAAATTTTGTTCATATTTTCTCAACACAATTTTATAATATACAAGTGTCTAAATCAATAATTTAATTATTTACGATCGGTGCAGAGAATACCTAATATTCATGACTCGTTTGTAGAGCTAATTTTGTATTTCTCTCGCTGTTTAAGTCGTTTAGGAGTTCAACTATAGATACATATTTATTATTAAATACTATGTAAACTTATCATTGTTATGCATTATTATTGTATTATTTTATTTATTCATTTTTTTTTATTATTATTACTATAACCATTAATTGTATTTATATATATATTCTTATTTTCATGTTTGAGAGTATTTTTAATACGGATTTCTGTGATTAAATACAACCACCACCATCACCATCATCATCATCATCATCATGTGGTATTATATGTTCATATGTACATTACGTGCACACCTTCTTTAGATGCCTTATCTAATAATGTTTACGAAGGAAATAAATCTTGCTGGCTGACCATTAATTCAGGTTTTCAATAAATAATTAGTCCCATAACATACTTATATATATATATATATATATATATATGTATATTATCATTAATGATAGTGAATTACGTATATGTAGTTTCTAAATATCTATGTATGTAGTTAATATGTGATGTACTAGTAGTTATATGGGGAGGTATATAATATATATGGGTATACTCATATATAAACATATAATATATATATATTATATAATAAATATATAGATTGATTGATAATAGTTTGATAAATAGATTATATAGATAGCTTAATAGATTAATATATAGATATATGGGTTAAATACAAATAAATTAGTTCTATGAATATCGAAACTAATAATAATAAATTTATAATGGGCAATATATAAATAATTAAATATATATATGCTTATATTTGTAATCAATTTTAATTTCATATGATATATTTTGTATATAATTATCATTAGTAAGATGGCTATACACCAATTTAAACAATTATACATCAACATACACACACACATTTATATAATATATTGTATTTATGTCATACACTACATACACAAATATGTATTACATATATATATATATATATATATATATATATATATATATATATATATATATATACATAAATATATATTAAACAAATTAAAATGCATAGTATATGATTAACGCTCTTAACCATATAACTAGCACGAACATATTAATGAATTCGTATAGTTAATGATATTAACGTTAAGTAATTAAGCGACAGTTCGATAAGAATTATTATATAGTCTAGTGAAGACCTAGGATTAATGTCATACATATAGCCGTCGTATGCGTGTGTGATCATACGTTGAGGAATACATACACGCTCGTATATAGAACTTGCGCTTATCGCATTTATTTGATACACGCCTTAGCGAATTCTTACGATATCGAGATATCACATTATTAACATAGTAGTTTGCTAATATTATAACGGTATTGCATCGTAATCGCGTTACACACACACACACTCACACACACACTCACTCACTCACACATACACTCACACACACACACACACACACACACACAGAGGAGCTGATCAAATGGAAGAAGGAGAACGCCGAAGCCGACCTAATAAACTTCTGAACAGCCTCCTCTAGTGAGAGAGTGTTGCGAGCACGCTAATATATGTATACATCGAGTGTTGTCAATAAATTATAATGTATTTTAATCGATCACTCAATTAATTGCGTATATATATATATATATACATCGTTATACATTATTAGTAATAATTGATTACACAAAAAAACATTTGTATTATAAAATGTTACGCTTATATAAGCAAATATTATTAAATATAAATAATAACAAAAGAGGACTCCGAGGATATTGATCTCAATGCAGTACGCACACAACGTCATAATCGGTATACTAAAATAGATTATAATACTCTATGTATAAATATAGATATAGATATACTATAAATATACTAAAGAACTCTATATACTTGGAATATTATATCATACGATCTACGCAAGATCCAATCTTCGTATTTTTTAATATTAAAATAAAGAATCACTTTAACTCTATATAATACCTTTGTATTCAGATATGATTTATTTATATATTATTAACTACAAATCTTAAAATCAACTCGTTTATTTTTATTTGTTTTTCATTATATTATGTTATAAATATGTTATGTTATGTTAGCTTATGCTATACACCAGTGAGGGCTTTCGCTATATTCGGTGTTTAAAATAAACCAATTCATTCATTAATTCATATACGAATGATATACGTATGCCGTACGATACAGTCCATGCCATCTGAAGTTTTGTGACCTATGCTATTAATAATAATAATAATATTTATTTATTGAAATCTCACATATATATATTGAATACAATACAAATAGCGGATACAAATGGACCCCTCGAGAAGTCATAGACTTTAACGTAGGCAACGATTCAGTGTCGTTGTATACAAAGAAACCAACGATAGAGATATGTGATCATAGTTAGTATGGTCGAAGTATATGTTAAGTATGTATTGTTATGAGAGTCAAGGCTTTAGTATAGTATTTATTAGACTACCGAAACAGAGGAAACGCGTTCGCCTTTATATAGCCGCCGTAAGCGTGCATCGATGCGTGACGGACTACGAATAACATCGTCACGAAATATATAATACGCATAATGGAATAGTCCATTATGCGCGTTTATAAAAGGGGAGTTATATGGATAACATAACAGAACACGAAGACTGTTGAGCGTTATTGTTAAGAAAAGTGATGTCCTCAGAGCCCCGACACATCACAACATCGTTATTTAGTTTTGAATAGCAAAGAGTGATTTTCTATTATTTAAATATAATCATGACTATGATTATCTAAATAATATCGTATATTTCAATTACTTAATTTCAATCGTTGCCATTCGAGTGTGATATAAAGATACCTTGATGTTTATATTAAAATACTAATAAAACATGATTATTTAACACGCATTTTCTAATAAATGATTATTATCATATTATAGATGAACCTATTACAATGCACCGTGTAGAGTATGTACGATGTAGATCTTAATGTGTATAATATACACTGTGTATAGTATACAATATCTTCAAGGTGATTAAAGACAGCACAATCTGAAGCCTGATCTTAATCTGAATCCCTTTAGAGTAAATAATAACATAAATAATTATATATTTCATACGAAAAAAAAATGAACAATTTAAAACTTCTAATAAATATTTATTATTATTATAATTATATATATATATATATATACATGTATACATGCGTATGTGTGTGTGTGTTTAAATAACCAAGCTTAGAGATGAGGTATAAACAGTTTAATTTCGTTTATTGCACTAGTAGTAATTCCATACACATGTCATAGGTCACACATATCTATCAAGGTCAACGCGTCTTAAGGTCACATCACTTGCGGTCCGGTGTGAAGTTAGAGGTCAGCTTTGACCAGCACTTGTAGTAGTCGTCGTCCAGTTCGTTAGTGGTGTTGCCGTACTCCGTGACCGACAGACCCAGACAACTCTCGAACATGAACGCCTGTCAATCAAACGGAAGTGGGTGTGAAGTTACGTCGTAATGACATTAAGCGATAGCGTTACATAGAGTGCAAATGCGACGATGTTAATATCGACGTCGGAATTCTCCCGAAAAAGAGGCGTGTTTCCGTTATAACGGGGTGGACTTGTTTCCGGAAAATAAACGATAAGCATTAATTTTATTTGTTAATAACTCGTAAATAGTACATATTAAATGAATGTTATCGTCGTGGAAAGTATCCGGCGACTCGGCAAACGTAACTCGTACTTCGATTACTACTGACCATAGTTCCTTCGGCCACTCTCTCCGGTGCCAGGTCGCTAGTAGAGTTCACCTCGAAGCAGCGATGGTCGGGTCCGTGTGACGTCATCATCGAATGAAGGGTGGCGCCACCCGGTTGGAATCCTTGAGCCTAACTCACGGGGTTACATTACTAGGGGTGGACGGAGGGATGCGGGTAGGGGGGTAACCTTCGCTTCGTAGTGACCTTTGATTAGACCCATGAATTCACTCATCGTATTTCCTGAAATTATAATATTTCAATACGTATACGCAGAATTAGATAAGGCACATATATATAATGTAATACCCCAGGATAAATACCCAGGATAATACCCCAGGATAAATACAATGCTATCAAGGTTATATCGAGATGAGCTTAATTCAATATTAAAATAGACACGTATTTATTTAATTTATAGTTTTTGTTTCGCGTCTATACATTTTCTCATTTATACTTTTTATTTATTTCAATAGTAATTCAAGAATCTATGTCCTATCTATTTACCCATCAATACATAAGTATAAAGTAAAGTAAAGCATTAGGCGTAAATCTCATCGCATTAAATTAACTGATGCCATTATTGGTATTAATGCATGGTAGCGATAATAATTAAGTTTCAGCGACGGTAAAATTAAACGATATACATATATGTACATATATAACTTAAAATCTTACCTGTGAGCTAACAAAAGCGTTACTACGGAATATATAGCAAGTAGACGATGAAGATAGAAATAAATAATATACCTTCATGTTTAAAATGAACAGCTTTACCTTCACTTCTCTTACTCTCGCGTATCACTAGCGTAATAGGTTGTAGACTCATACAGTGTAGGCATATTATACTAGTCAACTTCAGTACCTCAACGATGGATAATATACGATCTATATCATCGATATACATATAATATATATATATATATATATTATATAATATATATATATCGATGATATATAATATATTCATATATAATATATTGACAAGAATTAAAAGTCACCTAGTATCCTTATGATATCGTTAAAACACCTGATTGACAGGGGCGCTGCAACAGGGGGGACGGGGGTATAACCCCCCACTTTAAAATCTAGGGGGACCTCCTATGTATTGGTCCCCCCCACTTTTACCTCAACATTTATATTGATTGGTTGATCCCCCCTACATACAAAATCGTTTCAGTTCCCCTACTGATATATACAGTAAAACCTCTCTATAAGAAACTATTTTTTTTCGGTACTTTTTTTCTTATAGAGAGGTTTTCTTATAAAGAGGTTTTTACTTTTTCAATGATTTTGATAATAAAAATGGAGAAATATTATCTATCTTACATAATTATTGATTGTTCAGTAAACCTTCATCAACTTCTTTAATTATATTAGATTTAAAATGTATACTGTATTGTTTGCGCTTAGACATGTTAATACCATCGATATAAAGAAACTTTCTTTATATCGATGGTTAATACATAATGACATTTTATTAGATTTACATTTACAATTATAAATTAGAATCATCATTGATGAATATAATATAATGAATATTATAATAATCTATTATTTAAAAATTAATTGTATAATATAATAAATTGTATCATCAATACCTTTAAGGATATAATAACATTTATAAATTAATTTTAATACATTTATGGATACAATATACAATAATATTTATTAATTAATTATAATAAATTCAAGGATATAAATAACATTTATTGATTAATTTTAATACATTTTAATACATTTATGGATATAAAATTACAATTATTAATATAATTTTAATTCATTGCGAGCTATTTATGTAATATAAAATATTTGTAAGAAAAAAAAATATCTTATATAATAATTAATTTCTATAATTGTTATCTATATATAATAATTCTATTTATGTAATTATTTTTTATATTTGTTATACTATAAGTTTCTTATAAAGAGGTTTTTCTTATATTTTTCTTATAAGATTTTCTTATAAAGAGGTTTTTTTAATGTGGAAAAGGTTGAATTCCAACCAAATGTGTGAAAAATGTTCTTATAAAGAGGTTTCTTATAGAGAGGTTTTACTGTATATATATATATATATATATATATATTATTATGTAAGGAGTCTATAAACCACGTTGTCATACGCTGCATATATCTAGTACCGGCGACTAACTGTGGTAGTAAGGCGGTCTGAAGGTATGTTCGGCCACGCCCCATCTGGGGGGAAATATCACGAAGTCAGCGATAGCGGTACCTGCCTTAGCTGATTGACAGGTGAGAACCGTGAATATGCTGGGGTCCTGAAGGGGCGTTATCGGTGTTCAATGGTAGTCGTACAGTGAGAGTGGTTAGCTATAACATTTATATTAAATGCCAAATCATTATATTTATTATAATGTAATATATATATATATATATATAACTATCGGTTATTATTATTTTAATAGTAATTAGTACAAAGAAGAACTGGAATACAAACTGACATACATTAACATTGATGGACTATCAACCGATAATGCATATATTCAAATTTCACTGTCAATAACAAGTACAGCTCAATAAGTTCTAGGAATATACAGAATAAGAAAGCAACCTTGGATAACGGATGAGATCCTGACGCTATGTGATAGAAGAAGTCTAAAATCAACTAAATATAAGATTACTGAGCATGCAGAAGAATACAGATTAGTGTACAATCTTTTAAGAAGAAGTATGAAAGAGAAAAAAGAAGATTGGCTTAAATCCCAATGTAATTCAATTAATTACGACTTAAAAAGATGTGTACACAGCAAAAGAGCTTATAACACGATAAAAGTAATCACTAACTCGATAAATATGAAAATGTCAAATATTGATGATGCCAACGGTGTACCAATAGAAGCTTCTAGATGATAGTGCAAGATTAGAAAGATTGACAGAATATTGCAAGGATTTATATAACTACCCAATAAAAACTGACCAAGCAAAATTGTATAGTACTCGATAAGAAGATGAAGAACAACCATTATTAATACCAAAAGAAGAAGTATTGAACGCCATAAGAACCTTGACAAAGAGAAAATCACCAGGTATTGATAATGTACCGGGTGCACCCGTTCCCAGTTCATGAACTTATCAAAGGAGGAGGTGAGGCATTAAGTGATATACTTACTAAGCTATTTAAGAAAATATGGTCTACAAACCAATGGCCGGATGCATGGACAACTTATTTAATCATTCCTATTCCAAAGAGAGGCGATATTAAAAAATGTTTGAATTATCGTACTATAACTCTCATCAGTCATACAAGCAACATTCTCTTACGAATCATACTGAATCACTTAACACCACAAGCAGAAGAGATTATGGCTGATGAATAATCAGGATTTAGAACGCAGTACAATAGATATAACTTTGAACTGCAGAATATTATTAATGGAAAAACATATGGATCAACAACGATAAGTCTAACACAATTTCATCCATTTTAAGAAATACCTCAATAGAGTGTGGAATGAGGGTTTGTGTCATGTGATGTCTGAATTTGGCATAGGCAACGACCTGATAACAATCATAAAGTCACTCTATAACTCAGCAAAATGTTCTGTACTATTGAATAACCAGATAGGAATATATTTCAATACGACAGTAGGTGTTAGACAAGGTTGCTTACTATCTCCAGTTTTATTCAACATATTTTTAGAAAGAATAATACAAGACTCTCTAGAAGACCAATCGTTGAGTATAGCAATAGGAGATAGACAAATTAACAACTTGTGATTCGCTGATGATATAGATCTCATAGCTGGTTCAGAAAGTGAGCTACAAATTCTAACTATTAATTATTATTACAATTCAAAGAAAGAAATACGCATAAGATTAGCAACATCAGGTACAGCACTAGTAATATTGGAGAAGATATGGCGTAGCGGAGAAATTGATTTTAAACTCAAGTACAGACTCTACAACTCTTTGGTTCTTTAAACTTTTTTGGATGGCTGTGAAAGTTGGACTTTATTGGAAGAATCTAAGAAGAAGATAAGAGGGTTTGAATCGAAAGTTCGCAGACGACTTTTAAATATAAGTTACAGACAAAGAAAACAAATATATTTATAAGCAACGTGATAATAAAAAAAAGTCGGCCCATATGTACCCCTTCTGGATATCATCACGAGAAGAAAAATAACCACGTTTGGACATATAACTCGTCACGATTCGTTAGCCAGCACTATTCTTCGTGGATATGTTGAAGGAAAAAGAAAAAGAGGAAGACCGTAAATAAATTGGATGAATGATATATTCGAATTATCTAATCTTTCTCTTAGGCAATTTTTATATGTTGCAAAAGATAGTTCGAAATGGAGAAAGTTGTTATCATCACTGTCGTGTTTTCCCCCTACGATGGGTACGTCACGGGGTTAAGTAACTAAGTAATTAAATAGAACAATAGGTAACATATGTGTTGTTATTACCTGTACCTAATGTAAGTTAATATTAATATCTCATAACTATCAAAACAAAGATTTATGTTACTATCCGTTTATATATACGTATGCCCCTATGATTACTATACCCCTATGATTACTATACCCAATAGACTATACCATTGAACTATTTTATTTTTGAAAGTTGTGAGATACTACCATTAATATATATATATATATATATATATATATATATATAAATATATATATATATATATTACAGGTAATAATATAACATAATAATATAAATATATATATATATATATATATATATATATATATATATTATATTAATATACATTACAGATAATAACATACCATGTATACATTGTATTTATACATTATATTAGATAGGTTATTAAGATATAGGCCATCCACAGTTATACCAAAGATTTTCCAAAGGAAAGATATTGCACTTGTGTATATTTGTGTCACCTAATAATTCGATATTGCCATCTAGCGGTATTATTCAGATAATAAGACATTTCTATATTTATTGTAATAGTAAATACTAAATTATATACAATATACATGTATATTGTATTATAATATGTATTTACATGATTTTAAAATGATAATATAATTATATAACAATAGAATACACTGATTAGTTATATTTAATATAAACAAATAAAATAAATGATAAATATATTGTTATAAATCTAATATTAAAAAAAACTACATGTATTGTATTATATTGTAATGATTTTAAATGTATGTATATAATTAGAAAACAAGAAATTTAAATAAAAATATCATATGATTTAACATTTCATATACTATTTCGCCATCTAGTGTTAATATTGTTTTTTCATTTTAAATTTACATTTCGAGGTACTAGAGATAGATAGGGAGTGCAATATCTTTCCTTTAGAAAATCTTTGGTTATACACTATACACATTAACCTATTACCACATAGGGGTGTATAACCTATCGTAATAGGTACTCAATGGTTACGGGCTGCGAACCACTACCGATAGCCAATGTATCAGGGTAATGGTCGTATACGCTTGATTAGATAATAGGTTAAAATGTTATATTAATGGGGTAGGCATACATTAATTGACGAAAATGTTCCCAAAATATTTTATTTTATGAACTTTCTTACTATTAACAATTTTCTAAAATTGTTCGTTAATATTATGAGTCCATATATGTCTATAGACATCTTTCATGCATAGCTCTAGCCATGATCCTAATATAGTATCATATATATGTATGTATATATGTATGTATGTATTTATATATATATATATATATATATTGAATTGAATTGAATATGGTTTATTGAGAAGAAATAAAATATAATGCAGTATATACAATTTCTGCTCAAAGGAGAATACCAGAAATTATCTTGTAATCTATACTCACAACGAGGGTACCCTCCAATATATATATATATATATATATATATATAGGATTTATATTGTTATTTTTATTTGATGGAGTCCTTTCATCACATCCAGGAACTTATATGAAGTTTTCACTTATAACCATATGGCTCTAATGTCCCTTAGAAGCCGCTCTCGTGTTAAGGCATCCATGGTTTTAACGAGAGCCGATCATTTATTTATACACAATTATATAAGATCACTTCTAAATATTATTATAAGAACTATTTAATGGTCCGGACGAGGCTCGATCTCGAGTCCCACTGATTAGGTGTCTGACGTATATTTATTTATATATATATATGTGTGTGTATTCATTTATATAGAATACAATACATATGTATATAGTATATATGCTATATACTATTTGATACCATACATTGAACATATATCATAAGGTCACTTAGTGCAAGTCTATGATATACATAGGTATATATAAACATATATATATATATATATATATATATACGCCAGACACATATATCATGTACGCAGAACAACATTGATTATCTCTCTATTTACTTGAGTGACAGCTTGTATAAATATAAACATTATTGGCACTCCATTTTTGATGACCACTAATGCTGGCATAGAGCTAGAGAGAAATGTTTATCTATCTCTATGAATTCTGGCCCTTATCACACAGAGATGTCACATATATACTATATCCTCTTTATTAGTTATATTTTTAATTTATAAATTGTATTACTCGTCATAAATAATATTTATTAATATTATTTTATAATATTTATAATTAAATTAAATTAATATAAAATAATTAATTAAGATTCATATTAGGACACTGATCAAGATTTATTATTTTATACCTTCGTTACATACTTTTAAGACGGCTATATACACTGCATAGCCCATATATTATATAGAAGATTCATAAGTATTTAATCAGTTAGTATACTAAACTAAAATGATTACAAATAAATAATATGTAGGTGTATATTATTTGTTTTAATTGTGATACTTAATCGTAGATGTTGAAGATGTTAAGCACTCGAGATCTATATGATATAGGAATACATTTCAATCACTAATTACCACCCATTTATAATATATATAATAGATAATAGATTGTATTAGTAAGAGGTATAGGTCTATATTTATAGGCCACTACCATATATGGTATGAATATGGTATATGAATATAATGTATACATGCACTACCAGTACTAGCAGTACTACTACTAACGGCATGATCGAAGGAGACACTGTTGATAACCATGAACTTGCGAAGGTCATACTTGTACGGGTGGTAGTTACCATGCCAGGCGACGATGTCGTACGGAGAGTGGTTCTAACGGGGGAAGGGGTGGGGTGTGGAGGTGGGGTTAATGTTGGGGGTGTTATGACGGTGAAGTTTACTTTGGTTACTATTAATATGGGTTGACTTATCTGGTTACGTTATTATTTTTATGAAATCCTTTCATGTCAATCAGTAACTTTATGGTTTTAAAGTTTTTAATTATAACCAAATTGCTCTATAGAGATATTATAATGTCCACCTGAAGCCGATCTCACTTAAAGGTATTCAAATTAAGGTAACATGGGTTTAACTAGACCTAATAATTTTGTACACATTTATACAAGATCACTTCTAAATATTATTTTAATACTATTTTGTGGGTCCAGATATGGGTGTTCAACCCGCATAAATTATAATTTATTTATTTATAATATTGTATATTTTAAGGTGCCTTATCAATAAAACAGAACAATTCAATTAGTTTTATTTTGAATAACTATTGTACGCGTATATACGCGTATAATCTATAGATTATGAGTCATCAATTATGACTTATGAGTCATAACTTACAATGCGATGTATCTGTTGATATAAACCTGGTGAGCGACGAAGAATTGACCTTGATATTTATTGATGACCTTGTAGTTGTCCACATTCCTTTCTTCGTAGGCAGCAGTCGGAATCTCAAAATGTCTCGGGTTCGCGAGACCGTTGGCCCCTTCATGACGGTAGGGGGTGGGGGTGGGTTATTAACACTCTACAGAGGGTGGAACAAGGGGAACCATAAGGGTTTTATCACAACCCCCCAGTGAATTTATTATATATGACTAAGATTAAATTTATAATCTTTAAATTGATTATAAAATAAATATATTTATTGAAATTTTATATTTTGGAAAAAATACCTCGATGTTGATCTACACGCTCCTATCTACAGTTATGTATTGTTAAACAATGACTATAACTTCAAGTTATTGTAGTATCACTATTAATTAATATTACCATACGGCTATATATATATAGCAACGAATATATATATATACAAATTATAAAATTATTATATTTTGGTGGAATCCTTTCATCTTATCCATGGACTTAGATGCATTTTTATTAGATTATAACTAAATGGTTTAAATGTACTTTCGAAGCTGCTCTAATATTAAGGCATCCGTGTTTTTAATGAGAGCAGATCATTAATGTATACATAATTATATAAGATAACTTCAAAATATTATGTTAAGGTCTATTTTAATAGTCCGGAAGGGGCTTGTAACCTTATCCTACTGCTTGTGTTTCTGACGCATTAGCCAACTAAGTCATACAGGTTGTTATATATATATATATATATATATATATATATATATATTATATGCCGCATTTAATTAATCTTCAAAGAATACGTAACATTCACGAGACCCTAACCTACCTAGCACCTACTATTGTAGTATTGAATAGTAGTGTGGTACAAATAGTGATGAATATCCATATATTATTGTAACATCTACGCCACTCGTACGACATATATACTATACAGGACACGTGACCAAAACCGCTCACTGACCTATAGGTCCTAGATCCGGTATCTTGAAATGACCGTTGAATATTTCGAGGATGTATCCGCGAGCTGAACTCTGGCCCGGATTCTCGATGTCCACCGAGAAGCGCATTCCTTGCTGATTAGAAAGGTATATATATATACAGTATATATATATATATATATATATATATATATATATATATATATTCCCTATAGGGAATGAGCGGAATTACAGAGTATCGCGCCCATATCTTTCACACCCATGCGGCGCATGTAATCCACCTATCGTTGTGTTATGTGAATGCCTCTTACATCCTATGGAGCAGTGGTTCACAATCTATGGATCATGACCCAAATTAGGATCATTGGGTTTTGTTGTTGACCATGAGACAATTTCTAAAAATATTTATATATATATATTATTGTTTATATTATTCGTTTATGACTAAAGTTTAATAATAACAAAATAATATCAAATTTATCATTGGGTCATGGTATATTTTGTAATTAAAAATGATCAAAAAAGGGTCATTGTGAACTAAGGTTGGGAACCACTGCTATAGAGGAATGTTAGGCGGCTTTATTTACATTCACAGTAGTATGGTCCTGTCATCTACAACCATTACACGATGAATCATTTAAACATTCATCTTATAGAATATATGTTTATCTACACTATAATAATGTAACTGACGCTACGTAATACGTATTATGTAATACCTGGATTACGCATATTTCTTGCGGGTCAACTTTCATTCTTCCGAATTCGGTCCTAATGAGTAAACTTCCATGTTCAGGTACTATAGTGTTATCATTATTATTATTGTTATACGTATGATGGTGTACACTATAGTGTGTGAACGGTAATTAAAAAGCGAAGGATTTTGTATGTTTTTGCTAGTAATAGTGAAAGGACATACAATGCAGGTCCTATAAGTGTAGGTCGGCCCTTTATATAGCTATTGCTATAACCAGTTCAAGGGGCGACCATGTATGATATGTTATGTGGCCTGCCAATGCAGTGCACGCTGTGCGTTGATTGAACAATTGCTTGAAAATTGTACTTTGACATTTTTGTACAAGCTTGTTAATTAATGCGTGTAGAATAATACATGATCATTATATAACACGCGCGGCACGCGCTTGTGCGCATCATGTATAACAATTATTATTATTATTAATATTTTTATTAGTATCATTATTATTATCATTATAATTATCAATATCATTATCAGTATCATTATAATTATCATTATTATTAATATTATTATTAATGTTTTTATTATTATTATTATTATTATTAGGTTATTCCCAGTAAGTAAAGTAATCAGTGATAGTGGTTGGATTATAGTTTGATCATCATGATTTGTGATTAACTGATCACAATACGATTACAATCATATTACAATCATTGCTAAGCAACTATATTTTGATTACCAATTACACTTCTAAATCATTGATATTAATACGATTGTAATCAATGATAGTTAACTGATCACAAATGTAAATCAATGTTCGTAATCAAATAAATATCAATGATTGTAATCGAATGATAATATATGATCGTATTAAATACATAGCCACATGATAGTCAACTGATTACTTGATGGATTGTAATCTGATTACGAACTTTGATTACTTTACTTACAATGGGTATGTTTATGAATATATCATACACTACTACCACACGGACGTGTAGGTAAGCGCGAGTTACCATAGCAACACTACTGATGCCATCGCTTTCAAGCCAACTAACCGATTAAGTAATCTCCGTCCGAATTGAACAGACACCTGCGGGTGAGTGGAGTGCGTACGGTTAGTGGGCGTATATGTGGCATAGAGTAGGCGCGGCCTACCTGTCAATCATGTTCTCGTTGAAGGCGTACACGTGAATAGCGATACCGGATCGAGACTTGGCTTCTCCGGAGCCGCACAGTGTCTTCAAACCCTGTAACAGGTGCGTAATCATGATAGTCATGATCAGTTTATTGAATCGTGTATATACAAATAGCGGACCCCTTTAGAAGTCGTAGATTTGTACAATGTACACTGTACATGTTATAAATAACTGCGAGGGGCCCGGGACGATACTAAAACATATGTAACATTTTTATTTCTTGTATTTTGATTTATCGTTTATTAAGTTCTCGTTAAACACAAGTTTAGCGCCGTGGTCAACGCGAGATCATAGACTAGGCATAATAGACGCTTCGATGTAATCAGTTATTATCATAGACTTAGAATTAGGACCTAATTCTTCTGTTTGTGGTTATTATCCATGCCTTCGTTACGTTCCGCGTTAAATCTCAGAACGAGGATGACATTCTTTAAACCGAAACTTTTAGCCTCTCTGAGATTTAACGTGACATGTATACATGAAGGTGTGACTTATATATTCTTGATTGAAAATATGTGGATACTAAGGCTGCTGTACTGACAAATTACATTGATTTCATCCTGCAATTTATATTAGTTTAAAAAGTTGTACCCTACAATTTTATTACTGCAGTTCTATTCTATAAAGAATATAACCCTACAATTTTATTACTGCAGTTCTATTCTATAAAGGATACACTCCTGCATGCCATTAGATGTGAACTATGCCGACAACGCAGGAATTAGTTTACAGGCATTAGCATCACCTACCGCCACTCGTCTATTACAGTGGTTATGGCATAATAGCATCGCGGTGACCTTGGTTATGCCCTCTGTCACCGCTATTCTCCGCTAGGGGTCGTACGTAACTAACCCCGATGAAATCTACACGCTCCGTCTCGGCGGGAAGTTCAAACGGAGACCAACGAAGCTACGATACCATATGTGTGTATAATTAGTACATTCAATAATAGTTTGCTAATAATTAAATGTAATATATATATAGGGTATAGGTATATATATAGAGGTATATGTATAGGTATAGGTATAGGTATATGTATAGGTATAGAGTGTCTCAAGGGGGCCGAGGAAGACATGACACATCACTTTACATACTTGATGACGGAATTTATTTAGTGCCCCGTGAAATATTAATATATATTTTTATATTTCCTGGTGAATATTGCTCTCTTGTCCCTCCACCAATTCATTTGGACAACACTATATAGGTGAACGAAAATGTCTTACTGTTAATGGTTGCATAGCCTATGTATCATAATCATCATATTTTTATATATACATGAATACTCTTAATGAAGATGAAGAAGATGGTGAAGATGAAGTAAGGACTATCAGGCACCGTTTCAAAGTGACAATTCTCATCTTAAAATTAATTACAAAAACTAAGAAAAGTAGTAATAATGCTTGTTATACCCTTGAATACAATGAATGTGTCACCTGACCTGAGATGGATTAGGAGGCTGAGATTCGAAGTCGCTGCAGTGATGATTCACTACCGGATATGGCTTGAAAGGCTCGTGAACCACTGAGGGTAGTATCCGGTACATCCATCTGTAGGTAGTCAGTAGTATGTAGTCAGTGCGTGGGTGGGTGTTGGGGTGTATTGTGGGCAAGATTTATGTGTTAAGAAATAGGGTTATTAGATTTTAAATATTTAAAATATCGAGGTTTTAACCTTTTTAAAATATAAGTGTTAACTAATTTCAGTAATATTTCTGTTAAAATGATATCTATTCTGATTGGTTGTACACATTTATCTAACGTCAATAATAATCCTATATCTCTAAAATATGCACTACTTTAAATATTGATGAAATTAAATTTAAATATTTTATGATCAACCCAACCACAAATCAACATACCACTAGATTACATTATAGATTTGTAGGGATTTCTGCGAACCCTAATTATGTATTAACATCGTATAGTGTATTAACAGAATACCTCTTACCAAGTTTATGTTAACGAGGTAGACAAATGAAGCACTAAATAAATGTAAAATATACTATAGTATATATATATATATATAGGGGAAAGTCTCCGATTACCGACTCCCTCCTGTTACTGACCCCCTCTCATATCTCAGTAACTATAAGAGATATCAAAAATATATATATATATAATATATATATATATATATATATATATAATTTTTTGATATCTCTTATAGTTACTGAGATATGAGAGGGGGTATATTATATATATATATGAACTGTTATTAATTTAATGAAAAATATGAATAAGTATTTTGTTTTAAAAAATATTTAATCCTACAATTGTTATTTGATAAAATGTAATATTATGTTTTTACTTTTTAAATATTTGAATAATAACTTTTTTAAATCATTGTAAATACTTTATTAATTAAAAGAAAACTTGATTTTTGCATAATATTGTAGATCAATAATATGTTTATAACTATTATAAAAATAATTTAATTTGAATAACTATTAACCAATATATCTTAATTATAGCAACCCATATTATTTTCCTATTACCGACCCCCTAAATTACCCTAATACCGACCCCATGTGATTTATAATATCCAATTAAAATAGATTCGTATTTTACTTTAAAATATGTTGTAAGTTGTTTATGTATCATTGATATAGATTTAGGATTCATGATTCAAGTTGATTATATACATAGGATACTGATAATTAAATAAATATTAATTAATAATATACACTCAAATTTTAATATAATTACTATAAAGTTTAAATTTAAATTTAATATTACTATTTAAACATAAATTCAATAACAAATAAATTGCGTGCATGTTATAATTAATTATATTTATGTATATCTACTATTTTTATTGGATATTATAATACTACAATTATTTATGCCACGATTATTATGGGGGGTCGGTAATAGGAGAAGGGGATCGGTATTAGACACATGTATCCGATTACCGACCATCCTGTTTATTATTGTAAATATAATTATATCAACAATTTAAAATAGCCACGTTATTCATTGCCATAATATTACCTTAATTACAAAATTTTAAATAAATATATTTAATATTGAATAAGTTATTACAAATAATAATTTAGGGGTCGATAATCGGATACTTTCCCCTACTAAATAAAATTCGTGAGTGTTTTAACGTTTTCCTATTTTCATCTCTGGGCGCAGTGAAGGCGGTGCCATTGATCTGCTCCGCGAACAGACCTGTGTGTGTGTGAAGGTTTGTAACGTCTGTTTAGTTATGTAATAGTTATCAAACTATTCATCTACCTTGTATACCCCCTTCAATCACTATGATAGTGATTCACTATCCCTCTTTCATATGTTTTAAAATGCGACTATAACTTTATGAATATAGATTACGAAATTATATGATTTTTAATAAATAAATACAAATATTTACCATCAATACTATAGTATGTCTACAGATTTATAATTATGTTCCTAATTGTATCTAGTTATATATATATATATGTATGTAATATATATTATTATAGATTTGTTATTTAAAATAATTAATATTAATAAATACCATACGTATATTTCTATACACACATTTATTATATGTATAAAATGTTTATGTAATATTCACATTATATTAATTTTGAAAGGTTTGTTAAAAATGAGAAATAATACTCTGCATTTTAAAATATGTTAGGATATATTAATAATATCTTAATGTACACATATATATATATATATATATATATTTATATATATATATATATATATATATGTGTGTGTATGTTTATGTATGTTAATAACTATATACTGATAGATAATTAGCATGCTTATTAACCACTTGCCACACATGTATATGCCACCCATCACAGATGCATATAACAAAACAAGAATAATCAAATAACTAGACGATAACAAAACGATAACAATAATAACATGGTATCATCGTACAGCGGAGAGGTGATTAAGAAGAAGGTGTATTACTTATAACTTATAAAGGAGGAATAGGAACGTATTCACATGATACTAGACAGGAGAGAATTTCATAAAAGGCAGCAATATTGCCATAGTATCTTTTAAGATATTTAGTAGATGATACAAGGATGTGAAGTTATTCCTATAGGGCAGTACTGGATGAGGGCAGGGTAGTGATCTCGTAAGGGTGGGAGGTCAGTTACATAATAGAATGGCGAATAGAATGTTCATTTATGCGTAAGTGAAAGTAGATGAAGTAGGGAAAGATTGTTATAGAGGACTAGTTTGTTATAAGTTTAAGAGAGTCAATAGATGAATAATCGAATCGATCAATTAATAATGTATATTATATAGTATGAATTGAGCAAGTATACTTAAACCCTATAGAGTTTTATTTAAACGGGATAATGATATTTAGTAAGATGTTATAATAGAGAGGAACAATATTGAATACGCGATAATATAAGATACTTTATAAACATATATGTTAAACTGCCTATAGGGTGTATAGTGAATGGGGGAGCAATATGTGTCATAGTTCGTCAAATTATTAATATTTAATATTAATAATATATATAATATATATAAATTATATATTAATACATATAACATATACATAATAATACATTTAAATTATATGTACATCTATCAATAACTCATACAGATAATTATAATTAATGATTTGTATACATATTATTTAGTAATATTTGCACCTGAAGGATTATAATATAACAATTTGATACGATTTAAATTAAATAAATTAATAATATGCCTATATATAGGTATATAATATATACTATATATATATTTTGTTTATATATGTTATATATTTTGTTTATATATGTTATATAATTATATGGTATTTTATAATTATATATATATTATGATTATAGTATATTTATATATATATATCATATAAATACATAAATTACGAATTACAATTGTATATTTAAATGACATAAACAATGATATTTATATAAATATATAGCATTATAAGTTATCAATAATAACTCTACAACCTCATCGTTCCAGACAAGTTCAATAGGTTTTTTCCATATTTATAATATACATAAACAAGTTAAATATACATCGCATTTCTATTTGTATTATAATTATATACATAAGTTATTGACGGATGGATATTATTGTTATGCGCAGTAAAGCAAATCTATATTATACAATATACTATAGTAATATATACAATATACTATAGTACTATATACAATATACTATCCCTATAACCTATGCTCGTAATAATCTATTGGAGGATATCATTTTATTTAAAAAAAATATTATTATTATATATTATATAGTGGATATTATAGAGTATATAGTAGTTATGTAATATATTATAATTACTTTAATATATTTATATAACTATGAGGTAATACTATTCATATTTTTAGAATCATTTAATTACTAAAGAAATTGTATATAATACATATTTTAAGATTATTAAATTATATATATATATATATAAATATACATAAATTACATATGGACATGCTATATTACCGTAAGGACATTTCTGAGGTGAGTTTTGATCTTTGGGTAAAGCTCCGGGAAGGGCTTCTGATTCTAAGTGATTCGCAAACCCTGTCAAGTACTGTAGTGGGTGTTGATGTAGGTATAAGTATAGGTATATGTGTAGGTGTAGGTGTAGGTGTAGGTGTAGGTGTAGGTGTATACACATATAGGTTTAGGTGTAGGTGTAGATTTAGGTCTAGGTTTTAGTGTAGGTGTAGTTTAGATGTATCTGTAGGTATAGGTATATGCCTACGTTTACGTATAAGTGTAGGTGTAGGTGATGGTTTTTATTATTGTTATTGTTATTTTGTTGTAGCCCTTTCATCCCATGGGATGCATCTAGGAACATAGATGAAGTTTTCACTTATAAGCACATATGGCTCTAATGTCCCTTCGAAGCCGTTCTCATGATAAGTCATTCATGGTTTAACGATAGCCGATAATTTATTTATACACAATTATATACGATCACTATTAACTATTATTTTAATAGTGATAACAAAAGGCTTTGGTGATAGGTATAAGTATAATTGTATGTATATGTATAGGTATAGGTAAAGGTGTAGCTGCAGGTATAGGTATGGGTGTAGCTGTAGGTATAGGTAATTTTTAATAATACTATAAATCAATAAACTATATTATAGATATGTATTAGTCATGCATCATAGGCGTATTCAGTTGAGCGTGACGCACGCAATCCGTGACTCATTGTCCGACTATGACGTCACGCGTAGGTTACGTAACCCATCGTTGCGTCACCAACCTTAAGGTTATCGTAGCTCATCTCGTCGGCAGTTCAACTAGGTAAATGATGTGCGCTATCGACGGAGGGATGGAGGCGTGACATCCCGCCGCCAGGAGATGATGATAACAAACGGAGGAGGAGGAGGAGGAGGAGGAGGCGGTAACGTAAACAACTAACTAGGTCGCTGTTTACCGTAGGTCTACTATCCAGCGTGAATAGATCAGCGTAAACATCGCCGGGATCCAAGGTCTCCCCGAGTGATTGACGGGCGACAACTCGTATCGATGACGCATAACATGACGCATCATAACAACGATAACAATAATTAGCGACGTAGAAACTAATGGTTAACAAATACAACATATATATATATATATATATATATATATATATATATATATATATTATATAACCATATATTTTATATATATATATATGACAAAATACACACACACATATATATATATATATATATATATATATATATATATATTGAACTGTAAACCCTACCCGACCTATAACTAATCAGTATCTGAGGTAGGGTATGACCTGCATATTTCACATAAACTCTCATAGGGGGTAGGCACTTACACGAGGACTTGATCCCCCCACGTGCCACCCCTAGTTACATACCCTCCACGTCTACTCCACCCGGTGACACTTCTTACACACCCGTTTTAAAACATAATCTCACAACACACGCACACATGTGTCAGGACTAGTGATGTAAATGATGCCTAGCTTTTGATGCCGAGCCGATACTTTTGGTTTTTAATGCCGAGCCGAGACTTTCATTTTCGGAAAAAAAACGAGCCCGAGCCGAGCCGAGCCGAGCCGAGACTCTAACCAAGCGAGCCCGAGCCGAGTTGAGAATCTAACAAAACGAGCTCGAACCGAGTTGAGACTTTAGGTAACTGAGACTGAGACTGCATCATGCTTTAGATGTGAGCATCATTTACATCACTAGTCAGTACACAGGTCACTGGCCACAGGACACGGATACACGGACACACGGACATAAAATAAACCACAAAATAAGTACAAATGTAATAGCATCTGTATAACTATAATATACATATTTATGCATCTTTATATAATCAGCCGAACAGCGGGCTAATGTATTGTACATATAGACAATGGGCCTCTGGTACAGCGTCTCTCATTCAAACCACGTTCAACTGAAGTAGTACGATATAGATACCTATGGGCACTAGAATATGAAGTTACCGTAATATCCACAATGGAAACATGATGTATCATCAGTGATGATACATCACTCTTAATGCGCATCATACTAGATTGATTTATCTGATTCGTAATTCATATACCCTTTTTATACACTTTTCTGAACATCAAACGATATCTTAATATTGCACACACATTAAAAAATGACATACTAATAAATACTTAATTTAATAACCATATCTAATAAATATACAATGTTGCAATTAAATTTAAAAATTATCATCACTTCTAACGTCAGTGTCCTTTAAATAGGTCATTAACATATTATTTAGAATTGATCTTATATAATTGTGTATACATAAATGATCGGTTCTCGTTAAAAATACGGATGACTTAACGTGAGAGCGGCTTCGAAGGGACATTAGAGCAATTTGGTTATAAGTGAAAACTTCATCTAATTTCCTGGGTGGGATGAAAGGAAGCCACCAAATAACAATAACAACAATAACTTTATGACATACTATAACACACAGTACTGTTGATCAAGTTCTAAATTGGTTTTCCACATTCTCCTGAAACAAGTGCCTTTTTTAATGATTTAAATGTGGGGAGTAAATTCAAAACATAATTATTTTTTTTTCAATTGTATATGAACAAAAAACTAATAAAATACATCTACTAATTTATAATAAAGAAATGGCATTATAATATAATTTATTATGATAAAGTCTGCTATTTTGCGGACAACAAATTTCTATTTCTATTTCTATTTCTACAATTTCTCGCAAAATACCTCTTAAAAAAGGCACGTCGTGAAAATGCCACTATCCACAACATCCTTTACAAAGACGGAATATCGTATCAAGAACACTAGTTACCAGTTCGTCTATACTAGTACTTGCGTCGCTCTCCATCTTAATAATAGTATGACCTCCTATAACCTCGAGGCTACAGTATTACCTATATTACCTACGGTCTTATTACTAGATGTTCATGTACTGGTGAATTGTTGCAGGTATGTCAACTATATGTTTTCATATCATTGTGTCGACTACATTCTGATATCGCCTCGTTTCCTACGGATTACGTTACTATCATAATTATATATATATATATATATATATATATATATTAATTATAATTATATGTTAACTAGTAGAATATGGCTGATATGAACTAACAATTCATTACATATACCTTAGTATAGTATTCCCAAATTTTCGGCTACACTCTTTAACTTACGCCTGTATATAATACAAGCATTATGTTTGCCCGTCTGATTGCAAACACTCCTATTCCATAGTTGGCCACGCGTCCTCATTCGAGTATGCGTGTAGATACTTTGAATACTTTACATGCATCTACATATCCTTATTAGGCTCGCTGTATAGATTATAATAGCTCACAAATACCCTAAAACGACTATGTCGTACACGATAGGACATACGCGCCCGTATATACTATGTAGGTTCTACAGTAAATTCCACCTCATATATAAATATATAAATATATAGAGGTATAATTTCTAGCACAAGTTAATTTATATCTAAGCCATGTTCAATTTAAATTTTCAGGAGAAGGACCTACATATATTCCAACATTATGTTCTTAAATATAACGGTATTAAACTTATATGTAAGGTAGTTAATTTGAGTGAATCTCTACCGAATCAGTCACACGTATACCTATAACATATTATTTACAGTGAGCGATTCTCCATCCCCGCATTTTACATGTTATTAAGTGTTGACCTTCTTCCTTGCTGTATGTCCTTGTTATAAGCCTACTGTATACAGTGTATATAGTATACTATAGTACATCAATCTATCCATCACTCCAACCGGATCCGCATACATTATTCAAATAATATCCAAACTATAAAAACAAAATATCAATAACAATATTTCGGTTCTGTTTGAAGACCTCAATTGTCGGATACTTGTAAAGATTTTATATTCTCAAATCTTAATTTTAAATTTAGTAAATTTGGGTTAACAAATGGAGCATATTGATTCAATAATAAAGCTATGATATCATTCAATTGCATCCTATCTATTCCAGGGAAAGGAGTTAATGATATATATTAAATGAAGAAAGAAGAATATATACATAATTTAACTTATAATTAAAAATAATAGAATTATCTTGATTTACAATAAAGAAGATTAGAGGGGATATTTTTTTTATCATTTTATTAAACAATGCATATAAATATAACTATATAATACAAATGAGTATAAAAAGGTATAAACAATTAATAGTTAGTTGAGTAAGTGTTGTTCTGGATAATAATTCTGAATAATGCGGGTTTTTAATCACTCTTCGTTAGGAGTTAACATTGGGTACAAGCTGTAAAAGGAGTTAAAGTTAATGAAATCTATATAACTTAATATTCATACTATTTATAATCTATTGAAATTACGATAAACAGATGTAAGAGGATAACAATATATAAGAGGTAACTCGGTATTACAATATATCATGAATATAATATAATATAGAGTTTATAGCATAATGTTTAACGTGCAACATAGAGTGGAATACTATATTTTATTTAAATATTACTAACGAGTGCAGACTTTTCCGTCGCCGGTGTATCCCTTCTTGCAGCGACAATAGAAGCTTCCGTAGGTGTTGTGACAGTCGGCTGTCGCCCGGTTACAGTTGTCGGTGTTGGCGGCACATTCGTTAACGTCTGTAACGGGTTACGTAACAGTTGTTATTGTTGTGTTATTACGTAATAGTAGTAGTAGTGGGCGAGTGACGGGGGCGGGCGACGGGGGGCGGGGCGATGTCGTCCTCACCGTGTGTGCGTGTGTAGTTAATAGTGTTATAGGTGTATCTCGAGGGGTCGCTGTAGTCGAACACTTTATAATCGTAGTTGCGTAATATATGTTATTATACACGTATTATTATTGAAATCATAAGATTCGTAAACATTCATTATTGGGTTAATATGAATATTCGATAATACACATTAGATACGACAGTTACATGATAAACTACGATGTTACCACACCTACTAATAACAGCACTAACCGAAACACGAAACACCGTCTCCCGAGAATCCCTTCTTGCAGGTACACTTGAAAGAGTACTTAGTATCGGAACAAGTGGCGTGTTCGTTACAATTGTTCGTTCCGTCGGTACATTCGTTCTTATTTTTATCTGTACGAGAGCGATTATCAATTGTTATATAATCTATATATCAGTTATGCAATAGAAACGATACCAATATCATTTAGTTAATATTATTTAATATTATAACTTTACAAAATTTAATTTAATTCATATTAAAGTTGGCGTATCTAGAAAGAAGTAGGCGTGTTTTACGATATAAGTGGGCGTATCCTAAAACTAACGAGCACAGATCTTGCCGTCTCCTTCGTATCCTCGATTACAGGTGCACTTGAAGCTACCGGCGGTGTTAGCGCATTGAGCGTTAGCGTCGCAATTGTCGGTACCCTCTCGGCATTCGTCGATATCTCTACACGTGACTCCGTCTCCTAGGTAACCGGTACGACAAACACATTGGTAACTGTCGTCCGTGTCTACGCACTTGGCGTTACGGTCGCAGTTAGCGGTTCCTTGGCGGCATTCGTCCACGAGTATTTCTGCGGAAGGATAGTGGGTTATAACGGGTGTAATGTACCGGTTTTAAACTCTTAAGTACAATCGATACGTCACGAACCGGATTTATATCGCGTTCTTTCAATTTTAATTATTTTTAAATGATGATTAATTAATATTTTAAAAGTAAACTTTATCTTAGTTAATATCTAAATATAGAAGCACCGCTCGATGACGTCATTACGGCTGACAATACTTACTTTGACAGTGTTTGCCGTCACCGGTGTAGCCTACGTCACAGAAACAATCGTAAGAACCCGCTCTGTTGATGCAAGTCGCGTGATTGTCACATTTAGCCGCTCCGGTCAAACATTCGTTAACGTCTGTCGATGTAGTAAACGGGGTCAGATGTTACGCTATACGAGTTACGCGAATACGCGGAGTGATATCGTGAAGTTAGCTAACTAGATGAATCGAGTATTCCGATAGTAATATATTGAAGTAATACATTAAATAGTATAGTTAAATCTAGTTAAACTTCATCTAAGTTCCCGGTTGAGATTAAAGGAATCTACTAATATAATTGTTTACGAAATGTTAACTGGTTAACTATAACTTGAACTGGGCCAGTTTTTCTGAGAAAATAAGGATGTCCTAGTATTAACTTAGGATAGTCCTTAGCTATCTCCGTAATGTTACATATTACCTTAGGATAATCCCAGAACAATCCTTAGCTATCTCAGATCAACTAACCCCGGTTAATAAGCTACGTAAGTAGGAAGTAGTCTTACTTACTCGTGATGTAATCTCACAACGGCTGCTAACCTTTACAATCTCCCTTGGAACCGGAACCTTCGTATCCGCTACGACATGCGCAAGTGTACGACAGTTTAGTGTCTTTGCAGATGGCGTGTTTATCGCAGTTATTTGTTCCCAGAGTGCACTCGTCAACGCCCACGTCTATTACACATAGATACAGCATATTATATATCGATTTAAATAACTATAAAATATATAAAGTTAATATAAAATAGGCAACTATAATAGAAAATATTCAATCTTATTTTGAAGTTCTTTAGAAAAATCAAAAAATATAAAATATCAAAGAAAAAGAAAACAGTGGATAAAATGCCTATTTCGCGATATAAACAACACTAGAGGGCGTACTAACAGTGGCAAGTCTTTCCGTCGCCGCGATAGTTATATTTACAGACGCATGCGTAGCCGCCATCTTTATTGTTGCAGTCGGCGTGAGGGGAACAGGTGGCGCTGCCTACACGACATTCGTCTACGTCGACGCATGTCCTTCCGTCTCCTTTGTAGCCTCCCGGACAGGTACACTTGTACGAACCGACCGTGTTGCTGCACACCGAAGAGTGAGGACATTTACCTGCTTCTTTACACTCGTCCACATCTGAAGGACGGCACCGAATTAGCGAGGACATTAGGAACACAGTTAATAGATTATTCCAGCTCGTATAGATATTTCGTCAATGATAGATTACAATTACATACATTACTATTATAACAACACTATATTAGCTGTAATCTAGTCATTATAAGATGACTATATATATAGAGAGATAGACTTACCTCTGCACTGGACTCCGTTACCAGAGTATCCCGGATAACAAGTACAGGTGAAGCTTCCTTTAGTATTCGAACACGCCGCATTTACATTACAGTTGTGCGTGCATTCTTTACACTCGTTGACGTCTACGTAATTATAGGTCACGTGTTAATGATGACGTCATTATTAAGTTTGATATTTTACTTGTTATTGTCATTATTGTAATTTTAGCCAAATTTATATTTCAAGATAATTTTAAGAAGTTTATGTCACATTATTTCGCTAATGTTACTAATATATATAATGCTGATATTAAGGTAAGTGGACATATGACTGTAATATACGTATATGCAAATGATTGTGTGTGTATATATCGAACCTGTGCACATCTTTCCATCTCCTCTGTATCCGTGTTTACAGGAACACTTGTATGACCCGTCTGTATTCTCGCAGCGGGCGTCGGCATGGCAACGAGCGGTTCCGGTTGTACATTCGTCTACATCTTTGCAGTCTCCGCTATGTCCGGTTCCCGACTGTGACCGATACCCATCCTTACAGCTGCACGTGTAGGAGCCGTGAGTGTTCGTACACACGGCGTTACGGTCGCAGTCATCGGTGTGGGCGTGGCATTCGTTTATATCTGCACACGTGAGAGAGAAAAGGGGCGTTACTCTAGAGTCGGCTCGTCGTGTGATAGTAGGCGGAGTTACGCGTCGTGATTAATCGTTAGTTGAAATAATATAGTAATGGGAATCAAGGTTAATGATGATATATCTATAGATATTAATATTTATTTATATACATTATAAAAAGGAGAGCGAATAGATTCATTAATTAATAAATTAAGTAATAGGTGGTAACTTAATGTAATTAAATATGACGTAATAAATGCGCGTGACATCATTGCGCGACAGCTAACCTTTACAGGTGAATCCGTCTCCCTTGAAGCCATCCTTACACTCGCAGCGATAACTTCCGGGGGCGTTAATACACCGAGCGTTCTGGTCGCAACGGTCTGAATGCTCTCCACATTCATCTATGTCCTTGCACTGTTTGACCCCGTCACCTCTGTATCCGGTAAGACATTTACATGTGTAACTGCCATCGGTGTTAGTACACTGCGCATTTTTGTGACACTTATCAGTTCCCAGTTTGCATTCGTTTATATCTGTAGAAGCAAATTCATTCATTAGAATTATATATTGAGTATACTTATTACAAACGAATTACAATACGAAATATTATGTTTACATCGGCAATCATAGAAGCATATACGCATTATAATGCCAAAGATTTTACGTAGTATTCTAATCCTTACACAAATCATTGGTAATACTATTTAAATCAAAACAACCGTTACATTCTTACTATAAATGATAACTAACCTTTGCATACTTTTCCGTCGCCTTGGTAACCCTTTTTACATGTACACGTGAAGGTACCAGGCATGTTCTTACACACGGCGTTAGTACTACAGGTTCCGGAAAGTCTGCACTCGTCTACATCTGTGTGAGTGACAGGTGGGCGTGTCAATTACGTAACGAGAGGAGAACACGTGATCACGCGATAGATAAATAAATAGATTACGTAACGTATAGTCACGTGACGCAACTAACCGACACATTGTCCGTTTCGCATCTTGTATCCTTTAGCGCAAGTACAAGTGTAGGAACCTTTAGTGTTTCTACACTTAGAATTACCTCCGCATATTGTAGGTTGTTCCCGGCATTCGTCGATATCTATTGTTTGAAAACAATGCATTAACAATGCCATATAAGGTAATCGGTAATATATTTAAATTGTATAGCTCAAATATAATTCGAATTGTTAGATGTATTGCATAACTAACCGACACATTTGAATCCGCTTCCTCTGTATCCATGGTTACAGGTACAAGTGTAAGAGCCCACCACGTTACGACATACGGCATCTTCGTCACACTTATCTTTACCGAGTTTACATTCGTCTATATCTCGGCAAGTTTTACCGTCTCCTTTGTATCCGGATTTACAGCGACAACTGTAAGATCCGGGATTGTTCAAACATTCCGCTTTGGAACTGCACTCGGCCGAACCGTCCTTACATTCATTGATATCTGTAGGGGTCACGAGGTCAATGTTATTTACATTACTAATAAATAGTCATCTACTATTAATCGTTAAAATCTTAAAAGTTCGGATCTTATGTAAGAATTGCGTAATATCTTATATTAGCTAACCGGTACAAGTTTTTCCATCTCCGTTGTATCCTTTCTTACATTCGCAAGTGTAAGATCCCACGATATTCACACATTTCGCGTTGTGGGAACATTTCGCGGTACCTACACGGCATTCGTTTACATCGCGACAACGTCCGTCCTTCATTTCGTATCCTTGTTCGCACTTGCATCGGTAACTTCCGGTTGTATCTTCGCAGATCTGGTCGCAGGTGGCGGTTCCGTCTTGGCATTCGTTAACGTCTATAAAGTGGGCGGAGTTAGACGTGAAGCGTGAGGCGTTATTTATGATGTTTTTGAATATTAAAGATACATAGTTATTAACTTTACGATTTATTTTCCAGTTATATTAATCTTAAATAATTTAAGAACATAATGAGATATTAATATATACATGAAATACTAACTGGTACATGTTTTTCCATCGCCAGTATATCCGGCCTTACATTTACAAGTGTATGATCCGTAAGTATTCTTACAAACAGCATTACTGTCGCAATCATCTTGTCCAGTTGTACATTCGTTGATATCTGGAATTCGTAATGAGATAAGTTAAATTTAGATCAAGTTTTGATTTAGTTTACTAAATTTTAATACAAAATTAAGATTTGTAAATATCTGGGAATTAGTAAACATTCCTTATCATATTAAAAGCACATTTACTTCTTATGGATTGCTTAATCTAATGTCAACGTTAAATAATAACCTTTACATCCTTTAGGAATATCTCCTCTTCCGGTGAAACCTTCGTTACACTTGCAAGTGAAGCTGCCATCGGTATTAGAACACGTGGCGTGGTTGTTACAGGTATGCGTTCCCAAGTCACATTCGTTTATATCTGAAAACATTCAAGAATTAAACTTTATTTCACAATTAGGTAATCTAATATTCTAATATTAATCTACTATTATTAGGTATATTACGTTATATTTACAATTCGTATTACATTTACGTGGAACTAAGCAGTAGTAATAATAATTGAGCTCGGCGTACACGAATAGACTACCGACCTTTACAAGTACGTCCATCTCCCGAGTATCCTGTCTTACATTTACAACAATAACTTCCGGGGTTATCGGTGCAGATTCCATGTTTCTTGTCGCAGTTATCGGTTCCGGTCGTGCATTCGTTAATATCTACAATAGATAAGTCATTAGTATTAATACTCATTCATATAGACTTAACTTGTTCATTATTCAGATATATTACTGCGTAGAAATTTATCAGACCGTATATAAACTAAATTTAAGTTCTTGGATGGGATGAAAAACCTCCGCACAAAATAAAAAAATGTAATATACTTTATTATAATGTAATAATAGTATGTACATATATAGATAATATGATGGTAATAGATTTGTTAAATTATAATAAAACTACATAGTTTACGTAATAATTACACTAACTTTGACATGTTTTTCCATCTCCTTGGTAACCGTCTTTGCAGACACATCGGTACGATCCTTTAGTGTTATGACAGCTCGCCAGCACGCTACAATCATCCGAGTTAGTGGCGCATTCGTCTACGTCTACACACACGCCTCCCTTCATAGTGTACCCATCTCGACACTCGCATCTGAAGCTTCCCACGGTGTTCACGCACTTAGCGCTACGCTTGTCACAAGTGTCGGTTCCCTGACGACATTCGTCTACGTCTGCGAAAGAATGCGGGCGTTATTGTAGGCGTAATATGGGCGTTTTTTGTCAGATATTTTAATTTAATTGAATATCTATTAACAAATTATCGAAAATAATTATTAGAACATTTTGAACAGTTACATTTTATGGTTTACTTATAACCTATCTCAATATATCAAACCTGTACAACTCCTGCCGTTACCTCCGTATCCCTTGATACATTTACAATTGTAGGATCCTTTAGTGTTGCTACATACAGCCTTCACGTCGCATTTGTCAGAGTTATCTGTACATTCGTTTACATCTACGAACATATATGTATCATTAAAGAATACCGGAGTCAAACAATCAAGATATTATTTCTCGAATGCGGGCGTTACTTTATGGGCGTATAGAGGGGCGTTACCTTTGCATTGTTTTCCGTTACCGACGTATCCGTCCTTACAGGAACACGAGTAAGATCCCACGGTATCGGTACACTCTGCATCACGATCACAGTCGTTAGCTCCCGTAGTACATTCGTTAACGTTGCGGCATTGTTTACCGTTGCCTTGGTAACCGGGTTTACAGGTGCACGTGTAGCTAGAGTGGGTGTTCTTACACACGGCCTGTACGTGACAATCGTCCGAATTGCGGGCGCACTCATCTATATCCACACACTCGGTGCCCTTCTGTTCCATTCCGTCGGCGCAGATTATATCTATGACTGTTAGCATAAGGTCAGGGGTTAGATTAAGGATAGATTATATAGAGTTATACTATAGATACTATTTAGTGAAATATATTTACCTATATCGAGATATAAATCTCTATACGTATCGTTATAACATAGCCTAGATAATAATGAGGAGTAGGAGAATGTTCTAGAAGTATTCACGCAACACTACATTAAAATTGAACACGTGTTCTCGAAGTTAACTTAATGGTGCCTAGGGATAAGTAATGCTAACCACTGCACTCCACTCCGGTTCCTTCATACTTGGGATTACATTTACATGTGAAGGTGCCCACTTTGTTGTGGCATGTAGCGTGTTCGTCGCAATTGTCCGTGTTTTCCTTGCATTCATCGATATCTGATTTAGTGATGAGTAATTACAAATAGGAATAGAAAAACACATTACTCTTCTTATATATATAACTGGTTATATAGTTTGTACGAATTTAATTATTAATTTAATTAATAAATATTCTTACCTTTACACGTCTTTCCGTTTCCCCTGAATCCCTTTTTACACGAGCATTCGTAGCTTCCCACGGTGTTACTGCAGGTGGCGTGAGTGTCGCAATGGTCGAGGTTTAGATCGCACTCGTCTATATCAATACACAGAGAGGTCATCTCGTCCCTCCAGTAACCGGTCTCACAGGTACACGTGTACCCACCGTCTCTGTTCAAGCAACGAGCGTTTTTACCGCATTTCGCCTCTCCACTTTTACATTCGTCGATATCTGATGAGGTTACGCGAGAATTACTTACAGTTTATGACTCATTATATTATTAAGTCGATATATTAGTGATGCATAGCTCTTAGTATCAGTGATATTTAGTATTATTAGTATTAAAATAGTTTCTTAACTCAATAAACTTTAGATATTTTATATGCAATATTATATGTCATATAAATGTTATCTAACACATGTTATCTAAAAACTATATTATCAAAGTTCAAGATAATAGTTTAACACAAGTACGTAATTAAAGATGTAACCTTTACAGGTGAATCCGTCGCCTTGGTAACCATCTTTACAGGTACACTTGTAAGAGCCTTCGGTATTACTGCAATCGGCATTAGCGTTACACTTGTCTTCATTTAGGTCGCATTCGTTAATATCTATTGTAGCGGAGTGGTAATGAGTATGTGTGTGCGATGTGCTGTGTGCGGTGTGCGTAGTGCGCGACGGCTAACCTTTACAGTCGCGTCCGTTTCCGGTGTAACCGCTCTTGCACTTGCAGTTGTAAGATCCGACCGTGTTCTTGCACTTGGCGTTCACCGAGCATCTGTTTTCTCCGTTCTGGCACTCGTTTACATCTAATCGGATGAGATGAGGAGGTTGTCACGTGGTACGAGGTCAAAGTTAGTATGCATTTACGTAGAGATTGATGTATGAGATAAAACGCGGGAGATTTCATCGGGTTTCGAATATTTAAATTGATTATGTAATATTAATAATTATGTAATACGACGTACATAATGAAATTCAAGATTTAAAGTGAGTATTCATACAATTTTACTAATACTATTAAGTAATAAAATTTTTACAGATAAACAACTCACCAGTGCAAGTTTTTCCATCTCCGGTGTATCCCTTGTTACAATCACATCTGTAGGAACCTTCGAGTTCGGTACATTTTGCTTGTTTAGAACAGTCCACATCTGATTGGTCGCATTCCTTGATATCTAATCACGTGATCATTATATATGTTAATATCATTTACTGAAGCATAACAAATTTGATTAACATTTCATGATAATATATTATATCGTTTGACTTGATCAATAACTAACAATTAACCACTGTAATAAATGTGATGAAAATAAGTTTAACATATATCTTTCAATATCAACTGTAACTACTATATACATCAATATAAATAATTGATTTCTATGTTCACCAATATACGAAACTAACCTACGCAATCTTTGCTGTTAGGTTTCGGTTTGTAACCGAGTAAACAGTTGCATAAGAATCCTCCATTTCGGTTAATGCATACGGTATTAGTTCCGCAGTCGTCAGTGTGGAGGCTACACTCATCCACGTCCTCGCAAAGCCCATTGGCTGCCTTCTTGTACCCTGGTCCACATTTGCAACTGTAGCTTCCTTGCGTATTACTGCAGATGGCATTCTCATCCCCGCATATGTCTAGGTTCTCCTTGCACTCGTCGATATCTATTCATGAGCGTATGTGTTAATGTATGCTTATTTGTATAAAGAGCGATAACAACAGAACATATGCAGCTATATTATTATGAAGAACTTTAGGAGGACAAATCATACCAATATTATTAACTAGAAAACGACAACAATTCTTTTATTAAATATTATTATTAGTATTAGTTGTATTATTATGTATGAATATTTATGTGTATAAAATATAACTTGTCATTAGAAAATGGGGGGGGGGGGGGGTTCTAAAAATAGGTATGTAAACAAATTATATATGAAAAATTTTGAATAAAATACATCTACTAAATAAATAAGTATAATTGGTAAATCTTGTATATTTGATTATGAAAATAAATGATTTTGTGATGAGCAAAAGATAATAGTGGGGAACTGTAGCCCACAAAACACCCCTTAAAAAGGTACTACATAACTCTACAGTACAGTTAGAGAGTGGCTAACCTTTACAGGTGCGTCCATCACCAGTATACCCGTGACGACATCGACAGGTGTAGGAGCCTCGAGTGTTAACGCAGTCAGCGTGCTTGTCGCAGCGGTCACTGCCGTCCTTACATTCGTCACGGTCGGTACACGTGTACCCATCGCCTCGGTAGCCCGCCTTACAGGTGCACGTGTACTTACCGTCCGTGTTACCACATATGGCGTTAGCGTCGCATTTGTCGGTGTGGGCGTGGCATTCGTCGATATCTGAGAAGGGGCGTGGTCTTAAGTTAGTACGCCCGTATTTACGCGATATCTAAAGTGCTATTGTTATACTATAGTGTTCGCCGTAATAAGGATACCAAAGATTTTCCGAAGGAAAGATATAACACTTACGCGAAATCGTGTAATTCGAATTTGTATACAAAATACCCTGGTGCCACCTATAGCGGGTTACTTTTAGGAACTATGCGTTGTTTATAATGTAAATTCGTATTTAACTATACACTTTTAAAATGTTAAATAATATGCTTTAAATTAATATTTATATGATGAAAACTAAGTGTTCATTACTAATATATAACAAACAAATATGATATGTATGTTTTAAATGCTATAAGTATATATTTAGTGAGTAAAAGCTAATTTATATTGCATGTAATTTAATAGAGCAATGAAAACATTGTTGTATGCAAACAGAGCTGAACCTAAATCTATTTCAGTGATTTCGATACTACTACTAGCAGCGGTTGGGGCTATTACTAAATTACGTTGCATGCATAGGGAGTGTTATATCTTTGCTTCGCAAAATCTTTGAGGATACTAAGCTTGCTTTCATTGCATAGTAGTGCAATGATTGGGTAAGTTATATACTACTCTATCGAAAGATAACAATAGTTAAGAAGTAATATTTAGTAGTAACCTATGCATTTTTTTCCATTTCCGGTGTATCCGTCTACGCATTCGCAAGTGAAAGATCCTACAGTGTTGGTACAAGTCGCTTTACTGTGGCAATCATCCGAGTTCTCTATACATTCATCGATATCTGTAGCGATGGGTCAGAGTGGGGTTAGTGGGGGTCAGTGGGGTCACGAGAAAGGTACGTGTTACTTGAAACTCGGGTTCATATGATAACTGAACTAACTTACTTTGTGAACTGAACATTAATATATTCTAATACATTTCCAAACAATTTATTTGTATTATATTATTTTATTTATTTTTTATTATGGATGTCGACATAACTTTATATCTCACTTTCGAACAATTAATTTAAAATTATATTTGTGTTACTAATTAAATATACTACTACTACTACTACTACTACTACTACTACTACTACTACTACTACTACTACTACTACTACTACTACTACTACTACTACTACTACTACTACTACTACTACTACTACTACTACTACTACTACTACTACTACTACTACTACTACTACTACTACTACTACTACTACTACTACTACTACTACTACTACTACTACTACTACTACTACTACTACTACTACTACTACTACTACTACTACTACTACTACTACTACTACTACTACTACTACTACTACTACTACTACTACTACTACTACTACTACTACTACTACTACTACTACTACTACTACTACTACTACTACTACTACTACTACTACTACTACTACTACTACTACTACTACTACTACTACTACTACTACTACTACTACTACTACTACTACTACTACTACTACTACTACTACTACTACTACCTCTACTACTACTACTCCTACTACTACTAATACAACTAACCTACACACTTTCCGTTGGAATCAGGTCTCATTCCTTTCTCACAGTTACAACTGTACGATCCGGGAAGATTCACGCATCTCGATTTGTCTCCGCAAACATTTCCGGTTTTACATTCATCGATATCTATACACGAAAGTTGAGGAGTGAGATAATATTACGGGGTATTACGCAATAGCGTGACATCATCGCCTCAACACGAGCTGTTACGTGACTAACCTACGCAAACACCCGCCATGTTCTTCTTGTAGCCGTCCTTGCACTCGCATTCGTAACTTCCTCGGTTGTTAACGCACTTAGATATCTTCTTATCGCAGTTGTCCGTACCATCGCCACATTCATCGATATCTGTGACGTCATATTCGAGATGTTAGGTAATAGTTCGTGTACAGTTCACTTAACCGTATGTAAGTGTTGGTAATAGGTTAAAATCGTAATAAAACTAATATTCACTTCTTGAATACTGAATATATTTAATATGAAAATTTCATAGCAGATAAAATAAAAAGTAAAACATAATATCATAGTATAATATATTATGAAGAATATATAAACATTTAACAGAATTATCTATTTATAGATATCTAAATAACGATTTTATACGTTATTGTTTTCATTGTAACCTTTGCAGGTCTTTCCGTCTCCCTTGAATCCCTCCATACACAGGCAATCGTAAGATCCGGGGGTATTCCGGCAGGTGGCGTACTTGTTGCAATCGTAACAATGGGTTTCGCACTCGTCAATATCTGTAGATGTCACGTGATGATTATGTAATCGTCCATTACGTAATTATTCTCGATATTATCGTTTACATGCTATTTATATTAATATATATGTTGATATTTTAGATTTATTGAATCACTTTCAGATTACATATCCATTTTAAATAATTGTAATTCATTATTTAAGTCGTTACCTAGTGACGCAATACCTAGCTGTTCAAAGGCTGGGGGTGCGTGTGTGCTATTACATAACCGACTGATTACGTAATCGAGAGCTACGAATGCGCTAACCTATGCAGGTACGACCGGCATCCGTAGTTCTGTAGCCGCCTTTACACGCGCAGATGAACGTGCCTTTAGTGTTGATACATCTTCCGTTCTTCTTGTCGCAGTTGTCGGTTCCCTTGGAGCACTCGTCTACATCTGTAGAGGTCACGAGGTCATGTGTTAATGTTACGGTGACGGTGATGTTTGCGGTGGTGTTGATGGTGGTGGTGGTGGTGGTGGTTGAGGTGGTGGTGTTGGTGGTGGTGATGGTGGTGGTGGTGATGTTGGTGATGATGATGGTGATTGTGAAATTAGTGAAACAATAAATATAATTAAAATAATAAATAGTACGGAAAAGTGTATAACGTGGCGATATCATGAACAAGGAGGTAATTATTTAGTTTATGTTTAAAATGTACGTGTGTTTAGTGGGGGGGAGCGATAATGTTACTAGCGATGCGCCGTAATGTGAAATATAAGTAAGTAAGTAAGTGATCATATATACTCTTGTATATAGATGTCCTTTAATTACAAATACGAGATTACCACATACGCTATAGTTATACAGAAGACATTTAACGTGGCGAGATGGACGCTGTGGTGTTGCTACTGACCTACGCATGTCTTTCCATTACTGACGTAGCCGTGGTCACACTGACAGGTGTAAGAACCGTCATTGTTCTTACATGTACTTCCGTGACCACATTCAGCAGAGTTCTCCTGGCATTCATCCACATCTGACCGTAGTAATTATCATATTTACATTTCATATAACTTTAATATACAGTTAATATAAATAATAATAATAGTTTATTTAGACACTTAACTAATAGTAGAAACGATTATCTAAAACGTAATCAAATAACAATGTTAAAAGCAATAATTTTAATAAAATAGTTTTCTTCAGTCTTTTAAGGAAGATTGAAATTGAAGGAGCAATTCTTTAGTGAATGCGCTATTATGTGTCTTAAGTAATATACCAGCGGTATTATGTAATCTGTAATCGTAGTTAACCGAGCTAACGTTTTACTCAACGATTACATAACTATACGGTATTACGCAATACATACCTATACATTTGCCGTTGACTTCGGTGTAGCCTTTCTTACATTTACATCGGTAACTTCCGGCCACGTTTGTACATATTGAGTCCTTGCCGCACACATCGCTGCTACATTCATTGATATCTAAACGATACGTGGTTAAGTAAATATCGATATTGAGTGATAGGTGTAATAAATAGAGGCGTTACACAATTTAGATGCCACTAACCTACGCATACTCCTTGTTTCATCTCGTATCCGGTATCGCAGCGACACCTATAGCTACCCTTAGTGTTAGTGCACACTGAGTTTTGACCGCAGATCTTTTTGTTCTCGGCGCATTCGTTGACATCTTTACAGGCGAGCTTGCCGTCTCCACGGTAACCGTTGTCACAGTTACAGGCATACGTTCCTATCGTGTTGACGCACGCACTGTTCGCTACGCATTTAGCCACGCCCAGTTTACACTCGTCAACATCTGCGGGCGTTTTGTGAATAGGTTAGCATAATAGATAAGTATATAATACTAATAAGATTTAGATAGGCTAAAGCATGAAGGATGTGTATTAGGACTCTATTTGTTATACTTGGATAGGTTTAATACCTATAGATTATATACCTATACGAGATGGAATGATTACTGTTAAACTATGAACTAAGCTAACCTTTGCACGTGACTCCATCACCTTGGTAACCGGCTTTACAGGTACACGTATAAGAAGTGGGCGTGTCTTTACAGACGGCTCTTTCTCGGTCGCAATTGTCAGTTCCCTTCGAGCATTCGTTTACTCGTGGGGTGGCCCTGCAGTCAAAGGTCAATAGTTTCTTGCCGTAAGCGCATCTGTAACACTCGGTGTTCTTGGTGTTGGGACGGAACTCGCAGACACCTTCCTTTCGGTGGGAACCCGTCTTGCAGGCGGAATCGGTTTGGCAGTACCGGTCTAGTACGGATATTCCTCCGCAGTAGTTCTTAGACCAGCGACTCTCGCAGATAGCCTGCGTGTGTTAGCGAATAGGGTTGTAATCACGTGATGTGGTGGTGATGGTTTATCACCATATATATAGGTGACAACAACAGAATATATGATATATTATGTTGAAGGCCTTTAAGAAGACGAATCATATTGCTACTATAAACTAGAAAACTAACAAAAAACAAATAAAAATTCTTCTATTACAAATTATTATTATTTAGCCTTTAGCATTTAGCATTTGTTTCAATATTACGTATGCATATTTATTATTCAATATTAATACACGACAACGAAAGTTACTGTAAACGTTTTAATTTCTCTTATATTTTAATATCTTATTATTCTTTGATTATTGTAATAATGTATATTATCGTTAGCAAATATTTATACTTTTGACATATGCTTACATAAATGCCCAATCAAAACGACTGCTTAAATAGCGGATCACGTGACATAATAAGGCGGTACTAACATCAGGAGCCGAACAGGCGAGCATCTTTCCCTTCAGGAGACACTCGTACATGGAACTGACACCCGCGCATGTCATACAGTAAAGAGTTTCGCCACCGGTACAAGGGCTAACGTCACCCACCCGACATTGGTATTCGCTTTCGTACAGTATGCAATGCTTAGGACTTTTACATAGCGGTTGACTTCTCGATTCGATTTTGTTGTTTCGGCAAGTTTTCTTGGTTCGGCAATCCGAAGTTAACCAAGTGTGTCCGTTCTGAAAGGGGCGTAACGTATTAGTTGATTGACGGATATGCACGCTTATATATGCGTATTAACGCACTATATAGAATACACTCTGACCAGCATTACGTAATATACCTTGTGATAACTGCCGTCCGTGTCGGTACATCCGCACCTAACGGTGGGTACACATTCTCCCCCGCTGAGCAGTTGACCTTCGGGACAAGCGCATCCTCGAGTGCGCGGACACGACGGTCTTGCTTTGTTCATACCGGCGCAAGTGGCCGGACATTTGGTGACGTCATCTCTGATCACCATTCCGTGGCAACAGTTCGCCTCTGCAATAATCAATAATTAGTTGAGGATAATCAGAATTTAAAATAGTTTAAGAGATAATCTTATAAGTGTTAATAGTATTTAATTGTGTTATAATTACTAATGTTTATAATTATATTAATATATACTTTATGTTATAGAATATAGTTCTGAATTAATATCATTGATTAAAAGCTTAATTAATTCCGTATACTTTGCTTACATCACATATGCACTAAGTAATTGTAACAGTTGACCTAATTAGCATGACCTACTTACGCCTAGGCCTAGTTACGAGGCTAACCACATCGGGCGTCTATCCTCCAGTCATCCCTCCTGCACATCAACGCCAGACTTTGCAACAGACGACAGACCGCCGCCTTCACGAATGTGGCGTCGGCCCTACTCTTGTATACGAGACTAGCGCACTGTTTGTAGAATAACTTCACCATCGAGCCGGTCTCCAGTCTGTCCAGACATTTGAAGAATTTGCCGTTAGTCTTCCTCACGTCCAATGGGTGGCAGTAGTATCGGATCAATTCACTATCGCGGGTGATATCGGTGTCGTCTTTCTCGGGCATTCGGCAGCTAATCAACGAGTGGGCGTGGTTTAATATTTAATCTCGATTGCGGGCGTTTTAGTACATAATTTATTATAGAAACGTTTACGATATTTTAATTTATTATTAATAAGTATTTTAGAGATGTGTCATATTTAACAAATGTTATGTTAAGAATATATATGTATTTTAGTGACAGCTGAAGGGTTATAGTGGGCGTTACCTTTCGACTTCGTTGGTGAAATCTCTGTGGCTGTTGACGATCAAAGAGTTTCTAGAGATTTGATTATGTAACACGTTTTTTCCGTTACTCGTACGATAGTCGTTGTTCTCGTCGCCATCGTTATTACCGCAGATACCACGTGTCCTACGTCTGCGTTACGTAATAAATCATTAGCGTCACGTGATATGCGCTTATTGGCTACGATTAACCGCTTACCGCTTATCGCTCGAGTGTATTTTGTACTCGAGAATTAGTGTACGAACCTAAAGTTAGTGGGAACGGTAACTTGAACCCGATATCCGTTATCGAATGACACTTTCACACCGTTAGCCAAGGTCAATAAGGTCGAGCAACCTTCGGACGAGATGACCACGGTGAAATCGTTACCGTGTTCGATGGGCAGACTGGTCTTGCGGCCATTCACAGTCACCTCTCTGTTGTAACCCAGGGTGATAACGTCTTTACCTTTTGTGTTATAGATATTATGTAATATATCGTTGTAACGAAGTTATATAATGTGAGATATATACTTAATTATTTATATCGTATTTGTATAATGATATAATTTAATAATATATAATATATATATATACTTTTTTATATAATATCTTATCTTATTTATGATTTCTATATTATTTTGATAGATTAAAACATTAATATTGGTATATAATATATTTTATATTTCTAAAAAATGTATTATAATTATTGACAAAATATTAATATATTAAATTTCCGATTAAGTGTATTTTTCCACTGATAATAAGAGTTACGCTTAGAGGTCATAATGGAGGATGGATGACTCACCGAATTGTACGATCACTTGTTTAGTGTAGGCCATGGGGGCGCGTATGACGGGCGTAACTTGATCGTTCTGTACGAGCACCCTGAACTCGTTGGCTACGGCGGCCATTACGTATCGACAGGTACCGTCGTACTTAATGCTGGCTCCGTCGAATGTCACGTAGCTGACGTGACTCATCGCCGTGCAAGTGTTCGGAGAGGTTTCTAGGGAGCACGCGTATTTAATATAGAATATAGTTTAAGCAGTTTCGTTTATCGTTAAATAATTATTAATAATGTATTGAATCTTACGTATTCTGGGAATTATATATTAGAATACTATTATATTATCTAATGTCGTAAAATAGATAAAAAATGTCGTAAAATAGATAAAAATAAATTCTAACTAGGATCAGGTTTGCAGTAGTACTCTTTGTGACATTTTCCGTCGGTCCAAATAGGCGTGTGTTCTGGACAAATACAAGCTCTTTCACGTTTAGGGCAGGCGGGTTTCAAGTTTTCACAAGTTCTCTGGGGGCAGGCTCTCGGGGCATATACCAGTCCATAGTTGCAGACTACAATATAGTTATATTTAGAGTTGTGAAATAACATCGAGAGCGATTATAATTTTAACATAAACTATATAAGTAATAATTCATTTTATAGTCTGCATGTTTTATTTATGATATATAATATTTTACTAACTTGGGTTGCAGGCGAATTGACCTTTCATATAGACGCATTCAGTGTTTACGCCACAACCTCTTATGTTCTTTGCCACTATAACTGGAACCATTATAACAGTAGTCAGATCCTTTTCGAATCCTCTAGATTGTAGTGTACATGTACTCTGAATCGTGCAATTCCTTGTGTACCAGCATTCTCCTTGCTATTAACACGTTAATATGTGAGTTTTAGTTTTACATAATCATATATCTATATTATTGTATAATATATGTATGTTATATTATATGTATATATTCTTTATATGTATACAATATTTATTTAATAAATGATATAGTATATATATTATTTTATCAAGTACATGCTTGTATGTTAACGTGTCCTTATTTGTAGTCAATATATCTATTAATATAATGAGAATCAGCTTGGTGCATTAAGATTTCAAGGTTGATATAGAAACTTGATATTATATGCTAATATAGTTATTTGTTTTTTAAGATCGTTATCATTATTATTATGATAAATATAGCAATTATTATAATCTCAGATAAAAAGTTATTACATTCTATTGTTATGTAATATATTAGCGCGGTCTTCTTAATTATGCTTCTATAATAAAAAAAACTATGCATTGTTTAAGAAATAGTTATGCGATCATTACGAAATGTATTCTATTTATAGAAACTACGTCATACATCTATATTTAGTTATAATTCGATGTTCTACAACAGTTGTAATATAACGTGTAATCCTAGTATAAGTAATAATGCATACGTTGACATTAAATAAGTGTATATATATACATATATATATATATATATATATATATATACATATATATATATGTGTGTGTGTGTGTTCCATAATAATACCTTTTTGTATTCTCCATCGGTGGTAGTACATCCGCACTGTGTGGGTTTCACGCACTTGTCTCCGCTGAGGAGGGTGCCCTGCGCACAAACGCACGCCTCACGTCTGTGAGTATCCACGCATGCGCGTTCACCCTTAGGATCTGCACACGTCGGCTGACATCCGGTCAAACATTTCTTGAATACTCTTCCGGCCGCGCACGTGGTCTCTGATCGAGTGGTCACGAGTATAGGTATTGCGTCATAGTATAGGCTAGTTGCGCAACTGTTGGTTATGTAATCGTCTATTGCGTAATAAATAGCGACGATACATTCTATATTTTAATATTCGCGAATAGAAAAGTTATCAAATATATTAAACTAGTCATAAAATATAATATATATTTAGGGAAAAAGGCATATTTATATTACAAACTAGAAAACGAAATATAAATCAAAAATAATTCTTCTTATAAATAATAATTGTATATAGTATGACTATGTATATTAGTTATGCTGTGTGTACACTAACGACAGCTAAGTTTGCTCCTCCAGTGGCTGTAAGACTTGACGGCATCGCATCGATCTCCTATCTCGGAGAGAACGTCGCACCTAGCCGCCCTCGCCGCATTAGGGTTAGCACCCCACACCTCGGACACATCCTTACGGCACTTCACCTCCAGGTAGGCGAGACGACGACTGGCGATCAGACGCCAACATCGCGCGAATATTCGCGTAAATCGCGCCGAGCGGAAATCGCAGAACTTCACGATTCTGCGGCGAGTGCCACGTTCGGTGTCACCTGTCACGTGAGTGTCGTCGTCACCGGCGTCGGTGTTGTCGTCGTCATCTGTCGGTTACGTACTCGTTATGCAATAGCTGTCTAGATTACGTAATTCTAGTGTTTATGTCGCTATTATATAGGGCAAATGTGGGCGTGATAGAGTGACATTAATATGTCAATATTCCCGAGATTTTATCGGCTTAATACGGGTAGGATTAATTTAAATGACATTTCCTAGTATATAATATACTATACGAGATTACGAAGGGCCAATGTAATGCTAAACTAATGACGCTGACAGTGCTGCCACCTACCTTTAGTACATTCATTATCCTCCCTGTCATCTCTATCTTCGGGTTCATCATCAGATCCATCTGGGATATCCTTGCTGTCTTCATCATCGTATTTATCATCTTCATCATCATCGTCTTCATCTTGGCAACTGTGTTGGGTTATAAGTTTAGAAATAATCGACAAGTATAATGATGGAGAGAGTATCGCAATATTAAACTAGATTATAGAATATCTATTTATAGAAAACTATAATGATTATTTATTATGACTATAGAAATATCATGTATTTGAACAGTACATACCTGTAATCTTCCTTTTCTTTGCGTACAGTTTCTGCATATCTTAAATGGAGTGGGACGGAATGACTGAGAGCCAAATCATCTTGGTCGTTGTTATTAGCGTTACCGCAAACTCCGCAAAGATCACCACTGAAATTATTAGATTCATTACTCTATGATCAATGCGATATTAAATATATACTAATTTAGATATACATACAACAATATATAAAATATAAAATATATTTATATAAAATATATTTAATTTAAAGAGAATTTGTCTCAAAATAAGAATTTTTAAATACTGACGAAGCGTCAATTATACATTTAAATATTTCATATTTATTATATTAATAGTATTAATATTATATTAATTTAATACACTTATATTAGCAAATGAAATACCAAAATATATAAAATAATTATCTATATAAATAATATTTCATCCAATGAGAACGTGGGAAATGATGAGTCACTAACTTGTACGCCTTCTTAACTTGCACCGATACAGTCGACCTTCCATTGTAACGAATGATCACACCGGAATCAAGGGTCATGGTCAAACCATTACCTTCATCGTATTCGATAGAGATTCCATTTTTTTGGATCAGTGGCAGGTTGATTAATAATCCATTGATCTGTGAATAACGATATCAATAATATAAGAATCAAAGTAACAATAAATATGTAAAAATGTACCGTTAAGATTATATAATATAAAATATTTTATTTAACTTATATAATATGTAACCAATTAATATTCATATACACAATTCCAATACGATCAATTCATTAACGACACCTCATACTAAGACAGCCATTGTCCGCGATAACAATGGTATTCTATTGTTCTCTGTACGCGTGTGTGTGCGTATTGTTACTAACAGTTAAAGCGGGTCCTGCAGATAATCGGAGGACATCTCCTTGATACTTGACCACCACCGCGTGAAGGCGTGCCGGTTCGTTGTGGGCTACCTTTGACCTCTTACGATTTTCCACCGATACCGTGAATCTGGGTGGGAAAATCGTGATGACGTCACATTAGGTAACTACAGCGCGTGCTCCGCATTACGTCATCAACTCCACTCTAATAGTGTGTGTGTGTGTTACGCAACGTGTGGTTTTGTTTGACCCTCGCTTTAAACGTATACTATAAACTAATAATAGTTAAAGTAAGTAGATATAATTTAATTGAGAGTATTAGTGTATGCAATTTATAATTGGTAATTTGTATTATAGAAAACTCCTTACTAAATGTGTATTTATAATATCAATATTCTATAATATATCATAAGATAATATTTAGCGAGCTGTTAATTATCTTATTATACTTGTAGATATATTTAAATACACCACTAGGTGGCTGAACGAGTGAATGTTACGTAATACATTATTGATTAATCGGTAGACTTACTTCTTTTGCTGTCCGCCGCAGACATGCACAAGTTTGTAGGTACAAGCTCCGGTATAAGCTATCACCACTCCGTCGAATGTCTGGTAAGTCAGAGAACCTGACACCATACATCTGGAACCGGTCGATGCTGAGGGTATCGTAGCAATTAGTTATTCATCGATATTAGTTTAGATTCACTATATATATAGTATAATATATACTAAATGGCTCTAATGTCCCTTCAAAACGACTCTTATGCTAATGCATCCGTGGTTTGAACGAGAACCGATCATTAATTTATATACAATTATATTGAATTGAATTGAATTGTTTATTTAAACACCAATATAGCGGGTGCCCTCTCTGGTGTATAACAATAACAAAAAACAATTAAAACAAACGAATAGAAAATACAAAAATAACAAAAATATAAATTAAATTAACTTCGATATAAAGATTAAATAACACAACAATAATGATCACTTCTATATCCTATAGAGAGAGGTTTGAATTAAAACCTGAAATCATGTTTTCTCTTTCTTCTCTCGATATTTTCTTCAGTCCTCTCTCGATAAGTTCAATTTTATAATGTTTTCCGTAAGATGCAAATTTATCCGCATCTAATTAATTATAATAATCTAATTAATTCTAATTATTATAATTATTAAAATAATATATATTAAAGCATAATTGTACTCATTATATAGATAAAAATAATAGATGAAAATAAATTAAATATAAATATATAAGATATATAAAAATAAATTGAGATAATTTAATTACCTTATAAGATACTTTAAGAATATCATTAATAAATGAATTTCAAATCAATATGAAACATTAATTATTATATAATAGAAGGGAATATAAACACTAGGGATTATAAAAACCTGAATATGTGACCGTGATCAACAAACATAAGGCTAAGAAGGCAACCTTTGCCATAATGTTCGTAAAGTTTTGCCTGAAATAAAGAAAACATATTAATACCAGTTATACAATAATACATGTATAATATGTAAATATATAAATATGTATATATATATATATATATATATAATAGTATTCATTAGATGGATTGAAATTTAACTTAACCGAATTATAAATTATATTGACTAGTTAATATGTCACTATAATAACATGATACTAACTTTATGTGTTATTATTATAACGATGTTCTTAAGATTTATGCTTTGTGGTTTCTTAAAGTTTCTTAAAGTTAGATCCAAGCCGAGGTGGCTTATATAGGAACTAGTGTTCAACGGACCGCGAAGTAGTATTATCACGTGACCTGTAAATTAACCGATAAGGGGGCGTGTATAAACGAACATCTCGATGTAGAAATCGTTGGAGATCATAAATTGCGAAATATTTATGTTTTTATTAAATATTAAGAAATATGTGAATATATCATATTTATATTCTTGTATATTTGTATTAATTTCTACGTTATTACATAATATTTCATAATTAAACATATTTAATAAATGTTTTATATTATAATTGTATATATATATATATATATATACATTGAATGATTATACATATAATGCTAGATATATATATATATATATATATATATATATTACTAGATAGATATATCTTATTATAATTACAATTACAATAAGTATATATCAAATCATAGACTCGTTTGTTATTTAAATACTATAATATTGCTATATATATATGATGATGATGATGATGATGATTATGATGATGATGATGATAATTAAGAAGAAGTATGGTTTATTAGGCACATTTACAAGTGATACTATAGTATATATATATATATATATATATATATATATATATATATATATATAAATATTTATATTTATAAGTTTTAATAGAGTATTTTGAAATATCTAATTTTTTACATCTTGTAAAAGTTCAGTAACTAAATATATGTTGTCTATTGATTGTAAATATAGATGTATTAAACCAAATATTTTAATTAACATTATTAATATTAATAATATATATATATGTATATATATATAGAATTATATTAAAAAACATTCTATAATTGCAGTAATATATATATATATATATATATATATATATATATATATATATATATATATTACTACAATTGTAGAATGATTTTAATAAAATATATTTTATCAGATAGTTATATTTTCCGATTGATTTATTTATAGCAGAATATAGGTAGTGGAACACTACTAGGGGTGACATATGCTAATATATATATAATTACATACATACATATATATATATATATATATATAAGTACTATGAATACATGAAAGATATATGTAAATAGACGTAAGCTCGCGTTCAACACGTGAACATGTGATATTAAGATGACCCGACACTCGGTACATGTGAGGTACAACAGGTATTCACTGCGGTGTATACGAGGTACTTGTCCCGATATGCCCTAATTAGGACCTACACTTATTATAGCAACAATATTTCAACCATACTCGCCGTGAAATTCAAAGACATTATTTTACTTTCATTGGCGACTGGAACATTCTCTGAACGACTCGAACATTCTAACATTTCTCCAGTCCTCAACAATTACGATAACAATAGACTCGCAATGGCCGCCCTGTAACACAATCAAACACTAGTGTGTACAGGCATATGGTATATAAGTACTATACCTGCCTACACACATGATTGATGTGTATAGACAAGCGATACACTACTCGAATATAAACGCGTATATCTTGTAGATTTACTACTTTATAGACTAAGTCTACAAACAATCCATCTAAATCACTGTATTAAGCCTCTTTCGATACACTCGTTGTTAGCATAATGCTATATCCGAAATCAGCCCACCTAATACAGCCTTGACATGGGTAAACTCTAGACATACTTGACAATTGCAGAACCACTTGTTACTAAACTCGACCAATATACAACCATTCAATAACATTCCTAATTCTGACTTCCCTAATATTCAATTAATTATTTAGATACATATTTACTTATCCATACGCTTAAAGTAAAATACCTTTGCCTCGTCGTTCATGTTTCCATTGACTTATCTGATTACATAACTCAACTGACAATATTAATATCATACTATCAATATAATGGAAATATGTGGAATTTATCAATATCCACTTATAGGTACTGTATACTGTGGAATTTTAAATCTAACATTATATATATAGGGGATGGAACGGGGTAGTGGTCGTTTTAAGTAACGCTTAAATGGTGCTAAATAGGATAAACAGTTCTATATACAATATTTAGATAATCAAAATGTCTATAATATAAAGTAAATTTGTTTTTAAAATAATTAATTAATTACTCTAATTTATTACATAATCATTTTTTTGTAAAATGTTAACAAAAACATGATTATATATATATTTATACTTATTTATGCGTTCGAGTGTGTGTGTATATAATTAAATCATTGAACCAAATAAGGTGCATGCGTATGCATCATAAATATAATTATTTAATATTATATAATTAAAAAAATATAAATCGAATTCATTACAAGACACCTATTGCACATTCTGATACTATCGGCCACTACCCCGGACTTGCTTTATTGTAATGCTTTAGTATGCCTTTTTTAATGCATAATAAATAGTTAATAATGTTCAGTAATATATAAAAGTGAAATCACAGTATTCTAAACCTATATTATTTATACCAAATTCAAAACAAATAAGATCTTAAAATTCAGTATTTATCGATATATTAGAAGTATGCTGCGGCATATAAATTATCGGCCACTACTCCATTCTTTCCCCTATATATATACTATTTTTCATTCGTTTATTTATTATATTCATGTTTTATGTCATTTCGTTAGTTGATATAACTCCCAATAAACTATATCAACAAATATACGAGAAATATCGCCAAATATCGACTTAGCCCATACAAACTCCTCACACGATCAACTTTACTTCCCGATCCAACTACTGTAACTGTACACTAACCTACCAAACTATATAAACTTTATATACTAACCTTTAACTCTTACTAAACACATAAACAACACTATATTTAGACTGAAACCGACACACTACATATATCACGTACATCACGTTCACTATAAATAAACTGACTTACCATACATATACTATGTTATTATATAAAACTATCATTGTATTGTACAGCACTGATTTATGTATTACTTAATGTGCAGATTTATCACAATCACGTGACCCATATGAATTATTATCTTTAATTAATGGAGATATTCTATTGTTAGATGGACATCTCGAATTAACATACGTATAGAACAAAGATTTATTATTTGAATTATATAATATAAAAGAGAATTATCTACAGATAATACGTCATATATGATACATTCAATACACTTATTATAACAAATGACCCAATTTATTATAATAAGTTTATTGAATGTATCATAGATAATTCTCTTTTACAATATATAATTGAAATGATAAATCTGTGTTCTATAAGTATGTTAATTCGAGATATTCCCAATTAATTAGGGGTGCACCCTTAATTAATTGGGATAATGTATATTGTCTAAATTACCCAATTCATGAAATAAAGTCTCCCAATAATATACTAGGGTAGTGAATAGTACATAAAGATGATATTGAATCACATATTCCCTGGTGATCAGTTATATATGTTGATGGTGGTCTAATTATTATTATTGTTATTATTATTATTTGTATTGAATTGAATTGAATTGAATTTTATTCATGATAACTCATAAATATAAATATTAAAGTATACAGTAAATATTTAAATTAACAATATGAAATAAGTAAGTTAATTAAATTAATATATATAAAATAAATATCAAACGTTCGCAATACATAATATTAAGATAGAATTAGATAATATTTACATGATATGTATTACATAAATATATTGAATTTACGAATTACATGGAACGGTTACATGCTATAAGATAATAATAAATATGACAATAAATTAAATGATAGATCGCATAATATATAAGTATCTATTAAAATTAATTTTATTTATACGAGATTTAAAACAGTTCAAAGATTGAGAATGAACTTTTTCATAATCAAGATTATTCCATATGTTTATTATACGGTTATTTAGATGGTTCATATGTACATTCGTTCGTGACTTACTAGCCAGGAGTTTTAAGTCATGGCCACGTGTTCTAGAATTTGTCTTGGTAAAATATAATATTTCAGAGTAGTCAACCTTGCATAGATTATTAACTAGCTTAAATATCATGATCAGGTCTTTGTGAATACGCCGTAGTTCGAGAGATTTTAGTCCAAGGTAGGTTAGTCGTTCACTATAACTAGTATATTTTAGTCAACAAGTACCAAATAGCCTCCTTGTGAACAATCTCTGAACACTTTCGAGCTTGTCGTTTAGTCCATTGTAACGTATTGCTTTAAGACTAGGATTCCAAACAGTTGTGGCAAATTCTAGTGTAGGCCAAGCATATGTAATATAAGCATTTTAAAAGCATTTTAACATCGCTGGTTATAAAACATCTAAATAAATTAGTAATAGTCATTAGAGCCATTCTACAACACTCTATTATATACTTATCAAAATATAAACAATTATAAAATATTATACCTAGATCTTTATTTGAAATACAGTTTTTAATAAGTTTGTTTTCTATATAATATGTTGGTACTAGAATACTATTTAATGATATTAGATTTATTTTGTTTGGTGCTATATCAAGTTGCCAGTTTTTGCTCCATGATAGAAATTAGTTAATTGATAATTGCATAAGTTTTCTATCTGCTATGTTATTATATTGTAGATGTATTTTAGTGTTATCTGCAAATAAATCTATTTAAATTTTATCAGTGAATAGATTAGTTATATCATTAATGAAACTTATGAAAAGTAAAGGTCCAATAACTGAACCTTGGGGCACACCTGATAGTACAATTTTTAATTTGAAATACGAGTGATTTATTTTTACAGATTGTTTCCTATTGTTTAGGAAACATTCGATACATTTTAATATATTACCAGCTATAACTATATCTTTTAATTTTATTAAAATTTTTATATGCGAGACTTCATCAAATGCTTTTTTGAAATCAAAATAAACAATATCAATATATTTGTTATCATTTATGGCAGAGGTCCATTTATTTAGGCACGCCAATAATTGTAACTCTACTGATTTACCACTCATAAAACCAAATTGATGTTTAGATAAAAGTGAGTTTTTCAATAGAAATAATTTAATGTGTTTTGTAATTAATCGTTCAAATACTCTTGATATAATGCTAGTTAAAGAAATTGGTCTATAATTTTCTCTTCTAGAGGGATCACCTTTCTTAAAAATTGGTGTTATAAAACTATATTTCCATTTTATAGGACATGAACCATTTTCAATAGATTTGTTAAACATTATAGATAATTGTAATGATAAGTCATATGAGAATTTTTGTAGAATATAAGATGGTATTTTATCTGGCGGAATTGTAGGTCTACATGAATTAGAAAGTTTACATAAGCATTTTCTATAGAAATAATGTTATAACCATTTCTCTAGTGAATATAATATCATGTATAGTATTTTCTGTTTCTAGTGTATACTCTGGAATTATACCATTATCATTTGTAAATACTGAAGTGAATTGATCATTCAATAGTACAGCTTTATCATAATCAAGTGACGCATATGCATATTATAATATTATTATTATTATTATTATTATTATTATTATTATTATTATTATTATTATTATTATTATTATTATTATTATTATTATTATTATTATTATTATTATTATTATTATTATTATTATTATTATTATTATTATTATTATTATTATTATTATTATTATTATTATTATTATTATTATTATTATTATTATTATTATTATTATTATTATTATTATCATTATTATTATTATTATTATTATTATTATTATTATTATTATTATTATTATTATTATTATTATTATTATTATTATTATTATTATTATTATTATTATTATTATTATTATTATTATTATTATTATTATTATTATTATTATTATTATTATTATTATTATTATTATTATTATTATTATTATTATTATTATTATTATTATTATTATTATTATTATTATTATTATTATTATTATTATTATTATTATTATTATTATTATTATTATTATTATTATTATTATTATTATTATTATTATTATTATTATTATTATTATTATTATTATTATTATTATTATTATTATTATTATTATTATTATTATTATTATTATTATTGAATTGAATTGAATTGAATTGAATGAATATTTATTATGAATTTTTCAAGTTCGATTTAGTAATAATTAACAATATGTAGTGATAAATTCACAAAACGACAACAAAACGTAGATAGTACACATATACAAATAACAATAGTAAATTAGAAACGTATCACATGTGCCGGTGATAAAAACAATTAATAATTAAAATTAATAATTTATAAAATTATATATATATACATATATATATATATATATATATATATATGTATAAATAAATATTAAGTTATAATTTTTTTAATATGATTTTTAAAGGTATATAAACTATTTGCTAATACAATATGTTCATCAAGACCATTCCAAATTTTAGCTATTCGATTATTTAGTAGATTTTTTGTTACATTTAGTTTACATGTATTCATACTAATTTGCAGAGAATGGCCTCTGGTATTGTAGTTGGTCTTTTTGATATTAATAATAGATGATGTATTCATAGATACCAATCCGTTAAATAGCTTATATATCATAACAAGATCAAATCTAGTTCTTCTGATTTCTAGAGAATCTAGATTTAGGTATATTAATCTTTCATTATAAGGTTTATAAGGTAAACCGCATCTCTCGATTAATCTTCTCGTAAAGAATTTTTGGACCTTCTCTAGTTTTATCTTCAGTCCTTTGAATGTCCTGGCATCTAATCCCGGATTCCAGACTGTCGACGCATATTCAAGGTGGGGTCTAGCATATGATATATATGCTTTTCTAATAGCTGGCATATTATTAGTAACGAAACAGCGAAATATACGATTGATAACACAATATGCACTTGTACAGCACACACCAATATGTTCAGAGAAATGTAATGATGGATCAAATTTGATACCAAGATCACGATACGATCTACAGTTTACTATTGAAACATTATTTATAGTATACAATGGTTTATTAGTATTACCTAATGTAAGAGCAGCTGATTTTTTTGCAGCGTTTTCTAATTGCCAAGAATTAGACCATTCATAAAATTTATCAATATTATGTTGTAATTTATATCTATGATCTATGTCATTAGATATAAAACTCAATTTAGTGTCATCCGCGAAAAGATTAATGGATATATCTTTATCAATCACTTCGACTAAATCATTGATATATATTAGAAAGAATAAATACCCTATTACAGATCCTTGTGGAATACCAGATATTATTTAACTGTATCAGACATTTGATTGTTAACTCTTACTCTTTGAGATCTACCAGATAGAAAACTACTTATCCAAGAATGTATGTTACCACATATACCTAAATTAGTTAATTTGACAAGTAATTTACTATGCGAGACCTTATCAAAAGCTTTAGCATAGTCAAGATATATGATATCAATAAAACTGCCTTTATCAATTGCAGTAATCCATTTAGTATAACAATTTAATAGTTGCAGTTCAACAGATTTTTTATGACGGAATCAAAATTGAGAATCAGAAATTAATGAGTTACGTTCTAGATAAAAATTAATTTCCTCAACTAATATACGCTCGAATACTCTAGACATAATTGAGGTAATTGAAATCGGCCTATAGTTTTCTCTATTTGAAGGGTCATCTTTTTTGAATATTGGAACTATATAACTTACTTTCCACATGTCAGGACATACACCAGCTGATAAAGTTTTATTAAATAATATCGTAAGTGGAATAGATAGTTCATATGAAAATTGTTTGAAAAATATTGAAGGGATATTATCTGGTGGCAATGTACATGATAGTGAGAGATTTATTAGATGCTTTCTTATGTTATGCCTATAGAATAAAAAGTTATTTATAGTTGAATTATGTTTAGGTGGAGATAAATGAGGAATATTATCATTATCATTAATATATACAGAAGAAAATTGATTATTGAGTATATTAGATTTAACTGTATCTGAAAAAATATATGTATTATCGTCAGATTTAATGGGACCTATAGTGGAAAAAGAGGAACATCTTGAATTAATATAATTATAAAATCGTGATTTATCATTAGATGATAAAATTAATTTTTCTCTATCGATAGTTAATTTTTTAATGTTATAATCTAATAATTTTTTAATATTTTTCCAATTTATAAAATTATTATGTGAATCTAATCTAGTTTTATAATATTTTAAACATTTTACTTTTAAACGTAGAATATATTTTGGATACGTTTTTTTATTTTTGATATGTTTATAAGCTGGAACATTATCATTAATAATATTATATAAAGTATTATAAAAAATATTAAACATATTATTAATATCTGTTGAATTAGATAATAATAAATTCCAATCAATAGAAGAAAGGGATTGATGTATACTATAAAAATTAGACTTTCTAAAATTTAGCCCAACTTTTTGATTTATTTTTAAATTAGCTTGGAAAGGTAGAGAAAATGAAAATGATATATGGTCACTAATATATTTACCAAATCCAAAAGGGGGACATTCATTAATTTTCGAAATAATCATAGGATTATTGGTTAGTAATAAATCCAGCAAATTATTATTACGAGTTGGAAAAGTAATTAATTGAATGAGTGAGTTTTGACATAGACTATTTTCAAATTCGCAATATGTTGATGGGTAATTAGGAAATGTATTATCATTCCAATTATAAAGAGGTAAGTTGAAATCTCCTACAATAATAGTAGGTGAAATTGTATCACATAGTTCAAATAAAAATTTACAAATCGATTTATGAGTGTTGAAATCAGTTGAAGGTGGACGATAAATACAAGATAATCTTATATTTTTAGTAGAATGTAGTACAAGAGTAATATGCTCAATATTATTAAAATTATTGAAATATAATTGAATTGGATTTAAATTAGATTTGCAGATTATCGCTACACCACCTGAATGAGATTTCCTATCATTACGATATATTTTATAGTTAGTATTACCAAAAAGGAGTAAAGCATCAGTATCAACATTTGTTAGAAATGTTTCAACAAGACAAACAATATCATACATGTTAGAACTAAGAATTAACTCTAAATAAGGTAGTTTGTTTCTAACACTGCGACAATTTGAAAACATTACTTTTAAATTAGATGAATTTGATAGTCAGGTTGAATTGTCATTAGAAGAAAAAGATTTTGATAGGTTATAAACGATGTGGACCACTTCTCATAATCAACTTCGGGAATTTTTGAATGCCAGTCAATCTTATTATCAACTAATTTATGAAGCTCGTATTTCATTGTAAATTTGTTGAAAACCAATTTAATATTAGAGTCCAACATATTTGATTTTATAGCATGATATAGGATTTTTTTACGAATAATTTCAGAATTTATTAGAATTATTATTATTATTATTATTATTATTATTATTATTATTATTATTATTATTATTATTATTATTATTATTATTATTATTATTATTATTATTATTATTATTATTATTATTATTATTATTATTATTATTATTATTATTATTATTATTATTATTATTATTATTATTATTATTATTATTATTATTATTATTAATATTTAAACATTACCGGTGGTAATACACCCCTAATAATATATATATTATTTAAATCGTATTAAAAATAATTATAATTCAATCGATAACTTAATCAATATACATATAAACGCATATAAAAATATACAATATATTATATATATATATATAATTTTACAATGGTTTTACAAATTATTTATTTATAAAATATTTAAAATTTGTAAGCACTAAGATGCAATAAATATGTAGATGATATAGTGAAATGCTAGAATAATAAAACTGTACAGCTGTAAACCTGAATATTAGTTAATAATTTGTAATCTACTATTAAAAAATGTCGTGATTTATGCGCTAACGAGGGTGACGATAAATTATGATTTTATTAAATTAGTTCGTGCGCACACAATACACGTATTGTCATTCCATTACGTAATCGCACGTTTAATGATACTGATATAAATACGTACATTAATGATACTGATATGAAATGTTTGATCATAAAAATAAAAAAGTTGAACTCTCGTTAGAAATAACTATTTATAGGCATACGAACGTTCGTTTGATTTGTAAGTCGTCGTTAATGCGATATGTTTAGGTCGGCTAGATGAAATAATAGTTATGACGTACTGTAATGTACGTGTCGTATCGATGAAGTAATAGCGAAGTCTATCTCATTGTTGTAATGCCATCTATATGTATATGTGTATGCGAAATATGCGAAATATTATATTAATTCCGTTATATCGTTTAAAATGAGATATAAATTCTACATATAAATTCTAGATTAAGCAGCAGTCCTTTAGGTGCGTTTACATGTAATACATAGGGAATTATACTTTTATAAAAACTCTTAACACTTTGAATATGTGTCGGTTTATTTAAATTAAACATACTCTAATCTATAAAATGTAGGTATATATATATATATATTTTGTCAAATTGGTGAATAATATAAGCTCGTATTTGCTAATATATAAGTAATATTACTTTTATAGTATTGTTGTTTGTTAAATTATTAATTAAATATGATAAACATTAGCTTCCTGTTTATATTTTTACTATCAACATCTAATTTTGTTTACTACTTTAAATCCATTATTATTCTGATAAAGATAAGTCATCATATATATATTTTTAGATAATAATTTGTATAAATATTATATTATTATTATTTATCAATTCGTTATTATTATTATACTGTATAATTGCATTTATATACAGTTTACATATTCCAAGAATTTGCAAATGTCATAAAAATATCACATATATGTAGACTATATGATATAGTGCATATACATCCATATATTTGTGTATGTTAGTACATTTATATATGTATATATAAATATATGTATAGGTGTACATGCATTGAATTCAATATATAGTTATTATAGCACCATATTATTTTCTATTACAATGTCATTTTGCCTGAATTGTACCAAAAATTGTGCTGATAATTATGTTAGTTGCATTACATGTAACAATAGATTACACTATGTATGCTTTCATGATGTTAAGTTAACTAAATCTAAATTTCCAAATAATAATTCTCCTCCGAAATATTTAATTGAGATGTTTAATTCACATTTTTTTAATTTTACTTGTAAACCATATACTATGTCACCTAATCAAAATAAGGGTATTGATAAATGTATTGACATGATTCGGAGAAATGCTAATCTAATACAATCATTAAAAACTGATATAACTAGTCTATCATCTGTGAAATCATACGCTGAAGCACTTAATAGTAAAGATCTTGCAAAATCAATAACTAAAAAAATGGCCATTTCTGATAGATCAAATAAAACTTGTGTTATTTTTGGTCTATTAGAGGAATCCACTTATAATTTGCTAAATGATTTAGGTCTCAATGAATCTGTAAATCTTTCAAAAATCAATTCTGATAATTTATCTATTCATAAACTTTCGATATCTAATAGTATTCATACAGTTAAATCAATAATGAAAAACTTTTCGAATATAGTTGATAATTATAAAAAATACCCGAAAGTTTTTATTAGACCTGATCACAGTTTTGAGGATAGACTTACTCGTAGAATTCTAATTGCCGGTGCCAAAACTATACCCGGAAATATAAAATGTGTTTTTAATAATCGAAATCTTGCATATGAACTTAGATCATTTACTATTAATAATGATAAAACAACTATAAATTGGGATTGTGAAGTTAAATATTCAGAAGCAGAATTTTCAAAATGGAAAAATTCGTTCACTTCTAGTAATAATAATTAACTAAAACCCTGTACAGAATCGTCATTTATTAAGGTTTATTATTGTAATGGACGTAGTATATGCAACAAGCTACCAATGCTCATTTCCCTCCTTGATAGTAATATTTATGATATCCTAATATTTATAGAAACCTGGTTGAATAAAAATATATTCAATTCATTATTAAATCCTAATGACAAATATACGTTATACCGCTTATATAGGAATACTAATACCCATGGTGGTGGAATTCTTGTTTATGTAAATATGCATTACAATACTTATCAAATTAATTTACCTAATAACACTTTTGAATTAATTTGTATCAATGTATTACATTTTAGATTATGTATTTTCTACAGACCGCCATCAATGAACTACGAGAATACAATATTATTATGTAATTTAATGTCTAGGATTATTGATACTCCGGAATCAACTATTTTTTATGGAGACCTAAATCTCCCGGGAATTGATTGGTTTAATCGTACGTCTCAAACAACAATTGAAAAATATTTGTTAAATTTCTCACAAAAATATGCCTTAACCCAACTTGTTAATTTCAATACTCGTCAATTCAATTTATTAGATATTATACTTACTAATAATAAAATGATTTTATCTAATATCCAAGCAATTAATCCTTTAGAATATCATAACTTTATAAGTGACCATTTAGCAATATCATCATTAATTATCTATAATAAAATTAGTATTAATTATAACTGTAAACAATTTGTAGGCTAAATTAAATTTTCTTACCTTAAATTTCCTACCTAAATTAAATTTTAACAAGGCTAATTTTGATCTAATAAAATTGGAACTGTCTACAATTGACTGGCCAGTAGTGTTAAATTCTAAAATAAAGTGTTCCTTTTTACTTGATATATTTATTTCTACCGTAAATGGTATAAGTTCAAAATTTACACCCGTTACTAAAAGGGGTCAGTTTACACACCCCCTACATATCAAAAAACTAATCAATAAATGGAAAAGTTTCATAGTTTATCTAAATATATCCCATCTTATTATGTAAAATGGCGGAGTTTGCAATTTAAACTTTATTCAGAAATTAAACTTTATAATATATATGTTTTTATAAAAACTGAAGAACATGCTCTTAATTCTAATGATAAATCTTCTTTTTTTAAATATATCAATTCCAAACTTAAGTCGAATAAACCTTTGTCTGTTCTCAGATCAAACTCAGATGGTTCTATTATGACTAATTACTCTGATATTCTGGAATGTTTATCCTTACAGTTTAATTCTGTATTTAATAATAATACATCACCTGTACCGAATATACCAGAAATAATTTTAAAAAACACATTTGAATCATTTCTTTTATCACCTGAAACTATTAGAAAATGTCTTTGTTTTTTACCTAACAAGTTTAATAATTCTTCAGATTTTCTACCGAAAGGGGTATTAAAAATTCTCTCATTTGAGTTATGTAAACCTTTATCCATAATGTATAGTCGTTTCCTTAAGGAAGGCTATTGCCCAGATTTATGGAAACATTCCTACATTACACCTATATATATAAGAAAGGTGACCCAACACTAGCTGAAAATTATAGACCAATTAGTATCTTACCGAGTTATTTGATACTCTTTAAAAAAAATCTATCTAACCATTTAATTTACTTCCTTCGAGATAATAATCTAATTAATTATAATCAATACGGCTTTCTTTCGGGTAAATCAACTGATCTTCAGTTATTAAAATTTTATCGAGACATATTTAAAGCTAAAGATAACTCTAAATCTTCGGATATTATCTATATTGATATGGCTAAGGCCTTTGACAAGGTGTCGCATAAATTATTACTCCATAAACTATTTAATATTGGTATACAAGGAGATGTCCTGAAATGGATTAAATCTTACCTATTTAATAGAATTCAAAGCGTTAAAATTGATAAAAACATGTCTAAACCCCAAAAGGTAATTTCAGGTGTTCCACAAGGTTCTGTATTAGGACCAATTATATTTCTAATATACATTAATGACCTACCCGACTGTGTGGAGAAACCCTCATATACCTGTCTATTTGCTGATGATGCAAAAATTGGCCATATTCTACAGTCATTTGATGATATACGTCTTCAATTAACACTTGCCAATATTGACAAATAGATGTCAACTTGGCAACTTGAACTAGCAACCTCCACATGTAAAGTTATGCGTATTGGTAAATGTATCAACAAATCAAATTATTATCTTAATGATAATTTATTAAAATATTGTACATATTATAAAGATCTTGGTATAATATTTACAGATAATCTAAAATTGTATACTCATATATCTGAGATATGTTCTAAAGCATATAGAATATCGAATATGATATTTATGCACATACTAAAGGAGAGTACTGGTTAGTTATGAAAGATCTAAAGATCTTTCATAACTAACCAGTACTCTCCTTTAGTATGTGCATACTTAACCTATATACGACCAATTCTAGAGTAGGTTCATGGTCCTATGGTTCTTCTGTATGGAATCCTCATTCTAACTATATTGGGTATAATGACTTACTTGAAAAAGTGCAAAGAAATTTTACTAAAAAATTATTTTATCGTTGTAATTTATCATATTTAAATTATTCTGATCGATTAAAATTCTTAAATTTACATTCACTCTCCCAACGTAGAACTAATGCCGATCTTACTCTGGCTTATAAAATCATCAAAGGATTCGTTGATGTGCCGGTGTCGGACATCATGAGTACATACGTATCATCTAGAAGGGGCCCGTCAATAAAGATAAGGAGAATGAAATCAAGGACCAAACCACTATTCAACTACTTTGGTAATAGGATATCTTCAGATTGGAACAAACTACCCGATCTGATATTACAATGTGAAACTGTTTCATCTTTTAAAGCCTTAATGATTCGTAGTATAATTAGATGATCAGAATTCTCTAATTTACTGTATTGGTTATGCTGGTTTTGATGTCAGGATATGTCAATACCACTACATTAAGGGAATGACCAACCCCTAGGACCTGATCCACCTCATATGGGTTATCCAACCTCTAACCCGAGACCTCCGATCTTAATCTGTGTTATCTTTATGCACTCAGAAAAATAAGCGAGTCTTTTTCTCTCAAAAAACTAGTTTTTTTATTTGGTCTAAAAAAACTAGGGTAAATTAAATTGACTCAGTATGAGCTAGTCTATTTCAAGAACAAGGCCTAGTCTTTATTAGCGATCCTATTCAGAATTAAGCCCTATTCAATTAAACAATAAAAATTACTTTATTAATTATGAAATGTATTATTTATATATCATATGTACTATATATTACATATATGTAATTAAAAGAGGCATATATATATATAATATAATTATAATATTAATATAATAATAATAATTAATAATAATTATAATATTACAATTTATTTAAATTTTTATATATATATATATAACATGACTAGGTAGAAAAATTGACTCGCTTAGGGCTAGTCATTCGAAATGTATGCTAGTCATGACAAAAAAGACTAGCCTTTTTAAAAAATGACTCGGTAAAGCGAGTCATTTTTAAAATGACTCGCTTTTTAGCAAAAAGACTAGCTTATTTGCTAAAATAACTCGCTTTTCTTTTTGAGTGTGGTGGAGATGAGAGTTCTGATTTTCTTTTATGTTGTTTTCATTTTAATTCATATAATATGCGCATATTTATATATAATATACATATATCTTATGTTCGGCATGTATAAACCAAGGCGTTTTTTTATTAATTATAAACCTATTGTTAATTGTTGTACCATGTCGTTTTGGGTATCAATTTATATCTATTTTTTTTCATTATTTTTTTTTATATATTTATTTTTTGTTTACCTAATATACTATATATTATATTATTATTATTATTATTATTATTATTATAATTGTTATATATACATATATATATATTTATATACTTATAAGTATATAAAATAAAAATATCCAGAATTTAAAATGAATGTTATATAAATATTGTGAACGATTTAACAACAATCCTCAATCAATGTTATCTTTAGTAAACTAAAGGTTTAAACAAAATCACAATTATGAGAAAATCAAGTTTAAGGAAATATTACAATATATTGTTCTAGAAATTTATAAAAATTAATTTTAATAAAAATAAACACACAAATACCAAAGATTTTCCAAAGGAAAGATAGTGCACTTGTGTAAATTTGTGTAACCTAATAATTTGATATTGCCATCTAGTGTTAATAGTTTTATAATAATAATTGTCTATATTTATTTTAATTGTAAATAATAAATTATATACAATATACATGTATATTGTATTATAATATGTATTGACATGATTTTAAAATGATAATATAATTATATAACAATAGAATACACTGATTAGTTATATTTAATATAAACAAATAAAATAAATGATAAATATATTGTTAAAAATTATAATATTAAAAAAAACTAAATGTATTGTATTACAATTTGTATTATATTGTAATGATTTTAAATGTATATAATTAACAAACAAGAAATAAAAATAAAAATATAACATGATTTAACATTTCATATACGCCATCTAGTGTTAATGTTGTTTTTTCATTTTAAATTTATATTTTGAGGTACTAGAGATAGATAGGGAGTGCAATATCTTTACTTCACAATATCTTTGCAAATACTATATATATATATATATATATATATATATATATATATATTATTATTATTATTATCAGATTTAGGCAATGCCAAGGTAATTGTAGAAGCAGTGTTGCTTATCGAGACAATTACCCCTTTATTAACATGATAAGTTTCATTATAGATAATAGTTATAAATAAATAATAATTTTATAATATTATAAGATAAGATAAGATATATTATATTATTTCAATCATTGTAAGAGAGAAAAAAAAACAATAAAAGAACAAATAAAATGTTAAGAAGATTTTCGAGGTATTTAACCTTATGAATTCCTGTTTACATATATATGATAAAAATAAATAAAATATATAATAAAATAAAATATTTTATAAAATATAATGAAACTTATCATGTAACTAAATGTAATTATCATATAATAATGTAATCATGTAATAATATAAATAAATTATAAAAATATAAAATAAAAGCTAATAAATACAACAAGTATTAAATAATCTAAATTAAAATATAACATAGTAGAACTAAATATGAGATATCCAACAGTTAAAAGTAAAAGAAACAAGAGAAAAAGAGAAGAAATAAGAAAATATATTAAATAAATATAGGTTAAACAATATTCGATGTTCATACAGAAAAATATATAACCCAAAGTAATTTATTTAATGTCAAAAAATGTAAAAATAAAATAGAAGATAATACAATCTTAAAATCATATATAATAATTTTTAAAAAGTCAGTTTTTTATAATGTCAAAATTTAATATAATGTCAATTTTTATAGTGTCAAATAAATAAAATCAAAATTTAAAAAATTATCAAAAAATATTATCATAAGTCAAATATATTAAATAAAAATTTAAACTAAAAATAAATGCATTAAAATAGACTAAGTATTATATAAATTATTTTAAGATTTTTACAGAATAATGATAAAGAATTTGACTTTCTTATATCTATACTTAAATCATTCCAAAGTCTTGGTCCGATTGTAATTAAGGTATTATTCATATAATTATATTTAAAATAAGGTTGAATAAAATCACAGTTACTCCTGGTATTAAATCTTTTTTTAGATGTCAATGTAAAATGATTTAAAATAATATGATGGCACAATTTATTGAATATTTTATACATGTAAATGCAAGTCTTATACTTACAAATATCATATAAAAATCATTTGGTTTATTAAAAATTATTTTAATATCTTTTTTTGAATTAAATATATGTTATTTAAGTTTGATACATAACCATGACCCCATATTTCTATGCAGTAAATTAAATGTGGATAAAATAAAGCATAGTATAGTTTGATCATGGCAGATGTATTTACAAAGTATGAAACATTTTTTATGATCCACAACATTTTTAATAATTTATATTTAAGAAAAATATACATATATATATATATATATATATATATATATATATATATATATATATGTATGTATATGAATGAATGAATGAAATAAGTTTATAGACAAAGTCTAAGGATGATCAGTGAAATTTCACTTAAAAAATCGCATAAGCGATAAGCTTTATTGATTCGATACCTCCTGACAATATATGTAGTGCCATATATCATCATAATCATCAGATAAAAGTAATACATAAAATAATAATTCAATTTTATTTAAAAAATAAAAATAATATAAATGACACAAAAAAAAGTAGGGGTACTCCATAAGAAAATAAATAATTAAGAACAAATACATTTTTTTTTAAAGATTACAATTTTTTGAAAAATTAAAAAAAAAAGTATACATTTATTAAAACTTAATTAGCAACAATGATGTATAGAATCCTGGTAGAATAGAAGTGGTGATAAATTAAACGTAGACATGATGACTAGGCATACCCGTAGGCTCACCGTTGATGGGACGTTAACAATAACAAATCAGTCAATCTATAGTGAGATGTACAATGGCGCCACATTCCTGACAAATATAAACAGACATATCTGTTAAGGGAGCAACAATCAATCCAGTGCAACATAACTATAGTATAACTATCACATTACAAACATGCCATGTATTCATATACATATATAAGATAATATGTATGTATGTATGCATTTGTGTATGTATGTATGTATATATTAATGTATGTATAATACATTTTAAATGTAAAATAAAAAATAAAAATGAAGGTTAATAATGAAAACTATAAAATCAAAAATTATGTATGTAAATTTTATAAATAATACAGTTTTAATAAATAAAAAAAATTGTAATACTGTTATAAATAATTTTATATTTTAATACTGTTTATAATAATTTTTTTTCAAATTTGAATATTAGTTTTTAAAAATATATATTTAATAAAAACAGTATTATAATAATAATTATTAAAACAGCGCTGTTTTAATAATTTTTAATATAATATTGTTTTTATTAAATATCTATTTAAAAACTGTTTAAATATATTTATAATTTATTTTTTATTTATAACTGTCTAAACATAATTTTTTAAGACTTTTTTCAACATATTTATATTGTTTACGGAATTATTTTTGTAAATATTACAAAACATTATATTATTATACAGTTTTATACCTTTACACAATATGATATAAATATATTGTTATTCTTATTGTTATTTTCGTGGAATCATTTCATCGTATCCAGGAACTTAGATGAAGTTTTCACGTGTAATAATATGGCTCTAATATCTTTTCGAAGACGCTCTCATGTTAAGGTATTCATGATTTTAACTAGAGCCGATCATTTATTTATACACAATTATATAAGATCACTTCTAAATATTATTATAAGAACTATTTAATGGTCCGGACGAGGCTCGATCTCGAGTCCCACTGATTAGGTGTCTGACGTATATTTATTTATATATATATATGTGTGTGTATTCATTTATATAGAATACAATACATATGTATATAGTATATATGCTATATACTATTTGATACCATACATTGAACATATATCATAAGGTCACTTAGTGCAAGTCTATGATATACATAGGTATATATAAACATATATATATATATATATATATATATATATATATACGCCAGACACATATATCATGTACGCAGAACAACATTGATTATCTCTCTATTTACTTGAGTGACAGCTTGTATAAATATAAACATTATTGGCACTCCATTTTTGATGACCACTAATGCTGGCATAGAGCTAGAGAGAAATGTTTATCTATCTCTATGAATTCTGGCCCTTATCACACAGAGATGTCACATATATACTATATCCTCTTTATTAGTTATATTTTTAATTTATAAATTGTATTACTCGTCATAAATAATATTTATTAATATTATTTTATAATATTTATAATTAAATTAAATTAATATAAAATAATTAATTAAGATTCATATTAGGACACTGATCAAGATTTATTATTTTATACCTTCGTTACATACTTTTAAGACGGCTATATACACTGCATAGCCCATATATTATATAGAAGATTCATAAGTATTTAATCAGTTAGTATACTAAACTAAAATGATTACAAATAAATAATATGTAGGTGTATATTATTTGTTTTAATTGTGATACTTAATCGTAGATGTTGAAGATGTTAAGCACTCGAGATCTATATGATATAGGAATACATTTCAATCACTAATGACCACCCATTTATAATATATATAATAGATAATAGATTGTATTAGTAAGAGGTATAGGTCTATATTTATAGGCCACTACCATATATGGTATGAATATGGTATATGAATATAATGTATACATGCACTACCAGTACTAGCAGTACTACTACTAACGGCATGATCGAAGGAGACACTGTTGATAACCATGAACTTGCGAAGGTCATACTTGTACGGGTGGTAGTTACCATGCCAGGAGACGATGTCGTACGGAGAGTGGTTCTAACGGGGGAAGGGGTGGGGTGTGGAGGTGGGGTTAATGTTGGGGGTGTTATGACGGTGAAGTTTACTTTGGTTACTATTAATATGGGTTGACTTATCTGGTTACGTTATTATTTTTATGAAATCCTTTCATGTCAATCAGTAACTTTATGGTTTTAAAGTTTTTAATTATAACCAAATTGCTCTATAGAGATATTATAATGTCCACCTGAAGCCGATCTCACTTAAAGGTATTCAAATTAAGGTAACATGGGTTTAACTAGACCTAATAATTTTGTACACATTTATACAAGATCACTTCTAAATATTATTTTAATACTATTTTGTGGGTCCAGATATGGGTGTTCAACCCGCATAAATTATAATTTATTTATTTATAATATTGTATATTTTAAGGTGCCTTATCAATAAAACAGAACAATTCAATTAGTTTTATTTTGAATAACTATTGTACGCGTATATACGCGTATAATCTATAGATTATGAGTCATCAATTATGACTTATGAGTCATAACTTACAAAGCGATGTATCTGTTGATATAAACCTGGTGAGCGACGAAGAATTGACCTTGATATTTATTGATGACCTTGTAGTTGTCCACATTCCTTTCTTCGTAGGCAGCAGTCGGAATCTCAAAATGTCTCGGGTTCGCGAGACCGTTGGCCCCTTCATGACGGTAGGGGGTGGGGGTGGGTTATTAACACTCTACAGAGGGTGGAACAAGGGGAACCATAAGGGTTTTATCACAACCCCCCAGTGAATTTATTATATATGACTAAGATTAAATTTATAATCTTTAAATTGATTATAAAATAAATATATTTATTGAAATTTTATATTTTGGAAAAAATACCTCGATGTTGATCTACACGCTCCTATCTACAGTTATGTATTGTTAAACAATGACTATAACTTCAAGTTATTGTAGTATCACTATTAATTAATATTACCATACGGCTATATATATATATAGCAACGAATATATATATATACAAATTATAAAATTATTATATTTTGGTGGAATCCTTTCATCTTATTCATGGACTTAGATGCATTTTTATTAGATTATAACTAAATGGTTTAAATGTACTTTCGAAGCTGCTCTAATATTAAGGCATCCGTGTTTTTAATGAGAGCAGATCATTAATGTATACATAATTATATAAGATAACTTCAAAATATTATGTTAAGGTCTATTTTAATAGTCCGGAAGGGGCTTGTAACCTTATCCTACTGCTTGTGTTTCTGACGCATTAGCCAACTAAGTCATACAGGTTGTTATATATATATATATATATATATATATATATATATATATATATATATATATATTATATGCCGCATTTAATTAATCTTCAAAGAATACGTAACATTCACGAGACCCTAACCTACCTAGCACCTACTATTGTAGTATTGAATAGTAGTGTGGTACAAATAGTGATGAATATCCATATATTATTGTAACATCTACGCCACTCGTACGACATATATACTATACAGGACACGTGACCAAAACCGCTCACTGACCTATAGGTCCTAGATCCGGTATCTTGAAATGACCGTTGAATATTTCGAGGATGTATCCGCGAGCTGAACTCTGGCCCGGATTCTCGATGTCCACCGAGAAGCGCATTCCTTGCTGATTAGAAAGGTATATATATATATACAGTATATATATATATATATATATATATATATATATATATATTCCCTATAGGGAATGAGCGGAATTACAGAGTATCGCGCCCATATCTTTCACACCCATGCGGCGCATGTAATCCACCTATCGTTGTGTTATGTGAATGCCTCTTACATCCTATGGAGCAGTGGTTCACAATCTATGGATCATGACCCAAATTAGGATCATTGGGTTTTGTTGTTGACCATGAGACAATTTCTAAAAATATTTATATATATATATTATTGTTTATATTATTCGTTTATGACTAAAGTTTAATAATAACAAAATAATATCAAATTTATCATTGGGTCATGGTATATTTTGTAATTAAAAATGATCAAAAAAGGGTCATTGTGAACTAAGGTTGGGAACCACTGCTATAGAGGAATGTTAGGCGGCTTTATTTACATTCACAGTAGTATGGTCCTGTCATCTACAACCATTACACGATGAATCATTTAAACATTCATCTTATAGAATATATGTTTATCTACACTATAATAATGTAACTGACGCTACGTAATACGTATTATGTAATACCTGGATTACGCATATTTCTTGCGGGTCAACTTTCATTCTTCCGAATTCGGTCCTAATGAGTAAACTTCCATGTTCAGGTACTATAGTGTTATCATTATTATTATTGTTATACGTATGATGGTGTACACTATAGTGTGTGAACGGTAATTAAAAAGCGAAGGATTTTGTATGTTTTTGCTAGTAATAGTGAAAGGACATACAATGCAGCACATTTATATATATATATAATATAAAATATCAGTTTTTAATATTATTTTAAGATATATTTAATTAATCCGAACGGGGCTTGAACCCACGACGGGACCCGCGTCCTACTTCATGTGTCTGGTATATTAGCCTACTAAGCCACACATACAGTTTATATATATATATAGTTATTTATAGATATATAAAAAATAAGTTATATATTTTGTATATATTATTTTATAATTATTTTGAAAATTATCGATATTATCAAGGATAGTAAGATTTTATCGTATTGCATCATGGTCCAGGAGTACAAATCTGAATTTGACAAAAAAAATCAATTCAAAAACTCGTTTTTAAATTCATTATTTCAATATGATTATATTTAATTCATTATTAATTCATTAATACATTATATTATTTAGAATATTGACATAAAAATATCGTTAAATTCGAAACTAATTTTAAAATAATTCGTATTTTAAAATAATTATATAGAAATAAAAAATAAAAAATACGAATGAATTTTATTATAAAAATAAATCCGTATCCGTAATAAATCAATATCTGATATATTTGATGCAATGATTGATTTTTTGACTTGTAATTAAATATACCACTAGTTGGGTGTACAAAAAGTAACCATTACAGAATTAGCTAGCTGACGATGTATAATTGACATATATTTTCTACTATATATAGAAAATATATATATTTGTTTAAATAAAATATCAATTAATCAACAATAATAATAATAATAATAATACTAATAATACTAATACTAATAATTACAGTGATAACAATGATAAATTTGATAAAAAATAAATAATAGAAGTTACGATATATGTAAATAATACAGGTTAAATAGTTGGATTTGAGATCAAGTATAGGTGTTAAGTATTTGCAAAGTTTAAAGTGTCAATAAACGATGCTTCCAGAATATTATAAAACTATGAGCATGTGATATTATTATTAAATTTTATTTAGACACTTTTTAAGCGGAAAAGAAACGTTAACAAAGGTGTGTACACATTCATACAACATATGTGATTAAATGGATTAAATAAACGATGGAAAATAAATAAGGGTTAAATGTATCATTCATAAGGTGAGAAAAGGTGAGTTTTTAATTCTCTCTTGAATTAATTTCTTGATGTGGTGCACCGCAGAATATCGGGAAGTTCGTTCCATGCCTTTACTCCATATTCTACGAATGAGCCAGTATTACTGTATGCTAGAACTTCTATAGCCTTTACTCGGAATATGTGACGAGAACGGAGACTCCTATGTTGCTGAATTACGGATATTAACAGGCATAAATAATCAGGTGTTCCATAGTGGATAGCCGCATGCATGAGTGTGCATAATTTGTACACGATTCGTTTCTTTACCGGTAGCCAGTGTATATCGCACATTAATGATGTGATGCTGATGTGGTTATTATCAGCTCTGTGTGGTATGTCGTAAATGATACGGACGACATAACGCTGTAGTGCTATAAGCGACTTGGGTGTAGATATAGGTGAATGGCATAGAAGTGAATTACAATAATCAAAAACCGAAAGAACTAGACTTGTCACTAAAATTTTACAAGAAAAAAAGTTAAGACTTTTCCTAATTTTTTTTATACAATAAAGTTGGTGGTTTATGTTGCGTATTTTGTGTGAAATAAATGTTTTCATATCAAGCGAATGGTCGAAAATTACACCGAGGTTAGTAATAAATGGTGATGATTTAATGGATGTGCAAACGTAAAGGTGAATGGCAGTGGCTTACTGGTTTTATTCTGACTGATATAAATTATTTGAGTTTTCGTAGGTTTAATTTGCAACGAGTTAATCGTGAACCAGGTAATTAATTCTAGTATACAACTAGTTAGACGTGCATGTGCAGATATGTCGTCATGACTATTGGCCTGGGTATAAATTTGAAAGTCATCGGCGAACGTGTTGAACAATATCGTTGGGTGATTTAAGAATATTTTAAAAATTGGAGATAAGTAGATATTAAATAATATCGGTCCAAGTACTGAGCCTTGGGGTACTCCGTGTATGTGGAGACGTGGTTTTGAGCATTCTGATCCAATTGTTACTTCACTGAATCTATTTTCTATGTATGATTTGAGTAAGGATAGCGCTTTGGTTCGGAAGCCGATAGCAAATAATCTATTGATCAGTGCATCGTGATTTAATGTGTCGAATGCTGCAGACATATCTAGTAATACAAGAAGCGTCCCATGATTATTCATTTGCCATTATATTGATATTAATATTGTCAGTTGAGTTATGTAATCAGATAAGTCAATGGAAACATGTACACTTATTCTAAGATATTTAAATGTAAGTGTATGGATAAGTAAATATGTATCTAAATAATTATAGGAATATTAGGGAAGTCAGAGTTAGAAATGTTGAAGAGTTATGCGTTAGTCGAGTTTAGAAATTATTTAATTGCAAAAAATTTCAAACAATTGTCAAGTGTGTCTGGAGTTTACCCACGTCAAGGCTGTATTAGGTGGGCTGATATCGGATATAGCATTATGTTAACATTGAGTGTATCGAAAGAGGCTTAATACAGTGACTTGGATGGATTGGTTGTAGTCTATAGAAAGTAGTAACTCTACAAGATGTGTAGTCACGGCATATTCCTTCTTTATAGGGGAAAGTAACCGAATACGGACACTCTCGGTATCTATGGAATTAAAAGATTAAATACAATTTTAAAATTACAATAATATCTATTATCATATAATATTAATATATTATAATTTTTGAATACAAATAATGACCCATAAAATGTTAAGATCATTTATTGTTAAAGTGTCCGTATTAGGTTACTTTCCCCTAAGTGTGTTCTTCTATCTAACAATGAGTTTATATTCGAGTAGTATATCGCTCGTCGATACACATTATTCAGTGCATTTCTTAATGATTACATAACTATTTCTATAACAATGCATAGTTTTTTTTACAATAGATGCATAATTAAGAAGAACGCACTAATATTACATTACAATAGAATGTAATAACTTTATATATGAGATGATAATAATTGCTATATTTATCATAAAAATAATAATAATTTGAACTTATAAAATAAATAATTATTAGTCGATAATTATTTAATAAGTACATTATCATATAATATCCAGTTTCTATGCCAACATTGAAAGCTTAATACACTAAAACTGGTTCTTATTATATTAATAGATACATTGACTACAAATAATATCACGTTAACATAGGGGAAAGTAACCGAATACGGACACTGTCGGTATCTCAGAAACCATAACTACTACAACAAATATTGTTTTTATTAAATATCTATTTTTAAAAACTGTTTAAATATATTTATCTAAACATAATTTTTTAGGGCTTTTTTCAACATATTCATATTGTTTACGGAATTATTTTTGTAAATATTACAAAACATTATATTATTATACAGTTTTGGACCTCTACACAATTATATCAATATATTAAATGTTTGTTTGGTAAATATGGACTTATTTAGTATTGTTTTGGTTTTTCTTATATATTCTTTCAATCTTCCGTAAAGTTTGTTTGCTTTTAGCGAGTTTTGCATTATACCATGAATTTTCGGACGTTCTATGATTAATTTGTGTTTTAGTGGTGCATGTATATTTAGGCAGTGACTAATTCCAGCCATAAGTTTATCTACAATTAATACATCAGATTCATTGTTTAGGATATGGTAATCTATATCTTTACATAGTTGGATATAGTTGATCTTTGAAATAGCTCTTATGTTAATTTTTTTATTTTTTGTTCAGGTTTTGCAATGTTTATCTTGAATTTTATGTTATATAATTTATAATTTGGCATAGTGGTCAGAAAATATGTCTGATTGTTATAGTATTTACAATATTATATTGTTCAGGTGTTATTAGTAGATCAAGTATATTTACATGAATATGAGTTGGAAATGTAATGTGTTGGTGAATATTGTTTCGTTCAAGAATTTTTTTGAAAATACATGTTTTTTTATTTATGTGTATATTGAAATCGCCAAGTATTATTGTATTTGTTGTAATGTTTGGTATAATAATGTTATTAAAATCAGAAATGAAGGTTTGTATATCATTGTTCGGAGGCCTATAGATTAGTATTATTTGTAGAGAAATTTGTTCACTATTTTTTAAGTGTATAAATACTATAAGTGTATCTCATATAATGTATCTCATTAGAGTCGATGTTCGGTATTGTTGTTTTTATAATGTTTAGGTTAGAATGATACAATAATCCTAGCCCACCTGCATGTGCAGCGCGCGGAAAGCTAATAAAGTTAAAAGGTGGTGTGTTTAATGAAGATATAATTGGTGCATCAGTTGTATTCGAGTTAAGCCAAGTTTCTGTTATCATTGCTATATCAATGTTGTTATTTACTACGAGTTCCATTAGTTTTTCTGTTTTGTTTCTCATAGATCTAGCATTTATTAGGACTGCATGTAGTTCTGGGTTGTTTGATCTATAGCTATCTACTGTAGTGGATAGTCAAGTTTTGCTAGATTCAGCCTTAGACATAGTTTTAGTAAACTTAGCAAAGGACTCCTTCCATGAGGATAATTCTACGGATGTAGGAGAGTAGTTGGCAGACTTCCAATCTATATTATCGTTATCTATTGTCCTCAGCTCGTAACTCATGGTTCGATTATTGAAAACCGATTTATGAGACGTGATAGAACCCGACTTAATAGCATGATAATAAAGTAAGCCTAGTTTTCTAGTCTCAGTGGGTAGCGATTGCATTTTAAAAAGTTCACTATATGATGTATCTTTAAATTTTAAATTTAAAAACAAGTTCTTTGAATATAATGAGCTAAAATATATAACAGTTAATCCGTTTTTAAAATTAACATCCATAACAGTTGATCTATCTATGTTGAATTCATTAAATATGTCAATATATAATCAATATTTAAACTAGATTTAGTAATATTTTTTATAATTACTGACAATTCTTCAGAATTAGGAGGAGTAGCGGTAGACTTAGGAGGAGTAGTGGTAGAAGAGGATGATGGTAAATTTGATTTGACAATATCAGAGTATTTAATAATATTATTATTAGTATTATCTTCTAGAGAATTGATATTATCTATTATGGATATTTGATTCAACTGGATTTTGTTTTTCATTTCTATTAGATTGTTTGATATTGTTAGATTTAGATTAGTTATAATTTTATTATTTTCTAAGTTAATATTTGTTAAATATATTATTATTTTATTTTGATTTTCTATCATAGTATTTAGTTTTATAATTACTTCTTCATTTAATTCATTTTTTATTTTAGGCGGCATTATGATTTAGTATAAGTATATACTATATATACAAAATATATATAGATATGTATACTATTAATGTTTATTATTGTATATATATATATGCATATTATATATATATTGTATATAAACACAAGTATATATATATATATATATATATATATCAATGCATAAATATAAAATTATATATGCAATGAATAATTCTTAGGATTAAATTAAATCAAATATATAGTATGAAATAATTCAATTAAATATATATTATGTAATAATTCAAAAATAAAATTTATAAATTCCTTTTATAAATGAGTGTCTTCTTTTATCTAACAATGCATTTATATTCGAGTAGTATAACGCTCGTCGATACACATTATTCAGTGCATTTCTTAATGATCACATAACTATTTCTATAACAATTGTTAATTGTTAACATTAATGCATAGTTTTTTTATACAATAGATGCATAATTAAGAAGAACGCACTAATATTACACAACAATAGAATGTAATAACTTTATATATGAGATGATAATAATTGCTATATTTATCATACACATAATAATAATTTGAACTTAAAAAATAAATAATTATTAGTCGATAATTATATAATAAGTACATTAGCATATAATATCAAGTTTCTATATCAACCTTGAAAGCTTAATACACTAAAACTGGTTCTTATTATATTAATAGATACATTGAATACATATAAGGACACGTTAACATAGGGGAAAGTAACCGAATATGGATAGTGCCCGAATACGGACACTCTCAGTATCTCAGAAACCTTAAATACTACAAAAAAAATGTTAATAAATAAAAATTCATAAATATATAAATAGTCTATAAAAGTATTTTTTATTTTTTAATTATTCAAAATATTGCTGAAATATCTAATAATCTGATTTTTTTATTACGTTTTTAAATTTATGAAAAAATATTTCAACTTAAAACCTTCTCAAGAATATACAAATGTATCGATATAAAATATAACACTATATTATTAAAAAATAAAGCATTCTAAAATTATATATATAATTTCTATATTTGTTATCAAATATTCATTAAGTTATAAGCATATATCTAGAGGTCATATAATTCCATATTACGGACACTCTAGATGTCTTAATACGGACACCCTATAACCAATCAGCACGCAGCGTATTAACTATTCTGATATTCATAAAAATCGCGTGCGTTATAATATTAATACCACCAATAAAGCTAAATTTAAAAATTTTATTATTTATATACTTAAATTGTATTATTAATTAAAAAATAATAAACATAAATAAATTATTAACTAATTAAATTAGAATACATTTTTCATAAAATTAATTATAAATAATGTAGTTATAATTTGTCTGATTGATTCAATAATATATAGTTTATCTAGTGGTATATAGGGTGTCTTTATTATAACACTGGGTGTCCGTATTCGGACATGGGTACCGAATACGGACACCCAAGTTATCTATGGAATTAAAATATTAAATACATTTTTAAAATCACAATAATATCTATAATCATATAATATTAATATATTGAAATTTTAAGTTAAGACCATTTATTGTTAAAGTATCCGTATTAGGTTACTTTCCCCTAAATACATCTATTTTTATCATAATTTGTTAGTATGTATACATATGTATACATATGTATATGTATACATATGTATACATATGTATATGTATCATATGTATACATATCATATATGAGAAATGTTTGAATGTTCGAGTCGTTCAGTGAATGTTCCAGTCGTCAATGAAAGTAAAATAATGTCTGACTTTCACGGCGATGTTTAAATATTGTTGCTATACAAAGTGTAGGTCCTAATTAGGTCATATCGGGAACAAGTACCTCGTATACACCGCAGTGAATACATCTTGTACCTCACATGTACCGAGTGTCGGGTCATCTTAATATCACATGTACACGTGTTGAACGCGAACTTGCGTCTATTTAAATATATGTTTAATGTATTCATAGCACTTATATATATATATATATATATATATATATATATATATATATATATATATATAAATTAGCATATGTCACCCCTAGTAGTGTCACTACCTAAATTCTGTTATAAATAAATCAATCGGAAAATATAACTATCTGATAAAATATATTAAAATCATTCTACAATTGCAGTAATATATATATATATATTATTAATATTAATAAATTTAATTAAAGTATTTGGTTTAATATATCTATATTTACACTCAATAGACAACATATATTTAGTTACTGAACTCGTACAAGATGTAACTAATTAGATATTTCAAAATACTCTAATAAAACTTATAAATATAAATAAATATATATATATAGTATTATTTTGTAAATATGCCTAATAAACCATACTTCATAATTATCATTATCATATGTATAGCAATATTATAGTATTTAAAATTAAATAACAAACGAGTCTATGATTTTATTTATATTTATTGTAATTATCTATCTAGTAATACATTATATGTATAATCATGCAATGTATATATATATATATAAAATATAACATATTTATTAAATATGTTTAATTATGAAATATTATTTAATAATGTAGAAACTAATACTAATATACAAGAATATAAATATGATATAATCTTATATTTCTTAATATTAAATAAAAAAACAAATATTTCGCAACTTATGATCTCCGACGATTTCAACATCGAGATTTTCGTTTAGACACGCCCCTTATCGGTTAATTTACAGGTCACGTGATAATACTACTTCGCGGTACGTTGAACACGGGCTCCTATATATACCACCTCGGCTGGGATCTAACTTTAAGAAACTACAAAGCATAAAACTTAAGTACATCGTTATATTAATAACACATAAAGTTAGTATCATGTTATTATAGTCTTATACTAGTTAATATTAACATATTAACTAGTACATATAATTTATAATTCGGTTAATTAAATTTCAATACATCTAATGAATACTATTATATGTATACATATATATATATTTATATATTATACATGTATTATTGTATAACTGGTAAGTAATATGTTTTCTTTATTTCAGGCAAAACTCTACGAACATTATGGCAAAGGTTGCCTTCTTAGCCTTATGTTTGTTGATCTCGGTCACATATTCAGGTATTTATCTCCCTAGTGTTTATATTCCCTTCTATTATATAATAATTAATGTTTCATATTGATTTGAAATACATTTATTAATGATATTCCTATAGTACCTTATAAGGTAATTAAATTATCTCAATTTATTTATATATATCTTATATATTTATATTTAATTTATTTTCATCTGGTTAATATATATATTGAGTAAAATTATGCTTTATAAATATGCTTTATATTATAATATATATTATTTTAATAATTATAATAATTAGAATTAATTAGATTATTATAATTAATTAGATGCGGATAAATTTGACTCTTACGGAAAAAATTATAAAATTGAACTTATCGAGAGAGGACTGAAGAAAATATCGAGAGAAGAAAGAGAAAACATGATTTCAGGTTTTAATTCAAACCTCTCTCTATAGGATATAGAAGTGATCATTATTGTTGTGTTATTTAATCTTTATATCGAAGTTAATTTAATTTATATTTTTGTTATTTTTGTATTTTCTATTCGTTTGTTTTAATTGTTTTTTGTTATTGTTATACACCAGAGAGGGCACCCGCTATATTGGTGTTTAAATAAACAATTCAATTCAATTCAATATAATTGTATATAAATTAATGATCGGTTCTCGTTCAAACCACGGATGCATTAGCATAAGAGTCGTTTTGAAGGGACATTAGAGCCATTTAGTATATATTATACTATATATAGTGAATCTAAACTAATATCGATGAATAACGTATTGCTACGATACCCTCAGCATCGACCGGTTCCAGATGTATGGTGTCAGGTTCTCTGACTTACCAGACATTCGACGGAGTAGTGATAGCTTATACCGGAGCTTGTACCTACAAACTTGTGCATGTCTGCGGCGGACAGCAAAAGAAGTAAGTCTACCGATTAATCAATAATGTATTACGTAACATTCACTCGTTCAGCCACCTAGTGGTGTATTTAAATATATCTACAAGTATAATAAGATAATTAACAGCTCGCTAAATATTATCTTATGATATATTATAGAATATTGATATTATAAATACACATTTAGTAAGGAGTTTTCTATAATACAAATTACCAATTATAAATTGCATACACTAATACTCTCAATTAAATTATATCTACTTACTTTAACTATTATTAGTTTATAGTATACGTTTAAAGCGAGGGTCAAACAAAACCACACGTTGCGTAACACACACACACACTATTAGAGTGGAGTTGATGACGTAATGCGGAGCACGCGCTGTAGTTACCTAATGTGACGTCATCACGATTTTCCCACCCAGATTCACGGTATCGGTGGAAAATCGTAAGAGGTCAAAGGTAGCCCACAACGAACCGGCACGCCTTCACGCGGTGGTGGTCAAGTATCAAGGAGATGTCCTCCGATTATCTGCAGGACCCGCTTTAACTGTTAGTAACAATACGCACACACACGCGTACAGAGAACAATAGAATACCATTGTTATCGCAGACAATGGGTGTCTTAGTATGAGGTGTCGTTAATTAGTTGATCGTATTGGAATTGTATATATGAATATTAAATAGTTAAATATTATATAAGTTAAATACAATAATTCATATTATATAATCTTAACGCGTACATTTTTACATATTTATTGTTACTTTATTTATTATAATATTGATATCGTTATTCACAGATCAATGGATTATCAATCAACCTGCCACTGATCCAAAAAAATGGTATCTCTATCGAATACGATGAAGGTAATGGTTTGACCATGACCCTTGATTCCGGTGTGATCATTCGTTACAATGGAAAGTCGACTGTATCGGTGCAAGTCAAGAAGGCGTACAAGTTAGTCACTCATCATTTCCCACGTTCTCATTGGATGAAATATTATTTATATAGATAATTATTTTATATATTTTGGTATTTCATTTGCTAATATAAGTGTATTAATTTAATATAATATTAATACTATTAATATAATAAATTTGAAATATTTAAATGTATAATTTACGCTTCGTCAGTATTTAAAACTTCTTATTTTGAGACAAATTCTCTTTAAATTAAATATATTTATTTTACATATTGTTGTAAGTATATCCAAATTAGTATATAATTAATATCGCATTGATCATAGAGTAATGAATCTATTCATTTCAGTGGTGATCTTTGCGGAGTTTGCGGTAACGCTAATAACAACGACAAAGATGATTTGGCTCTCAGTCATTCCGTCCCACTCCATTTAAGATATGCAGAAACTGTACGCAAAGAAAAGGAAGATTACAGGTATGTAATGTTAAAATACATGATATTTCTATAGTAATAATAAATAATCAATATAGTTTTCTATAAATAGATATTCTACAATCTAGTTTAATATTGCGATACTCTCTCCATCATTATACTTATCGATTATTTCTAAACTTATAACCCAAAACAGTTGCCAAGATGCAGACGATGATGATGAAGATGATAAATACGACGATGAAGACAGCAAGGATATCCCACATGGGTCGGATGATGTACCCGAAGACAGAGATGACAGGGAGAATAACGAGTGTAATAAAGGTAGGTGGCAGCACAGTCATCGTCATTAGTTTAGCATTACATTGTCCCTTCGTAATCTCGTATACTATATTATATATGAGGCAATGTCATTTAAATTAATCCTATCCGTATTGTGTCGATAAAATCTCGGGAATATTGACATGTTAATGTCACTCTATAACGCCCATATTTGCCCTATATAATAGCGACATAAACACCTGCATTACGTAACCTAGACAGCTATTGCATAACGATTACGTAACCGACAGATGACGACGACAACGACGACAACACACGTGACACCGACGCCGGTGACGACGACACTCACGTGACAGGTGACACCGAACGTGGCACTCGCCGCAGAATCGTGAAGTTCTGCGATTTCCGCTCGGCGCGATTTACGCGAATATTCGCGCGATGTTGGCGTCTGATCGCCAGTCGTCGTCTCGCCTACCTGGAGGTGAAGTGCCGTAAGGATGTGTCCGAGGTGTGGGGTGCTAACCCTAATGCGGCGAGGGCGGCTAGGTGCGACGTTCTCTCCGAGATAGGAGATCGATGCGATGCCGTCAAGTCTTACAGCCACTGGAGGAGCAAACTTAGCTGTCGTTAGTGTACACACCGCATAACTAATATACGTACTCATACTATATATATATATATATATATATATATATATATATATATATATATATATAAATATACAATTATAATAATATTTATAAGAAGAATTATTTTTGATTTCTGTTTCGTTTTCAAGTTTATAATATAAATACGCCTTTTCCTTCTAAAATATATATTATATAAATATATTATATTTTATGACTAGTTTAATATATTTGATAACTTTTCTATTCGCGAATATTAAAATATAGAATGTATCGTCGCTATTTATTACGCAATAGACGATTACATAACCAACAGTTGCGCAACTAGCCTATACTATGACGCAATACCTATACTCGTGACCACTCGATCAGAGACCACGTGCGCGGCCGGAAGAGTATTCAAGAAATGTTTGACCGGATGTCAACCGACGTGCGCAGATCCTAAGGGTGAACGCGCATGCGTGGATACTCACAGACGTGAGGCGTGCGTTTGTGCGCAGGGCACCCTCCTCAGCGGAGACAAGTGCGTGAAACCCACACAGTGCGGATGTACTACCACCGATGGAGAATACAAAAAGGTATTATTATGGATATAAAATACATATGTATATGTATATATATATATATATATATATATATATATATATGTGTATATACACATATTTAATGTCAACGTATGCATTATTACTTATAATAGGATTAAACGTTATATTACAACTGGTATAGGCCATCGTAATATAACTTAATATAGATATATGACGTAGTTTCTATAAATAGAATACATTTCGTAATGATCTCATCACTATTTCTTAAACAATGCATAGTTTTTTTTATTATAGATGTATAATTAAGAAGACCGTGGTAATATTAGATAACAATAAAATGTAATAACTTTTTATCTGAGATTATAAGAATTGCTATATTTATCATAATAATAATGATAACGATCTTAAAAAATAAATAACTCTATTAGCATATAATATCAAGTTTCTATATCAACCTTGAAATCTTAATGCACCAAGCTGATTCTCATTATATTAATAGATACATTTACTACAAATAAGGACACGTTAACATACAAGCATGTACTTGATAGAATAATATATATACTATATCATTTATTAAATAAATATTGTATACATATAAAGAATATATACATATAATATAACATACATATATTATACAATAATATAGATATATGATTATGTAAAACTAAAACTCACATATTAACGTGTTAATAGCAAGGAGAATGCTGGTACACAAGGAATTGCACGATTCAGAGTACATGTACACTACAATCTAGAGGATTCGAAAAGGATCTGACTACTGTTATAATGGTTCCAGTTATAGTGGCAAAGAACATAAGAGGTTGTGGTGTAAACACTGAATGCATCTATATGAAAGGTCAATTCGCCTGCAACCCAAGTTAGTAAAATATTATATATCATAAATAAAACATGCAGACTATAAAATTAATTATTACTTCTATAGTTTATGTTAAAATTATAATAGCTCTCGATGTTATTTCACAACTCTAAATATAACTATATTGTAGTCTGCAACTATGGACTGGTATATGCCCCGAGAGCCTGCCCCCAGAGAACTTGTGAAAACTTGAAACCCGCCTGCCCTAAACGTGAAAGAGCTTGTATTTGTCCAGAACACACGCCTATTTGGACCGACGGAAAATGTCATAAAGAGTACTACTGCAAACCTGATCCTAGTTAGAATTTATTTGTATATAAACTATGATATTAGATAATATAGTATTATTCTAATATCTAATTCCCCTAATACCTAAGATTCAATACATTATTAATAATTATTTAACGATAAACGAAACTGCTTAAACTATATTCTATATTGAAATCACGTGTTCCCTAGAAACCTCTCCGAACACGTGTACGGCGATGAGTCACGTCAGCTACGTAACATTCGACGGAGCCAGCATTAAGTACGACGGTACCTGTCGATACGTAATGGCCGCCGTAGACAACGAGTTCAGGGTGCTCGTACAGAACGATCAAGTTACGCCCGTCATACGCGCCCCCATGGCATACACTAAACAAGTGATCGTCCAGTTCGGTGAGTCATCCATCCTCCATTATGACCTCTAAGGGTAACTCTTATTATCAGTGGAAAAATACACTTAATCGGAAATTTAATATTGTAATATTTTTTCAATAATTATAATACATTTTTTATAAATATAAATATTGTATATATACCAATAATAATGGTTTTAATCTATCAAAATAATATAGAAATTATAAATAAGATAATATATTATATATTATTAAATTAGATCATTATACAAATACGATATTAATAATTAAGTATATATTTCACATTATATAACTTCGTTACACCGATATATTACATAATATCTATAACTCAACAGGTAAAGACGTTATCACCCTGGGTTACAACAGAGAGGTAACTGTGAATGGCCGCAAGACCAGTCTGCCCATCGAACACGGTAACGATTTCACCGTGGTTATCTCGTCCGAAGGTTGCTCGACCTTATTGACCTTGGCTAACGGTGTGAAAGTGTCATTCGATAACGGATATCGGGTTCAAGTTACCGTTCCCACTAACTTTAGGTTCGTACGATGATTCACGAGTACACAATACACTCAAGCGATAAGCGGTAAGCGGTTAATCGTAGCCAATAAGCGCATATCACGTGACGCTAATGATTGATTACGTAACTCAGACGTAGGACACGTGGTATCTGCGGTAATAACGATGGCGACGAGAACAACGACTATCGTACGAGTAACGGAAAAAACGTGTTACATAATCAAATCTCTAGAAGCTCTTTGATCGTCAACAGTCACAGAGATTTCACCAACGCAATCGAAAGGTAACGCCCACTATAACCCTTCAGCTGTCACTCAAATACATATATATACATATATATATATATATTCTTAACATAACATTTGTTAAATATGACACATCTCTAAAATACTCATAATTCCAATATTAATATAGTAAATTAAAAATATCATAAACATTTCTATAATAAATTATGTACTAAAACGCCCGCAATCGAGATTAAATATTAAACCACGCCCACTCGTTGATTAGCTGCCGAATGCCCGAGAAAGACGACACCGATATCACCCGCGATAGTGAATTGATCAGATACTACTGCCACCCATTGGACGTGAGGAAGACTAACGGCAAATTCTTCAAATGTCTGGACAGACTGGAGACCGGCTCGATGGTGAAGTTATTCTATAAACAGTGCGCTAGTCTCGTGTACAAGAGTAGGGCTGACGCCACATTCGTGAAGGCGGCGGTCTGTCGTCTGTTGCAAAGTCTGGCGTTGATGTGCAGGAGGGATGACTGGAGGATAGACGCCAGATGTGGTTAGCCTCGTAACTAGGCCTAGGCGTAAGTAGGTCATGCTAATTAGGTCAACTGTTACAATTATTTAGTTTGTGTGTGATGTAAGCAAAGTATACGGAATTAATTAAGCTTTTAATCAATGATATTAATTCAGAACTATATTCTATAATATAAAGTATATATTAATATAATTATAAACACTATTTATTATAAGGTATACATACACACAATTGAATAATATTAACACATAAGTTTATTTCATAAACTACGTATAAATTCTGATTATCGACGACTAATTATTGATTATTGCAGAAGCGAACTGTTGCCACGGAATGGTGATCAGAGATGACGTCACCAAATGTCCGGCCACTTGCGCCGGTATGAACAAAACAAGACCGTCGTGTCCGCGCACTCGAGGATGCGCTTGTCCCGAAGGTCAACTGCTCAGCGGGGGAGAATGTGTACCCACCGTTAGGTGCGGATGTACCGACACGGACGGCAGTTATCACAAGGTATGTTACGTAATGCCGGTCAGAGTGTATTCTATATCGTGCGTTAATACGCGTATATAAGCGTGCATATCCGTCAATCAACTAATACGTTACGCCCCTTTCAGAACGGACACACTTGGTTAACTTCGGATTGCCGAACCAAGAAAACTTGCCGAAACAACAAAATCGAATCGAGAAGTCAACCGCTATGTAAAAGTCCCAAGCATTGCATACTGTACGAAAGCGAATACCAATGTCGGGTGGGTGACGTTAGCCCTTGTACCGGTGGAGAAACTCTTTACTGTATGACATGCGCGGGTGTCAGTTCTATGTATGAGTGTCTCCTGAAGGGAAAGATGCTCGCCTGTTCGGCTCCTGATGTTAGTACCGCCTTATTATGTCACGTGAACGGCTATTTAAGCAGTCGTTTTGATTGGTCAATTATGTAAGCATAGTCGAAAGTATATAGTATAAATATTTGTTAACGATAACATACATTATTAAAATAATCAAAGAATAATACGAAATTAAAATATAAGAGAAATTAAAACGTGTACAGTAACTTTCATTGTCGTGTATTAATATTAAATAATAAATATGCATACGTAATATTGAAACGAATGCTAAATAGATATAATAATAATAATATTTATTAGAACAATTTTTATTTGTTTTCTAGTTTATAGTAGCAATATGATTCGTCTTCTTAAAGGCCTTCAACATAATATATCATATATTCTGTTGTTGTCACCTATATATATGGTGATAAACCATCACCACCACATCACGTGATTACAACCCTATTCGCTAACACACGCAGGCTATCTGCGAGAGTCGCTGGTCTAAGAACTACTGCGGAGGAATATCCGTACTAGACCGGTACTGCCAAACCGATTCCGCCTGCAAGACGGGTTCCCACCGAAAGGAAGGTGTCTGCGAGTTCCGTCCCAACACCAAGAACACCGAGTGTTACAGATGCGCTTACGGCAAGAAACTATTGACCTTTGACTGCAGGGCCACCCCACGAGTAAACGAATGCTCGAAGGGAACTGACAATTGCGACCGAGAAAGAGCCGTCTGTAAAGACACGCCCACTTCTTATACGTGTACCTGTAAAGCCGGTTACCAAGGTGATGGAGTCACGTGCAAAGGTTAGCTTAGTTCATAGTTTAACAGTAATCATTCCATCTCGTATAGGTATATAATCTATAGGTATTAAACCTATCCAAGTATAACAAATAGAGTAGTAATACACATTGTCCGTGCCTTAGATTATCTAAATATTATTAATATTACATACTTATCTATTATGCTAACGTTTGCACTAAACGCCCGCAGATGTTGACGAGTGTAAACTGGGCGTGGCTAAATGCGTAGCGAACAGTGCGTGCGTCAACACGATAGGAACGTATGCCTGTAACTGTGACAACGGTTACCGTGGAGACGGCAAGCTCGCCTGTAAAGATGTCAACGAATGCGCCGAGAACAAAAAGATCTGCGGTCAAAACTCAGTGTGCACTAACACTAAGGGTAGCTATAGGTGTCGCTGCGATACCGGATACGAGATGAAACAAGGAGTATGCGTAGGTTAGTGGCATCTAAATTGTGTAACGCCTCTATTTATTACACCTATCACTCAATATCGATATTTACTTAACCACGTATCGTTTAGATATTAATGAATGTAGCAGCGATGTGTGCGGCAAGGACTCAATATGTACAAACGTGGCCGGAAGTTACCGATGTAAATGTAAGAAAGGCTACACCGAAGTCAACGGCAAATGTATAGGTATGTAATATACGGTATTGCGTAATACCGTATAGTTATGTAATCATTGCGTCATATCTTAGTTAGTTACACGTTAGCACTGTTAACTACGATGACAGATTACATAATACCGCTGGTATATTACATAACATTCATAATAGAGAATTTACTAAAGAATTGCTACTTAAATTTCAATCTTCCGTAAAAGACTGAAGAAATCTATTTTATTATAATAATTCCTTTTTAAACTTGTTATTTGATTACACTTTAGAGAATCGTTTCTACTATTAGTTAAGTGTTTAAATAAACTATTATTTTTATTTATATTACGTATATTAAAGTTATATGAAATATAAATATGATAATTACAACCATCAGATGTGGACGAATGCCAGGAGAACTCAGCGGAATGTGGTCACGGAAGTACATGTAAGAACAATGACGGTTCTTACACCTGTCAGTGTGACCAGGGCTATGTCAGTAATGGAAAGACATGCGTAGGTCAGTAGCAACACCACAACGTCCATCTCGCCACGTTAAATGCCTTCTATATAACTATAGCATGTATAGTGTTTGTAAATAAAGGACATCTATATACAAGTGTATACATAATTACAACTTATATTTCACATTACAGCGAATTGCAGTAACATTATCGCTCTCCCCACCGAACACACGTACATTTCAAACATGCACTAATTAATTACCTCCTTGTTCATGATATCTGAACTTCAAATATATTCATTTTCACCACGTTATACACTTTTCCGTACTATTTATTAATTTAATTACATTTATTGTTACTCTAATTTTATAATTAAATTAGTATTCAAATCATCACCACCATCACCACCACCACCACCACCAACACCATCACCACCATCACCACCACCACCACCAACACCATCACCATCATCACCACCATAACCATCACCACCATCACCATCATCATCACCAACACCACCACCATCAACACCATCACCACCATCACCAACACCGTCATCGTAACATTAACACATGACCTCGTGACCTCTGCAGATGTAGACGAGTGCTCCAAGGGAACGGACAACTGCGACAAGAAGAACGGAAGATGTATCAACACTAAAGGCACGTTCATCTGCGCGTGTAAAGGCGGCTACAGGACTACGGATGCCGGTCGTACCTGCATAGGTTAGCGCATGCGTGTAGCTCTCGGTTACGTAATCACTCGGTTATGTAATAGCACACCCAGCCTTTGAACAGTTAGGTATTGCGTCACTAGGTAACGACTTAAATAATGAATTACAATTATTTAAAACGGATATATAAATTGAAAGTGATTCAATAAATCTAAAATATCAGCATATATATTAATATAAATAGCATGTAAACGATAATATCGAGAATAATTACGTAATGGACGATTACATAATCATCACGTGACATCTACAGATATCGATGAGTGCGAAATCCATTGTTACAATTGCAACAAGTACGCCACCTGCCGGAATACCCCCGGATCTTACGATTGCCTGTGTATGGAGGGATTTAAGGGAGACGGAAAGACCTGCAAAGGTTACAATGAAAACAATCACTTATACAACCGTTATTTAGATATCTATAAATAGATAATTCTGTTAAATGTTTATATATTCTTCATAATATATTATACTATGATATTATGTTTTACTTTTTATTTTATCTGCTATGACATTTTCATATTAAATATATTCAGTATTCAAGAAGTGAATATTAGTTTTATTACGATTTTAACCTATTACCAACACTTACATACGGTTAAGTGAACTATACACGAACTATTACCTAACATATCGAATATGACGTCACAGATATCGATGAATGTCGCGAGGGTACGGACGACTGCGATAAGAAGATATCTAAGTGCGTTAACAACCGAGGAAGCTACGAATGCGAGTGCAAGGACGGCTACAAGAAGAACATGGCGGGCGTTTGCGTGGGTTAGTCACGTAACAGCTCGTGTTGAGGTGATGACGTCACGATAATGCGTAATACCCCGTAATATTATCTCACTCCCCAACTTTCGTGTATAGATATCGATGAATGTAAAACCGGAAATGTTTGCGGAGACAAATCGAGATGCGTGAATCTTCCCGGCTCGTACAGTTGTAACTGTGAGAAAGGAATGCGACCTGATTCCAACGGAAAGTGTGTAGGTTAGTTGTATTATTAGCTGTTGCATAGTTAATAGTTAACAAAAATATAATTTTAAATTAATGGTTCGAAAGTGAGATATAAAGTTATATCGACATCCATAATAAAAAATAAATAAAATAATATAATACAAATAAATTATTTGGAAATGTATTAGAATGTATTAATGTTCAGTTCATAAAGTAAGTTAGTTCAGTTAGCATATGAACCCGAGTGTTAAGTAACACGTACCTTTCTCGTGACCTCACTGACCCCCACTAACCCCACTCTGACCCATCGCTACAGATATCGATGAATGTATAGAGAACTCGGATGATTGCCACAGTAAAGCGACTTGTACCAACACCGTAGGATCGTTCACTTGCGAATGCGTAGACGGATACACCGGAAATGGAAAACAATGCATAGGTTACTACGCGACGAAATATTACTTTTTAACTAATGTTATCACTCGATAGATTAGTATATACCTTACCCAATCATTGCACTACTATGCAATGAAAGCAAGCTTAGTATCCTTATTACAACGAACACTATAGTATAACAATAGCACTTTAGAGATCGCGTAAATACGAGAGTACTAACTTAAGACCACGCCCCTTCTCAGATATCGACGAATGCCACGCCCACACCGACAAATGCGACGCTAACGCCATCTGTGGTAACACGGACGGTAAGTACACGTGCACCTGTAAGGCGGGCTACCGAGGCGACGGGTACACTTGTACCGACCGTGACGAATGTAAGGACGGCAGTGACCGGTGCGACAAGCACGCCGACTGCGTTAACACTCGAGGCTCCTACACCTGTAGTTGTCGTCATGGGTATACCGGTGATGGACGTATCTGTAAAGGTTAGCCCCTCTCTAACTGTACTGTAGAGTTATGTAGTGCCTTTTTAAGGGGTACTTTGTGGGCTACAGTCCCCCGCTATTATCTTTTGCCCAACACAAAATCATTTATTTTCATAATCAAATATACAAGATTTACCAATTATACTTATTTATTTAGTAGATGTATTTTATTCAAAATTTTTCATATATAATTTGTTTACATACCTATTTTTAGAATCCCCCCCCCCCATTTTCTAATGACAAGTTATATTTTATACACATATATATTCATACGTAATAATACAACTAATACTAATAATAATATTTAATAAAAGAATTGTTGTCGTTTTCTAGTTAATAATATTGGTATGATGTGTCCTCTTAAATGTCTTCAAATAATATAGCTGCATATGTTCTGTTGTTATCGCTCTTTATACAAATAAGCATACATTAACACATACGCTCATGAATAGATATCGACGAGTGCAAGGAGAACCTAGACATATGCGGGGATGAGAATGCCATCTGCAGTAATACGCAAGGAAGCTACAGTTGCAAATGTGGACCAGGGTACAAGAAGGCAGCCAATGGGCTTTGCGAGGACGTGGATGAGTGTAGCCTCCACACTGACGACTGCGGAACTAATACCGTATGCATTAACCGAGATGGAGGATTCTTATGCAACTGTTTACTCGGTTACAAACCGAAACCTAACAGCAAAGATTGCGTAGGTTAGTTTCGTATATTGGTGAACATAGAAATCATTTATTTATATTTATGTATGTAGTAGTTACAGTTGATATTGAAAGATGTTAAACTTATTTTCATCACATTTATTACAGTGGTTAATTGTTAGTTATTGATCAAGTCAAACGATATAATATATTAATATATTTACATAACTAATTATCACGTGATTAGATGTCAAGGAATGCGACCAATCAGATGTGGACTGTTCTAAACAAGCAAAATGTACCGAACTCGAAGGTTCCTACAGATGTGATTGTAACAAGGGATACACCGGAGATGGAAAAACTTGCACTGGTCAGTTGTTTATCTAGAAATATTTAATTACTTAATAATATTATACAAATTGAAAACTCACTTTAAATCTTGAATTTCATTATGTAATTCGTATTACATAATTATTAATATTACATAATCAATTTAAATATTCGAAACCCGATGAAAATCCCCCGCGTTTTATCCCATACATCAATCTCTACGTAAATGCATACTAACTTTGACCTCGTACCACGTGACAACCTCCTCATCTCACCCGATCAGATGTAAACGAGTGCCAGAACGGAGAAAGCAGATGCTCGGTGAACGCCAAGTGCAAGAACACGGTCGGATCTTACAACTGCAAGTGCAAGAGCGGTTACACCGGAAACGGACGCGACTGTAAAGGTTAGCCGTCGCGCACTACGCACACCGCACACAGCACATCGCACACACATACTCATTACCACTCCGCTACAATAGATATTAACGAATGCGACCTAAATGAAGACAAGTGTAACGCTAATGCCGATTGCAGTAATACCGAAGGCTCTTACAAGTGTACCTGTAAAGATGGTTACCAAGGAGACGGATTCACCTGTAAAGGTTACATCATTAATTACGTACTTGTGTTCAACTATTATCTTGAATTTTGATAACATAGTTTTTAGATAACATGTGTTAGATAACATTTATATGACATATAATATGGCATATAAAATATCTAAAGTTTACTAAGTTAATAAACTATTTTAATAATAATAATACTAAATATTACTGATACTAAGAGCTATGCATATATCAATAAACATCACTAATATATCGACTTAATAATATAATGAGTCATAAACTGTAAGTAATTCTCGCGTAATCTCATCAGATATCGACGAATGTAAAAGTGGAGAGGCGAAATGCGGTAAAAACGCTCGTTGCTTGAACAGAGACGGTGGGTACACGTGTACCTGTGAGACCGGTTACTGGAGGGACGAGATGACCTCTCTGTGTATAGATATAGACGAGTGCGATCTAAACCTCGACCATTGCGACACTCACGCCACCTGCAAGAACACCGTGGGAAGCTACGAATGCTCGTGTAAAAAGGGATTCAGGGGAAACGGAAAGACGTGTAAAGGTAAGAATATTTATTAAATAAATTAATAATTAAATTCGTACAAACCTTATAACCAGTTATATATATAAGAAGAGTACTGTGTTTTTCTATTCCGATTTCTAATGAATCATCACTAAATCAGATATCGATGAATGCAAGGAACACACGGACAATTGCGACGAACACGCTACATGCCACAACAAAGTCGGCACCTTCACATGTAAATGTAATCCCAAGTATGAAGGAACCGGAGTGGAGTGCAGTGGTTAGCATTACTTATCCCTAGGCACCATTAAGTTAACTTCGAGAACACATGTTCTATTTTAATATAGTGTTGCGTGAATACTTCTAGAACATTCTCCTACTCCTCATTATTATCTAGGCTATGTTATAACGATACGTATAGAGATTTATATCTCGATATAGATAACTATATTACACTAAATAGAATCTATAGTATAACTCTATATAATCTAACCTTATTCTAACCCCTAACCTTATGCTAACAGTCATAGATATGGACTGCGCCGACGGAATGGAACAGAAGGGCACCGAGTGTGTGGATATAGATGAGTGCGCCCGCAATTCGGACGATTGTCACGTACAGGCCGTGTGTAAGAACACCCACGCTAGCTACACGTGCACCTGTAAACCCGGTTACCAAGGCAACGGTAAACAATGCCGCAACGTTAACGAATGTACTACGGGTGCTAACGACTGTGATCGTGATGCCGAATGTACCGATACCGTGGGATCTTACTCGTGTTCCTGTAAGGACGGATACGTCGGTAACGGAAAACAATGCAAAGGTAACGCCCCTCGATACGCCCATAAAGTAACGCCCGCATTCGAGAAATAATAACATGATTGTTTGACTCCGGTATTCTTTACTAATGATACATATATGTTCGTAGATGTAAACGAATGTACAGATAACTCGGACAAATGCGACGTGAAGGCTGTATGTAGCAACACTAAAGGATCCTACAATTGTAAATGTATCAAGGGATACGGAGGTAACGGCAGGAGTTGTACAGGTTTGATATATTGAGATAGGTTATAAGTAAACCATAAAATGTAACTGTTCAAAATGTTCTAATAATTATTTTCGATAATTTGTTAATAGATATTCAATTAAATTTAAATATCTGGTAAACACGCCCATATTACGCCTACAATAACGCCCGCATTCTTTCGTAGACGTAGACGAATGTCGTCAGGGAACCGACACTTGTGACAAGCGTAGCGCTAAGTGCGTGAACACCGTGGGAAGCTTCAGATGCGAGTGTCGAGATGGGTACACTATGAAGGGAGGCGTGTGTGTAGACGTAGACGAATGCGCCACTAACTCGGATGATTGTAGCGTGCTGGCGAGCTGTCATAACACTAAAGGATCGTACAGATGTGTCTGCAAAGACGGTTACCAAGGAGATGGAAAAACATGTCAAAGTTAGTGTAATTATTACATAAACTATGTAGTTATATTATAATTTAACACATCTATTATCTTCATATTATCTATATATTTACATACTATTATTACATTATAATTAACTATATTATATAATATATATATGGTCTAATATATTTCTACGCAGTAGTATATCTGAATAATGAACAAGTTAAGTCTATATGAATGAGTATTAATACTAATGACTTATCTATTGTAGATATTAACGAATGCACGACCGGAACTGATAACTGCGACAAGAAACATGGAATCTGTACCGATAACCCCGGAAGTTATTGTTGTAAATGTAAGACAGGATACTCGGGAGATGGACGTACTTGTAAAGGTCAGTAGTCTATTCGTGTGCGCCGAGTTCAATTACTACTACTTAGTTCCACGTAAATGTAATGAAAATGTAAATATAACGCAATATACTTAATAATAGTAGATTAATATTAGAATAGTAGATTACCTAATTGTGAAATAAAGTTTAATTCTTGAATGTTTTCAGATATAAACGAATGTGACTTGGGAACGCATACCTGTAACAACCACGCCACGTGTTCTAATACCGATGGCAGCTTCACTTGCAAGTGTAACGAAGGTTTCACCGGAAGAGGAGATATTCCTAAAGGATGTAAAGGTTATTATTCAACGTTGACATTAGATTAAGCAATCCATAAGAAGAAGTAAATGTGCTTTAAATATGATAATAAATATTTACTAATTACCAGATATTTACTAATCTTAATTTTGTATTAACATTAAGTAAACTAAATCTAAACTTTATATAAATGTAACTTATCTCATTACGAATTCCAGATATCAACGAATGTACAACTGGACAAGATGACTGCGACCATAATGCTGTTTGTAAGAATACTTACGGATCATACACTTGTAAATGTAAGGCTGGATATACTGGAGATGGAAAAACATGTACCAGTTAGTATTTTATGTATATAGTAATATCGCATTAACTTCTTAAGTTATTTAAGATTAATATAACTGGAAAATAAATCGTAAAGTTGATAACTATGTAACTGAAATATTCGAAAACATCATAAATAACGACACACGCCTCACGTCTAACTCCGCCCACTTTATAGATGTTAACGAATGCCAAGACGGAACCGCCACCTGCGACCAGATCTGCGAAGATACAACCGGAAGTTACCGATGCAAGTGCGAACAAGGATACGAAATGAAGGACGGACGTTGTCGCGATGTAAACGAATGCCGTGTAGGTACCGCGAAATGTTCCCGCAACGCGAAATGTGTGAATATCGTGGGATCTTACACTTGCGAATGTAAGAAAGGATACAACGGAGATGGAAAAACTTGTACCGGTTAGCTAATACAAGATATTACGCAATTCTTGCATAAGATCCTCAGAACTTTAAATATATTTAACGATTAATATTAGATGACTATTTATTAGTAATGTAAATAATGTTGAACCCATGACCCCTACAGATATCAATGAATGTAAGGACGGTTCGGCCAAGTGCAGTTCCAAAGCGGAATGTTTGAACAATCCCGGATCTTACAGTTGTCGCTGTAAATCCGGATACAAAGGAGACGGTAAAACTTGCCGAGATATAGATGAATGTAAACTCGGTAAAGATAAGTGTGACGAAGATGCCGTATGTCGTAACGTGGTGGGCTCTTACACTTGTACCTGTAACCATGGATACAGAGGAAGCGGATTCAAATGTGTCGGTTAGTTATGCAATACATCTAACTATTCGAATTATATTTGAACTATACAATTTAAATATATTACCGATTACCTTATATGGCATTGTTAATGCATTGTTTTCAAACAATAGATATCGACGAATGCCGGGAACAACCTACAATCTGCGGTGGTAATTCTAAGTGTAGAAACACTAAAGGTTCCTACACTTGTACTTGCGCTAAAGGATACAAGATGCGAAACGGACAATGTGTCGGTTAGTTGAGTCACGTGACTATGCGTTACGTAATCTACCTATCTATCGCGCGTGATCACGTGTTCCCCTCTCGTTACGTAATTGACACGCCCACCTGTCACTCACACAGATGTAGACGAGTGCAGACTTGCCGGAACCTGTAGTACTAACGCCGTGTGTAAGAACATGCCCGGTACCTTCACGTGTACATGTAAAAAGGGTTACCAAGGCGACGGAAAAGTATGCAAAGGTTAGTTATCATTTATAGTAAGAATGTAACGGTTGTTTTGATTTAAGTAGTATTACCAATGATTTGTGTAAGGAATAGAATACTCCGTAATATCTTTGGCATTACGCTTCTATGAATGCAGATGTAAGCATAATATGTCGTATTGTAATTCGTTTGTAATAATTATAATCAATATATAATTCTAATGAATGAATTCACTTCTACAGATGTAAACGAATGCAAACTGGGAACTGATAAGTGTCACAAAAATGCGCAGTGTACCAACACCGATGGCAGTTATACATGTAAATGTCTTACCGGATACAGGGGTGACGGGGTCAAACAGTGCAAGGACATAGATGAATGCGAAGAGCATTCAGATCGTTGCGACCAGAACGCTCGGTGTATTAACGCCCCCGGAAGTTATCGCTGCGAGTGTAAGGATGGCTTCAAGGGAGACGGATTCACCTGTAAAGGTTAGCTATTGCGCAATGATGTCACGCGCATTTATTACGTCATATTTAATTACATTAACGTACCACTTATTACTTAATTTATTAATTAATGAATCTATTCGCTCTCCTTTTTATAATGTCTATAAATAAGTATTAACATCTATAGATATATTATCATTAACCTTGATTCCCATTACGATATTATTTATCTAACTATTAATCACGACGCGTAACTCCGCCTACTATCACACGACGAGCCGACTGTCGAGTAACGCCCCTTCTCTCTCACGTGCACAGATATAAACGAATGCCACGCCCACACCGACGACTGCGACCGTAACGCCGTGTGTACGAACACTCACGGCTCCTACACGTGCAGCTGTAAGGATGGGTATCGGTCACAGTCCGGAACCGGACACAGCGGAGACTGCAAAGATGTAGACGAATGTACAACCGGTACCGCTCGTTGCCATGCCGACGCCCGCTGCGAGAATACCGACGGGTCTTACAAGTGTTCCTGTAAACACGGATACAGAGGAGATGGAAAGATGTGTACAGGTTCGACATATATACACACTTAATCATTTGCATATACGTATATTACAGTCATATTTCCACTTACCTAAATATCAGCATTATATATATTAGTAACATTAGCGAAATAATGTGACATAAACTTCTTAAAATTATCTTGAAATATAAAATTGGCTAGCATTACAATAATGACAATAACAAGTAAACTGTCAAACTTAACTATGACGTCATAAGTAACACGTGACCTCTAATTACGCAGACGTCAACGAGTGTAAAGAATGCACGCACAACTGTAATGTAAATGCGGCGTGTTCCAATACTAAGGGAAGCTTCACTTGTACTTGTTATCCGGGATACTCTGGTAACGGAGTCCAGTGCAGAGGTAAGTCTATCTCTCTATATATATAGTCATCTTATAATGACTAGATTACAGCTAATATAGTGTTGTTATAATAGTAATGTATGTAATTGTAATCTATCATTGGCTAAATATCTATACGAACTGGAATAATCTAGTAACTGTGTTCCTAATGTCCTCGCTAATTCGGTGCCGTCCTTCAGATGTGGACGAGTGTAAAGAAGCAGGTAAATGTCCTCACTCTTCGGTGTGCAGCAACACGGTCGGTTCGTACAAGTGTACCTGTCCGGGAGGCTACAAAGGAGACGGAAGGACATGCGTCGACGTAGACGAATGTCGTGTAGGCAGCGCCACCTGTTCCCCTCACGCCGACTGCAACAATAAAGATGGCGGCTACGCATGCGTCTGTAAATATAACTATCGCGGCGACGGAAAGACTTGCCACTGTTAGTACGCCCTCTAGTGTTGTTTATATCGCGAAATAGGCATTTTATCCACTGTTTTCTTTTTCTTTGATATTTTATATTTTTTGATTTTTCTAAAGTACTTCAAAATAAGATTGAATATTTTCTATTATAGTTGCCTATTTTATATTAACTTTATATATTTTATAGTTATTTAAATCGATATATAATATGCTGTATCTATGTGTTATAGACGTGGGCGTTGACGAGTGCACTCTGGGAACAAATAACTGCGATAAACACGCCATCTGCAAAGACACTAAACTGTCGTACACTTGCGCATGTCGTAGCGGATACGAAGGTTCCGGTTCCAAGGGAGATTGTAAAGGTTAGCAGCGGTAGTGAGATTACATCACGAGTAGGTAAGACTACTTCCTACTTACGTAGCTTATTAACCGGGGTTAGTTGATCTGAGATAGCTAAGGATTGTCCTGGGATTATCCTAGGGTAATATTTAACATTAGGAGATAGCTAAGGACTATCCTAAGTTAATACTAGGACATCCTTATTTTCTCAGAATAACCCCAGTTCAAGTTATAGTTAACCAGTTAACATTTCGTAAACAATTATATTAGTAGATTCCTTTAATCTCAACCGGGAACTTAGATGAAGTTTAACTAGATTTAACTATACTATTTAATGTATTACTTCAATATATTACTATCGGAATACTCGATTCGTCTAGTTAGCTAACTTCACGATATCACTCCGCGTATTCGCGTAACTCGTATAGCGTAACCTCTGACCCCGTTTACTACATCGACAGACGTTAACGAATGTTTGACCGGAGCGGCTAAATGTGACAACCACGCGACTTGCATCAACAGAGCGGGTACTTACAAGTGTTTCTGTGACGTAGGCTACACCGGTGATGGCAAACACTGTCAAAGTAAGTATTGCGTAATACAGCCAATGACGTCATCTATCGGTGCTTCTATATTTAGATATTAACTAGGATAAAGTTTACTTTTAAAATATTAAATAATCATCGTTTAAAATTAATATAAAGTTAACGAACGCGATATACTTCTGGTTCGTGACGTATCGATTGTACTTAAGTTTAGAACCGGTACATTACACCCGTTATAACCCACTACCCTTCCGCAGAGATACTCGTGGACGAATGCCGCCAAGGAACCGCTAACTGCGACCGCAACGCCAAGTGCGTAGACACGGACGACAGTTACCAATGTGTTTGTCGTACCGGTTACCTAGGAGACGGGGTCACGTGTAGAGATATCGACGAATGCCGAGAGGGTACCGACAATTGCGACGCTAACGCTCGATGCGCTAACACCGCCGGTAGCTTCAAGTGCACCTGTAACCGAGGATACGAAGGAGACGGCAAGATCTGTGCTCGTTAGTATTAGGATACGCCCACTTCCATCGTAAAACACGCCTACTTCTTTCGTAGATACGCCCACTATATTGTGAATTAAATTTAAATTATTAAAGTTAAATATTAAATATTATTAACTAAATGATATTGGTATCGTATCTATTTCATAACTAATATATAGATTATATAACAATTGATAATCGCTCTTATACAGATAAAAATAAGAACGAATGTACCGACGGAACGAACAATTGTAACGAACACGCCACTTGTTCCGATACAAAGTACTCTTTCAAGTGTACCTGCAAGAAGGGCTTCTCGGGAGACGGTGTTTCGTGTTTCGGTTAGTGCTGTTATTAGTACGTGTGTTAACATCGTATGTTATCATGTAACTGTCGTATCTAAAGTATATAATGTGTATTAGCGAATATTCATATTCACCCAATAATCGATGTTTACGGATCTTACGATTTCAATAATAATACGTGTATAATAACATATATTACGCAACTACGATTATAAAGTGTTCGACTACAGCGACCCCTCGATATACACCTATAACACTATTAACTATACACGCACACACGGTGAGGACGACATCGCCACGCCCCCCCCCCCCGTCGCCCCGCCCACTACTACTACTACTACTATTACGTAATAACACGGTAACAATAACAACCGTTACGTAACCCGTTACAGACGTTAACGAATGTGCCGCCAACACCGACAACTGTAACCGGGCGACAGCCGACTGTCACAACACCTACGGAAGCTTCTACTGTCGCTGCAAGAAGGGATACACCGGCGACGGAAAAGTCTGCACTCGTTAGTAGTATTTAAATAAAATATAGTATTCCACTCTATATTGCACGTTAAACATTATTCTATACACTCTAAACTTATATTATATTCATAATATATTGTATTACCGAGTTACCTCTTATATATTGTTATCCTCTTACATCTGTTTATCTTATTTCGATAGATTATAAATAGTATGAGTATTTTGTTATATTGATGTCATTAATTTTAACTCCTTTTACAGCTTGTACCCAATGTTAACACCTAACGAAGAGTGAATCAAAAGCCGCATTATTCATAATTATTATCCAGAACAACACTTACTCAACTATTAATTGTTTATACCTTTTTATACTCATTTGTATTATATAATTATAATTATATGTATTATTTAATAAAATGATAAAAAAATAATATCCCCTCTAATCTTATTTATTGTAAATCAAGATAATTTTATTATTATATGTAAATTAGGGTAAAGCCTATAGGCCTTAATGGACTATATATATATATAGATTCTATAATAGAACATATTTCTCACGCGAATATTTTTATAAATAAATCAATAATGCTACTAACTAATAATATGTTTCGTCATTCGTATTTCCCGAAGAAGTTAATTTTATCTTAAAAAATTGTGAAAATAAAAAATAGTGAAAATAAAAATAAAAGGTCGAATGATTCCACTAATTATAATTATCGGCCTATATTTATATATAATGTTATTTGTAATATAATTGAAAAGATGATATATAATAGAATATCTTAATTTGTAATTACTCTGGATAAACAATTTGGCTTTCAAAAAAATCTTAGAATTGAAATGATGTGTTTTTGCCATCAAGCAATGCTTAACAAATTATAATAATAACACTAATATTTTCGTAGAATTTTTAGATGCATTTAAAGCTCTTGATAAAATGTATCATAATATCGTATTTCAAAGATAATAATATTCCTCTACCTAGTTATTTTTTAAATTACTAATATAGAAAAGGATCTATTTTAAATGTGCGATAATTCATTGGATAGCTTTTCTGTTACAAAGGGTGTTTGTCAAGGTAGTATTCTCTCACCATTATTATTTAATTTATATACTAAATGAAATAAATGCAGGTTATTGCTTAAATGGAAACATCATGAATACGCTATGTTATGCAGATGATACAGAATTATTATCTCCATCACTAAAGGGTCTGCAATTGTTAATACATTATTATGAAGACTTTTTTAACCATAACCACATAACGTTTAATATTGATAAATCGGTTATTTTACCATTTTATTTTTATAAATCTTATCATAAATCTGTTAAATTATAGGTCATACCTATATAGGTATATAGGTATATATATAGGTAATAAACTTCTAAATTTTTTTAAATCATAAATCTGTTAAATTATATATAGGTAATACACTTCTAAATGTTTTTAAATCATTTAAATATCTTGGACATTGGATTTCAGAAGACTTATCTGATGCCATTGATATATATATATATATATATATATATATATATAATATATATATATTATATATATACACCTTAGCATAGTAGTATATACTTTAGTAGTATTTGGATACTAAATAGTTATTGTATGGCTAAACTTAAGATAGATTATAATAATGCTCATGTATCGTGATAAACAATAGTTTATATAGGCTTAGAAATAGTGCATCATTACTGTTTCTAAGCGATTATGTTGATAATTTATCCATTAAATTATTGATTTCGTATTATTCGTTAAGGGGGTATTCCCAATACCTCCTATAACCTCTGAGGTTATAGGAGGTTTGCTATTCCACTACCAGTAGGAAATCCGAAATTAATGTCAGGAAATTTGTCTAGAAAGTAATTTTATAGCAAGTTGTAGTGGGATACCCCTTTACTTTCCGGCAACTTTCAAGTAATATACTAACTTTAAAGGATGTATCCCACTACAACTTTCTAGAAAACATTTCCGGAAATACTGGCAGTGGAATACTCCTTTTATATAAACGAATACAATTATCGTGTAATTTGCTAATGGTTAAATTATATGAATATAATATTGTATTCCCATCGCCACTGTTTAATACGTGTTATAACTTATAACTTATAACTTATAAGTCATTATTTGTATAGTATTTTAAATTTCATTTCTTAAATTAATTGTTTAGTTTACTTTATTCTTTTATAATTTTTTTTATATACTATGGATCTCTTTATTTCATGTCTGATTTAAATACATAAATAAATATATGTATAATAATAATAACATTATAAAAGCATGGCTGGTCAATTATTTCACTCATTTAAAATAACGAAGAGAAAAAGTAAAATAACTAAATGCATAAACGAATGTAATAAATAATATAAAATGAATAATTAATAAGTAAAATAAAATAAAAATAATAAAATACATTAAATATAAATTGATGTTATAAATTCTAAATATAAAGTTAAACTTACATTTTCATAAATACTCATCTATTGTACCTACTTCAATACTTGCATACGTACCTATACGGTATAGTCCCCGAGACCTAATTAGGATGCTCCAATACCTATTATTGAAACAATAATATTATTGTAGCGCATTATTGTAAGCATATGCTTCCCATTAAAAACTAAACATACAAATAAAATAAAATAGTCAATATATCATCTTATTTTAAAAAGATTAAAAAATGTGTTAATGAATATATAAATATATTTAACTATAGTTTACTAAACGAATACAAAAAAAACTCCTACAAATCTAAATAATCATTTTATAAAATATTTATTTGATTAGTCGTACGAGAATACTTAGTCCTAAATTATCTCGTACGAGATTACTGATATCCTATTATTACAATAAATGTAGAATATATTGTTATGAAATTTCAAATTTGAAAATTAAATTTATTTCATGTATATTTAGTTTCTTAACATATATTCTATCATCTATAAAGTTATATTGTTAAATTATATAATAATATATATCTATATATATAAATGATTTATTACATAGTTAAGAGAAAATATTTAATTATATAATATATAGGAGTAATATAACTTATGTCAATATTATTTGTGTTGAACATAAATATGTCATAATAATTATGATAATTATGATAATTATGATAATTATTATACATTTCAATTCAGTGATTAGTTAAATACAAATATATTGTTATTGTATATAATATACTAGCTGTCACAAATAACCCATTAATATACAATTTTAAACTTAAATATAAATATAACATGACTATGGAAGATAATATAGGTTAGTTACTAACTTAGTTAATAACTAAATATAATAGATTATGATAATCATTATCTATTAGATAAAGTAATAATTATTATAATAATAGTTACTATAATATATAGTATATATTATATATAATATATAATATATTATATAATTTATAGTATTATTATTATAATAATACTATAGATCAGGCCCGTAGCCAGAAATTTATACCAGGGGGGGGCAAGGCCCCACACAATTTTAAAACTAAAATGTAATGAATATAAAAACAGTATTCTATTAATAATATCACTACCAGTAATTTACTAGAATCCTCTATTACTTATATTGACGCACAATGTGAATTACCAAGACCTATTATAACCTCGAGGTTATAGGAGGTCTTGGAATTACGGTATAATTAGAATTACGGTATAAATAAACAATAAATAAAAATACACTGTGTGTGTATATTATACAATATATAAATATACATTTATGCATATAATAAAATAAAATAAATCAGTAGGATCAGGTTAACAGGTAACGTAAACAATAATAACATTAGTAGATAAGTCTACTGAATAAAATCGAGTGAATTAAACATTTAGTCATGGCAAAGGTAAGCTTATAACGAGATTTTCTAATATTATATAGAAAATAGTTATTAGTGCGTATCATATTATTAATGTGTGGAGATTAGTCTAGTTGAGAGGTTATAGTGAAACATAGGATAGTCATAGATTGAGAAGTTGGAAGAGATAATATAAAAAGATGAATGATTGATAGAGGAGAATTCTCCACAGTTAACTGTATTTTGAGAATATGATAGTAGGTTTATCCTATTAGTTTTAGTCATATTTAAGGAAATGGAGTTATGAGAGAACCAATAAGTAAGATCAGTAATACAATTAAACATAGATATTTGAATCATTCCAGAATCACTAGAACTAGAAAATGGATATATCTGAAGATCATCGGCATAAATATGATAGTTAATATTATGATATTTGTGGAAAATTGATTTTATAGGAAGAATATAAATAATGAACAAAATAGGTCCAAGAGCAGAGCATCGTGGAACACCATGTATGTTAAAATAAGGAGGAGACAACGAGAAGTTAATATTCACCGAATATGTTCTAGATGAAACCATATACATAAACCAACTGAATACTTGACAATGTATTCCAATTTAATTAAGACCAATAGAAAGAATATTTTGATCGAGAGTATAAAAAGCACTAGATAACTATAGTAATACGATATAGCATGGGGATTTATTATCAAGATATATCATTATGATTAACCTATGAGAATATCATTAATGAATAAAGTAAGATACGCACTTTGATATTTATCAACAATAGCATTATACTACATTAGCACATACTGTAATTAATAAGTTGAGTGGACACAACTCGTTCTGAGATCTTAGTTATGGATGATAACTGGGATATTTGACGATAACTTTATACATTAGATTGGTCAAGAGTTGTTTTTTTTTAAATCGGAATAATCTATGAATATTTCATTGAGCGTGGAACAATATATTATATAATAGATATATGAATGATTTACGCGATAAGTCCAATAAAATATGGTGATAATGAAAGAAGTAGATTGAGTGGAATAGGGGATTTCAAGGATGTCATAAAAGAGAGTGCAATGTCATGTGTGGGAAGCGAAACATATGAACAGTGATTATGAGTGGATATTAAATGGAGATTGAGTCATGCCTAGTTGATGTTTGGAAGTACATCGATAATGCTAGAAACTTTTTGTTGGAAGAAATTGGCAAACAATGAACAAATAACTAAATCAGGTTGGTCCGGAAGATGCTTGGTCTGGGTTTTACCTACTAAAGTGAAAGATAATTTATAATCTTGTTTAGAAGATATTCCATAACTACCTAGCATATCAATGAAGTATGACGATTTGGTAGAGAAAAGTTTTTTCTTGTAAAGCGATAGAAAACTTTAAAGAAATAAGATCAGATTTAAATTTATAGGATGCATATTTACGTTGTAGTCTACGAAGTATTTGCCTTAGTTTAATAAGCTCAGTATTAAACCAGGAAAACTTAGAATAAGTTCGGTTGATAAGAGTAATGGAGGGTACAACAATATCAAGCGAATGAGATAATGCAAAATTAAAATAATCAAAAAGTGTTGACAAATAAGAAGATATACTGTTGTTAAGTTAATGGAATACAGAGTTAACACACATTGGTTTATCAATAGGGGAGATTTTCCGAAACGATCTAGAAAGTCGATTAATGTGTGTCTCCGGCAAGTTAAAATCAAGTAATATGACAAAGTGATCAGATATTAGAGAATTTTAAGTTGAATATGAAATTAATTTAGAATCAGCTAGATATTTAAAAAATCAATATTATTACTATTAGTGTTAGTATTAAAGAATACATGTTGCGTTAGGGAATAATCAAATATAAGTTTATTCAGAGATAAGGAAGCATGATTTTCATTATTAATTTGAATATTAAAATCACCAAGAATAATCGTGTTAACTAATGTGAAATATTCTCAAATAGAAGAGAGGTCAGCTAAGAAACTCCATAGGCTATATAAAGGTGGAAGGTAAATAAGTATAATTATAATGGTGAATAATGAAGGAAACTGAATATTACAGATCATAATTCCATGTGAAGATAAACATGGGGTGGATGACGAAATAATCTTAAGTTCCGATGAGAATAACAGAGCCAAGCAACACGACGATGTGATGTAGACCTATTAGTAAGCAATACTTAAAAACAATCAGAGGTCAGTTGGGAAGCTAGAGTATAATCATCAGTAGTTAACCAAGTCTCAGTAATACTCAATAAAACTTTTGCATTATTTTGTATATATATATATATATATAATATATATTATCGGTAAATATTTTTATTTTATTTCCAAAATTGCTCTACAACTTGTATATTTAGGATAAACATTTCCGAGATCAGATGAAATTAAATTATTAAAATTTATTTTTAATATTTACCATAATTTTAGAAAATATTTTATCAAACTATAAATACTGAATTTGATCCTCGCTATAATGGATACAACTATCATACTTTAAATTCTAATAAATAAATATAATATAAATAAAATTATAAAATCAAAATATAAATATAATTGAATATCTAGTAAATACTATATGAAACTTAATATAAAAAAGTTTTAGGGGCCTACCTAATCTCTGGGGGGGGCCTAGCCGATCTCAGGGGGGGCCTTGCCCCCGCAGGCCCCCCCGTGTAGTAACTATAGATAAATAATAAAGTATACACTCGTATACAGGATTATCCTGAGGATAAGTTATCCTGGATAACTCACCCGTTATCTCAGCAAACAGTAATAGCAGCATAACAGCATATATAATAGCCTCATATATTTACATTGTGCTATTATGCTGCTATTATGCTGTTATTAAATATCTATTATTCTAATAATAGCAGCATAATAGCAGAATAATATACTTTTAAAATTAATAGTAGCATAATATTAGCATAATAGACTTTAAATAGCAGCATAACAGCAGCATAATAGCATGACAAATTAATAGCAACATAATAGACATTTAATAGCGGCATAATAGCACAATGTAAACATGTGAGGCTATTACATATACTGTTATGCTGCTATTATGCTGCTATTACTGTTTGCTGGGATGTTTTACAAGGGAGGTGTTTTAGGATTATGTTTTTTTTTAAGTTTAACCACATCCCAATTAATAACCATATAATATATGTATATATATAAATTTACGTACACTATATGTAAACATATATATGATATATACATACAAACACACACCCCACACACCTACATATATACCGTATTCGTATATCAAAAGTATAATAACAAATAATATAATAATATATAACATTATTAAAAAACATTATTAAAAAACATTATATGTATGTATATATATATATATATATATATATATGTGTGTGTGTGTGTGTGTAGTACACACTGTGTACATATATGTCTATACCATCTATAACCTCATAGGTTATAGGATATATTGACACATTTGTGTTTAGTATAATTAGTAATCGCATTTTATCAATAGATGATCATACAATGTACGATTCATACATTATACGATTCATACGGTATATGCGTTGGTGCATGAACATAAACATATCACTGTATTTATAACTGTCTATGCGTCGTTCAATTGTTTGAAAAACTGTTGCCCGACTCGTTCAACTCACCATTACGATATAGCGTACGCTCCGTACTACATATACTAGACCGTTTCAAAAGTAAAGTAAAAATTGTATCTCGAAGATCAAGAATCACTCGTAATGTCCTGTCTCAACTACTGCAACTAGACAATGATCAATACATAACTATCTCTACATAGGGTATCCTTAGTATAAGCTAAACATAGCTTCTGGGGATCCCTCCGATTATTATAGCCAATATTCGGTAAATAAATACATTCATTCATTCATACTTACTAACCTTTACCACTTAATAAATAGACTAATCAGAATTATATTCAATCTGAAACCTACCGACTACTTCACAGCTGTATCCCAACTCATCCACTTAAACTGGCCTACCATCTCCCGGGCTATTCACTATTAAAATCTCCCTCTATTATATCCGTTCCTCAACACCATAGAACCTTACTATCTCCACAATTTGTTTATCCCCAAACTAACTGACTGTCGACTACACTCTGCTATCCTCCGTCTGCTCAAACCATTAAAGTATCGTTTTAAGATTTGTGAAGCGCAGTTTCAAGACACAAGCTATTCAAATCCGGAACTGCCCGCCAAGTATATTTGTGAAACTGGACATCAATTATTTATGAACAGTTTTATAAATAATACAATCAATCACTATAAATACAATACAATACAATATATATGTATACATTAATTAATTCATACATAACATGTATCTACGAGGATGTATGTATTCATACACTTGAGTATTAATATATGCACATGTTTATTTACACACCTATGAGTGATATATATATATATATATATATATATATATATATATATATATATATATATATAAGGTTGATAATTAGAAACGCCGCCAAGGCTTCTTTATCTTCCCTGTAGTTTACCCGAATCTGATACCATACCATACCATATATATATATATATATATATATGTGTGTGTAATACACACTGTGTATGTGTATTTACCAACTAATACATGTATTCATATAGGCACATATGTGAAAGCTGAACTATTTGATCATACTAAAATTCTGTTTTATATTTATTGACCTGGCCATATGATGAATATTGTTCATCATAAATAATGTCTACTTAATAGTTCATCATAAATTATATACATTATATTTATGTTAGAATAAAATTGTATATGAATTGTATACATTGATTACGAATTTGTAGGTATACAATTATTTTATACTAATGCTTATTTGATAATACTAATAAAGTAACAATATTTTAAATATATTAATTAACTACAATATAAAGTTTTAACTTATCTCAATTGTTTTCAAAATGTATACTCTTCAAGTATATTATGTTTTGTCAACCATTTTATATATATATATATATATATGCTAGGTATCAGATTAGCCATAGGATTTCAAACCCCATCCGGACCCATACAATTGGTCTTAAAATATTATTTAGAAGTGATCCTACATACTTGTGTATACAAATAATACATTTTCGTTAAAGTATGGATATATTAAAAAATGTTTACTTTTCTTTAAAATGATGTATATTATGGTGTTGAAAAGTAACAATATAAACCTTATTTACGCATTATAAACATACACGTGTAAAACGTATGTCACACATTATTATATAATATTTATTAAACACACAACTTTAAGAAACTCTTTTTAACCAACACTTAGTACTTTTGAACAACATTACACATCATTTTAAAGATAGTGAATTATATTTTAATAGAAATATGAAAACGAATGCTTCACTCCTTAACTTGGGAGCGGCTTTGAAGGAATATTAGAGCTGATTGGTTATATGAAAAATTGTCATCTAAGTTCCTGAATGGGCTAAAAAGACTCCACCTAAATAACAATAATATCAATATGCATATATATATCAATATGCATATATACATATATGGTATGTATTACATGTTTAGCACTTCTTATATTATACAATGCAATAATGTAACGTATTATCCATTTCTATTACATACATATTCAATCTATAAGATAAAAATTGAGTAATATATTAATATATTAATGTATTAATAGCATTATATATACATATATATATATATATATATATATATAATATATATTATATATATATATATATATATAAAGCCACTGTATACAAGTATTTATTATAAGCAGGTAAATTACATTATTTATTCAATGTGATATCCTTGTTTCTTCCTAGTAGGACATATATACATGTCAAAATCACCTGTAGTTTTCTAATTTTATAATGTACATCATTTTTAATATTGATAAAATATTACACTATGAGGTTTTATAATATAAGAGTATATAAACATGTGTATGCATTGTATACATACATTAAGATATATATTTAATAGAAAGAATGAATATGAATGCAATATTATATGTTCTAATTTTTTCTAAATGGTTTCAAAATAAGATTGATATTCCATTTGTATCTGTTATTTGTATTATATTCAATATATATATATATAGGTGATTAAATGAATACATATTATTATTATAATATAATATATTAAATATTATATATATATATATATATATGTATATATCTACATGAATATACATGAATACATATATCATTTACATTCTCATGACATATACAAATAATTAATATTTTATAATAAGTTATCTTGAATCATTGATTACTAATACAACACATACTTGCATTAAATAGTTTAGTTTAATATACACACAATTATATATAATATATATATATATGTGTGTGTGAGTGTGTGTGTAAGCCTATATGTATGACAAATAAGAAATTTAGTGACATAAATGTCAAGATAGATGATATAGAATGATGACATAGTAGGGAAGTTTATTGAAGTAGTTGATAGCATTGTTAGGTGAGTTAAATAGGGTATGTGTACACTTAACACATACACCCCGCCCCCCAGGGTTTATAATAGGGGCTCCCCGACTTCATTATCACTTAATTTAGTCGCGTATACCAGTAGGTAGTAGTAGTAGTAATAGTAGTAGTAGTAGTAGTAGTAGAAGTAGTAGTAGTAGTAGTAGTAGTAGTAGTAGTAGTAGTAGTAGTAGTAGTAGTAGTAGTAGTAGTAGTAGTAGTAGTAGTAGTAGTAGTAGTAGTAGTAGTAGTAGTAGTAGTAGTAGTAGTAGTAGTAGTAGTAGTAGTAGTAGTAGTAGTAGTAGTAGTAGTAGTAGTAGTAGTAGTAGTAGTAGTAGTAGTAGTAGTAGTAGTAGTAGTAGTAGTAGTAGTAGTACTAGTAGTAGTAGTAGTAGTAGTAGTAGTAGTACTAGTAGTAGTAGTAGTAGTAGTAGTAGTAGTAGTAGTAGTAGTAGTAGTAGTAGTAGTAGTAGTAGTAGTAGTAGTAGTAGTAGTAGTAGAAGTAGTAGTAGTAGTAGTAGTATGGTATATTAAGGGCCGGGGTAACCTTGCCGAGTTTACATGTAAAATATAGGGAAAATGAGGGTCACTATAAAGACTACTACTTTTAGACACATGCATATAATCACCTTTTGTTACCTATAGTTAGATAAATATCATATCTATAAAACCTATCCTATACTAAATATATAACCATCTACAAGTTATCGGTTACCACCAATATTTTATTTTTGCATTTTTTGTTGTTTTCTTCATCAACTTTTTTTATAAAATTTATAATTAGTATATTTAAAAATAAAATTATGACATTCTAATAGGATAGCTTATTATCAGTAATATCAAATAATAATACTCAGAAATGTGTATAATGATTGAAGCAATTGGACAAAAGTAGTAGTAGTTTGAAAAAAAAAATCAGAAAAAAAAGTTCTGAGATAAAGCCTTCTTGGTGGTTTTTATCAATATTATTTTGAATAAATAACAATAATTGTATGCTATTTATACATTTTATTATTATATATATATTGTAATTCGTACTCCCTGCATGATAACTGGATGTAGCTCTATAGATACATATTAATATTATAAATAATGAAAATAAAACGTATCAAAATAATAAAACTGAATATTTTAACACAAATATTACCTAAATTTTATCAAATATTTTTTACAGGACTATATTTAAAACTCGATTTGAAATACTTTGAAATACTTTTATTTTAAACTTTATATACCATTTTAAAGATAAATATGTATATTTAAAAATATTAATATTATATTTTTAACAACAACAAAAATGCGAATGTTTTCCTGGCCCTTAACATAATAACATATCCCTGTCTTTAATATTATATTAAATGTGCATCGTTTTAGATCTCCGATTAGATATATTTAATAATAGTAATGCACCCGTAATCGGGTTTATTATATTACTAATCTTTCAATTAATTTAATAACATTGATATTATCATTATAATAATGTCTATAATGAGTGATTACCACCTGTCACCTGTCACCCCTAACCTTTCTAGAATGCGCTATGAATTATACCATAGATTACCGCATCATCATGTATTATCAACCTAGCAACTATATTGAATATATATTGTTATATATATATATATATATATATATATATTATTAATATATTAATAAATATATATTAAAAATAATAAATAAATATATATATATATGTGATATCACAAGGAAGCAACAATACTATAAGATATGCTACCACAGCTGACAACGCTGTAGGATATGATGTGTTACTCTGAATGCTATTACCTCACATCCTAGTTGTACTATATAGTATAGTAGTATATGTAGTATATATAGTATAGCACAATAGTACATTATATTTTTCTAAGGACTGATACAACACTTACGCGAAATCGTGGCAATCGATTCTGTATATAAAAACCATCAGCGCCACCTATATAGGGTACATTTTCGGAACTATTTATCGTTTATGATGTACATTTTTACCATAATATACACCTCTAAAATGTAAAATAATATGCTTTACATTATTATTTATATGATGCAAACTAAGTGTTCATTACTAATATATAACAATGCAATAGGATATGTTGGTTTTAAATGCTATACATATCTTTTAGGCGAGTAAATACTAATTTATATCGCGTGTAATTTAATAGAATAATAAAAACATTGTTGTATAGAAACCGCGCTAAACCCAATCTATTTCAGTGATTTCAGTGATACTATTGCTAGCAGCGGGGCACCCGAATATTAATCACTATGTGTAGATAGGAAGTGTTATATCTTTGCTTCGCAATATCTTTAGCATGACATCATATTCTACTATGTTACATTATAGTATGGAACTATGTAGTACTATCATATAGAACTATGGTATACTATAATACTACTATTGCGTATACATGACCTGTATTGAGTTCGATGATTAGATTGTTCTTGTTATGTTTGTGAAAGTATGCCTTACATCATTAAAATGTACAGTGTACATATGAACTTGTTGTGCAATGTATATGTGAAATGAATAATAGAAACTTCCGTAGAGAATGTTGAGTTTGAAAACAATTTTAATTAAACAATCTAATAATTTAAAAAATAATTTTGATACTGTAGCTATTTTACTATAATAAAAATATTTGCTAACAATTAAGTACGCTAGTGAAATAAACAAAGAACAATATGATATACGAAATATTAAAAACAACATTTTATACAGTTATTTTTACAATAATAATAAATTAGCTTAATATAATTATTTGATAAATGCGAGCATCACAATAGAGATCTTCATTCGCAACTTTAAATACATTGAATACTTCTTAAATTTATAAACTCTAATAATCGCTAATTGTATTAGATTTATATATTATTATTATTATTGTATTCATTATTAACGTTATACTATTCATAGATGGTGATTCTAATGAAATAAAGTACCACAAAGTGCGCATCGATCAATGCATTACAGATTCTGTTATCGTTTATCAGGTTAGTGTCTAATAGTATGTTTGTATTGTGTAATTCTACGACGTATATTCTAGGTTATTTCAATTTTCTAGTGTGCTTAGAATTATCTAAAATTAATGATTTTAAAAGTGGACAAATATTAGATTACTTTTATTATATGACATTTAAATTTAAATCTAAATTTGATTATAATAAAAACTCTGTTAAAAATAACGTTTATTCGAGACGATATATAAATCGACATAAAACAAATATTATAAAATAGAAAAACAATATTAATTAATAACGTACCAAATAATACCGTATTTAGTGCCCGATTATTTTGTTTTTAAGGGTACCTTAGTATAAGCTAAACATAGCTTCTGGGTATCCCTCCGATTATCATAGCCTATATTCGGTATATAAATTCATTCATTCATTCATTCATTTAATGTTCACGCATGACGTAGCTTAGTTTGCGACGCACCCCTACCCGTGCCCTAACTGTCGTACCGTACGTAGAACGGGGCCCAAGTTACTAGGACCTACGAAATCGACGACACTCTCTCGGCACTGAATTGCTTCGCGTTTACGAACCTGTCTCCTTACGCCGACGTGGATTCCGTACGGTTAGTACGCGATCCACTCACCAAGTGATGCTGTTCCGTGTTCAGCGCGTGATTGTATTTGCACGTTACACACACCAGGTGATGCTGTTCCATGTTCAGTGCGTGATTGTGTTTGCATGTTGCACTCACTAGGTGGTGCTCTTCATATATCAGTTATTACGCGTAGTATTGATGATGGGAGACGCATCATGAATAGCTAAATAATAGCTCGATATAATCGTGCGATCACTCATATTTATAATAATTCCCGTTTATATAATAATTATTATATAATAATTCAGTGTAAATAACATTGTTTAGATGAACGCACGCTAAGGGTGATCATAGAAAAAAAAGTTTTATTGGACACATTGCATCTTATAGCTATTGAAATTCTAAGAATATATGTATACTTCAATTTTTTTTTATTCATTTTTGACAACACGACATACTGTCAATCTTTTTTTTAGTCATTTTTTACGATTTTTTACATGTACCTGTTAAAATTCCAAGAAATGTCCAGGAATTTTTTTTTTTAATTCTATTTTATATATTTTCTATTCCATTATTATAAAATAAATAGTGTGTTAAAATTTGATAACAAATTATTCATAGCAAAGGTTTCAAATACTTATTTTTTTATAATTTATTTTTTACAATGTAAAATTGGTATCTAACTACATGTTAAACTTCACGAGGCTGTCGTGTGAGCTTAGATTAATAAAAATAAAAAAAAATGCGTGTGCTTCATTTTAATGGTATATTTATTAAGAAAAACATAGTCCAATGTTAATCTGTTAATTTTAAATTTTCTATGATCGCCCTTAACGCACGCCTCCCCTTTAATAAAATAATGATAATTTTATTAAACCTGGATAATTAAAAATAGATATTTTTTCCAATTGCATTCATATAAATATATAAATGATATAGTAATAATGAATAATTTTATTTAAATGTTATAGCTTATCATCATATGTATGATTATTTAATATATTTTATTTTATAATATTAACAAACTTTTTGCGAAGTAAAGATATAACACTCCCCCCTATCACGCAACGTAATTAATAGTAGTCACTGCCGCTATGTTAGTACTACTAACTTAGTAGTATAGAAATCACTGAAATAGATTTAGGTTTGATATATACAACAATATTTTCATTTTGTTATTAAATTACATGCAATATAAGATAGGTTTTAATTGCACCATAGATATTTATAGTATTTAAAACAACATATAATATTACTTTGTTATATATTAGTAATGAACACTTAGTTTTCATCATATAGATATATAAATAATAATTTAAAACATTATTTTATATTTTAAAAGTATAGTATAGTTTTATACAAATTTACATTATAAACAACACATTTTTCCGAAAAGTGAACATATGTAGGTGGCGCTATTCATGTTTTGTGTACAAAATCGAGTTACATGATTTTTGTTATATTTTTCCTTAGACAAATTTTTATATTAATTTATAATTATTTTGTAAATAAAAAGTTTTTATTTTTCCGTGATTGTTTCTAAATATATGTGCATAGATTTTGAAAACTAGTACTTTTTTGTATCTTTTACATGAAATAAATATGTGTTTCTCCTAGATAATATTAACATATGATAAATATTATATATAATTCTAATCTAAGTTCATATATTATCATATATGACATCTGTTTATAGAGTGGAAGGTATCGGTAAAGTAGAAATATTAGAAGTGAATTGTCAGAAAATATACAGCAACAAAAACAACAATAACAACAATAACAATGAAGGTCCAGAAGAAATGGTTTTATTAAAATTTATAATTTTAAGTCTTAATTTTTTTCAAATATATATTTCATATAATTAAAATCGTACACAAATAATTATATATTGCATACCCTTTTCTACACCCCGTTTCTATAACCTATTTCTATGCCCATGGCTATATTACTTTATCGTCATTATCTATTTTAGGATGAGCTCGAAAACATCAAACATCAAATTTACGAAACGACATCTCAGCTAGCTAAGTTAGAGTCTCTCTTACATTCGAATAAATGCGTGGAAACATTTCTCAACGAGTCGCTGCTGCAGAATCATGGCTCCGAAACTCAAGTAAATAAACATATAGTATATTAGATGTACAAGATAGTAGTAATTGTATATAATAATAATTTATATATTACATATATTATTTATGATACATATATATTTATATATATATATATATATATATATATATATATACAAACTATATATAGACTATAGTCTATAAATTAATTTCACAATATTCTAACGATGAAATAAACTTCCCGTGAGTCAAGGGCTATAAGAATATAAAGTGTACATTGTAAACTCGTCTCATGGTACCCAGATTAAACTTTAATTAAACTCATTAAGTTAACCCTGTAAGAAATCTTAAGCAAACTCTTAGATAATATTCATTATAACGCGACTGAATATAAACCAATACTCCATGGTCTGTACGAGGTTGCGTTTACGTTCAATATTTAATTCACATAAATCTTTAATACTATTTACTTCGGTCGACATTCAACCCAGTGGTGTAAGCATGAGTATAATTCTGTACATTAGAAGCCTGCCAATTTAGCCAGCCCTTCTACATCCAAGTAAGCACTGGTGTGTGTACCATAGTCAATTTACCTTTGCGCCAGCCTATATGTTCCATATCTACGATACGATATATTGTCGTACATTTCATCGTACATTTCGTTGTACATTTCGTCGTATACTTCGTAGTACATTTCATCGTTAATTTCGTCGTACATTTCATCGTACATTTCATCGTACATTTCATCGTGCTTCTACGACACTATGACAAGGTGGTCGTAGATTCTAATCCACGACGCTTTCATCGCCGCGGATGCAAGTCTGCTACGACCGTATTGCAGTGTAGTTACTGTTACTAGTGTCGTACTGTTATCTCTCGTAGTGTTAGGTGTTATGTTTGGAACTTGTCATACGCGTCCGATATCTAGTTCACCGCTAAGTGTTACATAATACGTTTACCGTCTGGCTAATTAGCTCGACGCATGCACTGCGTGTGACTGCACTTGCATCCCGAATTAGCCAGTACGAGATTGTCACTTCTGTCATAACCATTATAAGCACCACTAGCCTTCAGGTACACGCTTCCATGGCCTGCAAGTCTCATGTGTTCGTTTAGGCACTCTAGTACAGCCACTATGCGATAAGTTTAGATTAAAATAGCTAATATTAAGATTAACTCACGTGTTTCGCGTTATGTAATTAGTATACATATTTATTTGGGCAACTATTTTTTTATAAATTTCATTTCATATTGGTTCACATTTTTTCAGTATTTTACCGAATTAAAATTAAAATATAACCTTTTACTTATAATTATCAATTAACAAAATTATAATGATGTTATATCGATATTTATATATATATATAATAAAGAATGATAATAGAAGTAATAACTTATAGTATAGATTACATATTACAGGCTCTTACAAAAGATGTTGTCCAAGAAATGAGTGAATTAATGTCGTTATTTAAAAGAGAAAGTCAACAAGTAATGGCTACAAGAAATGAGATTACTTCGCAAATAAGAAAAGTCAGTGAAATCAAAAGTATACTCGAAGACAAGTTGACAAAATTTCAAAATATTGGAAATAGGTTATTTTATTGACTATTTACGTAAATATATATCTATATATATATATATATATATATATATGTATTAATAATATGGCTCTATATTCATTTAATACTGATTTATTATTATTTTAATCTTATATAATTAAATGAAATAAATTATATTTAAAATATTCATCCAAATCATTTACAAATAAATATTTTAAATTCCAGACTCTTCCGAATATTTTTTTTATTCACCACGAATATTCGATTCTAGTAATTTAAAACTTATTCGATAATAATGATTTGATTAATTAAATTTTACATTTTATTTTAAATGTTAATATGTGTATATATACACATATTAGTCTATAGACTAAATCACCGAGTGTAATTTATAGTATTTATTAATATTTATATAAATTAATGTTTTATCACCCATCGCACGTCATTAAAATATAATATTTTATTTTCACTAATTCTATAAATATATAAAATGATCACTAACTTTCCAACGTACTATCGCGCATTATTGAAATCAGCGACTATAACGTCGGTAATGATTACAGGCACACCGCCGTGCTGACGATCCTAGTAGACGTGGGCGTTGCGGAGAGGCCGTCGGCAGCTGTTCTCCTGCGCTTGTCTTACGTTGTGAACAACTGCGGCTGGAGCCCTCGCTACGATCTACGCTTAGTTAAGGGAACGGCGCAGGTGTGTGTGTACAACAGCACCCATGCAATTATCTGTTCCATTTTACGTCCAAAATATATTTTGTTATAATATTGTAGAATTTAAACGATACACGTTTCACGGCGCAAATTATATTATAAATTTTATAATTATTAAAATTGATATTAAATTTTATTAATATTATTAATATTGTATCGTATTACTTTTTGTATAGGTATGTATAGGTATGATTATGAATATAATGCATAATAATATATAATACATTTAGTAGTAAATATAAATTTTAATAATTACATATTTAATCTTCAAATTATTAATGTTTATTTATTCATTATATCTAGAATAAATTCAATGGTGAATACAGAATAAAATATTAATCTTCAAATACCAATGCATATGAAAATTGTTCTCGTAAAACACTATTATATTTTAAATTAAATTACAATTGTAATATATAAAAGTCATAATCGTTTTAAATTATGAATAATTAAAGTTATTATATATATTTTATCATTTTTCTACTATATTAATATTGATTTTTGTTTAAATTAGAAAAATAGCTATGATATATATATATATATATATATAAATTAAATCAATACTTATTTTATTTAAAATTTAATTTTAAATGTACTTTTATAGTTCATAATATATACTATTATTTTAAATAAAAAAATATATTTTTGATTCAATAAGTATATTTTTTAATTGATATTTTAGTATTCATTAAATGATTAATATATATATATAAATATAGTTATTAAATTAACATTTGAATGAATTTATTTATTGATAATTACAATAGAACACATACTAAATTGACATCACTGACCAGGTAAGCTACCATGCAGAAGTGTATCAAACCACCATGGAGAAGTGGACCAATGTACACTTAACACTGTCTACTTCCTGTCTGAGTGTAGGGGCCAAAGTTCCTAAAGTACAGACGAAATACCTCACAATACGAAAGCCCCTTCTTATTGTTACCGAGATACCTTGTTACAGGTTTACCCATTACTCTGCATTGTGATATTGCATTATCATTACGATCATATCATTTGTTTATCCGATCAAACATATTTTGTTAGATTCAATATAGTCGATATAATCGAATAATATTCAATATTATTATCATATATAAGTGTATATATATATATTTAAATATGTTAAGACGACACACTTATTTATAATTTTTATAATCTATATTCATAGAAATATTATGTAATAATTAGTGAAACGAATTAACTTTAATAACAGTAATTTTTTATTACGAGTTATTAGTTATATAAAATAATGTTGACATATTTTATTTTTAAAATATAAAATTTTCTTAATATTTAGGATGATAATTATATATATTTTATTAATTTGCTATTATTTTTCTTTAGATAAATAACTATGTTTCTTATAGTACATAGATCTATGATGTATACAAATACAATACTAATATGTTCATTTTTCATAGATATATACTTGTATGCTAGAAATAGTTTTTTAATTCATTCTATTATTGAAAATAATCTATGCATTATTTATATCAATAATATGTTATTAATATTAATATTGTACTTTCTAGGTATAAATACCGCACTCATACTTTATTTGCGTATGCTTATATATTTATGAAATATTTGTACCGCTTTATTCCAATTACGTAGTTGACTTTCTCTATAGAGAACCAGAGATCATATAAGATATAATTACACTGGTAATGGCTAAATCTTATAATAATAATAATAATCATAATAATAATAGTAATAATTTACTTAATGAATAATCTTACTCGACCGTTAACTATTTCACCACAGATCGTATTTACAACATAAGCTCGACTACAAACCGTTACAACAAATTAAGACTCCCGAATAGATTATCCATAACTCGTATAATATCGTACATAATTATTAATTATTAATTACATTTATCACACTATCAATATAAAGAAAGTTGATAAGCAAGTGAATGTAATGTATGGCAATTTAAGATAGAGGTGCTGCAGTCGCAGGCTACTACTACATTTTAAATTAATATTATTTATTTATACATATATATATATATATATATATTGATAATTACTACCAATTTGAATGTACTATCTTTAGTAACAATATAATTATATATTTAAAATACATCATATCAATATTCCTCGTATTGTGTATTTAAATTGAAGATATCATATAATTGTATTCATATTTATAATCTAAATCCATTGATATAGATATACGCCACTTTAATCTATTTCGACGAAGACACTACTGTTTTAATATTTTAACTATATAATATGACTAATATCCAATCAAAATCACTGATGCCATTTTGTTAATTTATCGATAAAGTGCCATTCGCGTATCTATCTTTTACATGCATTGCGTGCCGCATCAATTGCTTATCCACTTTCTTTACATCGATGCATCACCCCTACATCACCCCTACATCACCCCTATATCACTTCTACATCTACATCACCCCTACATCACCCCTACATCACCCCTACATCACCCCTAAATCACCCCTACATCACCCCTACATCACCCCTATATCACACCTACATCACCCCCACATCACCCCTACATCACCCCTAAATCACCCCTACATCACCCCTACATCACCCCTACATCACCCCTACATCACTCCTACATCATCCCTACATCACCCCTACATCACCCCTACATCACCCCTATATCACCCCTACATCACTCCTATATCACCCCTACATCACCTCTACATCACCCCTACATCACCCCTACATCACCCCTATATCACCCCTACATCACCCCTACATCACCCCTACATCACCCCTACATCACCCCTGCATCACCCCTACATCACCCCTGCATCACCCCTACATCATCCCTACATCACCCCTACATCATCCCTACATCACCCCTACATCTACATCACCCCTACATCACCCCTACATCACCCCTACATCACCCCTACATCACCCCTACATCTTCCCTACATCACCCCTACATCACTTCTACATCTACATCACCCCTACATCACCCCTACATCACCCCTACATCATCCCTACATCACCCCAACATCACCCCTATATCACCCCTACATCACCCCTACATCACCCCTACATCACCCCTACATCACCCCTACATCACCCCTACATCTTCCCTACATCACCCCTACATCTACATCACCCCTACATCACCCCTACATCACCCCTACATCACCCCTACATCATCCCTACATCACCCCAACATCACCCCTATATCACCCCTACATCACCCCTACATCACCCCTACATCATCCCTACATCACCCCAACATCACCCCTATATCACTTCTACATCTACATCACCCCTATATCACCCCTACATCACCCCTACATCACCCCTACATCACTCCTATATAACCCCTATATCACACCTATATCACCCCTATATCACACCTACATCACACCTATATCACTCCTATATCACCCCTACATCACCCCTACATCATACCTATATCACCCCTACATCACCCCTACATCATCCCTACATCACCCCCACATCACCCCTACATCTTCCCTACATCACCCCTACATCACTTCTACATCTACATCACCCCTACATCACCCCTACATCACCCCTACATCACCCCTATATCACCCCTACATCACCCCTGCATAACCCCTACATCACCCCTACATCACCCCTACATCACCCCTACATCACCCCTACATCATCCCTACATCACCCCAACATCACCCCTACATCACTCCTATATCACCCCTATATCACACCTACATCACCCCTATATCACTCCTATATCACCCCTACATCACCCCAACATCACCCCTACATCACTCCTATATCACCCCTATATCACACCTATATCACCCCTATATCACCCCTACATCACTCCTATATCACCCCTACATCACCTCTACATCACCCCTACATCACCCCTACATCACCCCTATATCACCCCTACATCACCCCTACATCACCCCTACATCACCCCTGCATCACCCCTACATCACCCCTGCATCACCCCTACATCATCCCTACATCATCCCTACATCACCCCTACATCATCCCTACATCACCCCTACATCACTTCTACATCTACATCACCCCTACATCACCCCTACATCACCCCTATATCACCCCAACATCACCCCTACATCACTCCTATATAACCCCTATATCACACCTATATCATCCCTATATCACACCTACATCACACCTATATCACTCCTATATCACCCCTACATCACCCCTATATCACCCCTACATCATCCCTACATCACCCCTACATCACCCCTATATCACCCCTACATCACTCCTATATCACCCCTACATCACCCCTACATCACCCCTACATCACACCTATATCACCCCTACATCACCCCTACATCATCCCTACATCACCCCCACATCACCCCTACATCTTCCCTACATCACCCCTACATCACTTCTACATCACCCCTACATCACCCCTATATCACCCCTACATCACCCCTACATCACCCCTACATCATCCCTACATCACCCCAACATCACCCCTATATCACCCCTACATCACCCCTACATCACCCTTACATCATCCCTACATCACCCCAACATCACCCCTACATCTTCCCTACATCACCCCTACATCACTTCTACATCTACATCACCCCTACATCACCCCTACATCACCCCTACATCACCCCTACATCACCCCTACATCACCCCTACATCATCCCTACATCACCCCCACATCACCCCTACATCTTCCCTACATCACCCCTACATCACTTCTACATCTACATCACCCCTACATCACCCCTACATCACCCCTACATCATCCCTACATCACCCCAACATCACCCCTATATCATCCCTACATCACCCCAACATCACCCCTATATCACTTCTACATCTACATCACCCCTATATCACCCCTACATCACCCCTACATCACCCCTACATCACCCCTACATCATCCCTACATCACCCCTGCATCACCCCTACATCACCCCTGCATCACCCCTACATCATCCCTACATCATCCCTACATCACCCCTACATCATCCCTACATCACCCCTACATCTTCCCTACATCACCCCTACATCACTTCTACATCACCCCTACATCACCCCTATATCACCCCTACATCACCCCTACATCACCCCTACATCACCGCTACATCATCCCTACATCACCCCTACATCACCCCTACATCACCCCTATATCACCCCTACATCACTCCTATATCACCCCTACATCACCCCTACATCACCCCTACATCTTCCCTACATCACCCCTACATCACTTCTACATCTACATCACCCCTACATCACCCCTACATCATCCCTACATCACCCCAACATCACCCCTATATCACCCCTACATCACCCCTACATCATCCCTACATCACCCCCACATCACCCCTACATCTTCCCTACATCACCCCTATATCACTTCTACATCTACATCACCCCAACATCACCCCTATATCACCCCTACATCACCCCTACATCATCCCTACATCACCCCAACATCACCCCTATATCACTTCTACATCTACATCACCCCTATATCACCCCTACATCACCCCTACATCACCCCTACATCACCCCTACATCATCCCTACATCACCCCTACATCACCCCTGCATCACCCCTACATCACCCCTGCATCACCCCTACATCATCCCTACATCATCCCTACATCACCCCTACATCATCCCTACATCACCCCTACATCTACATCACCCCTACATCACCCCTACATCACCCCTACATCACCCCTACATCACCCCTACATCACCCCTACATCTTCCCTACATCACCCCTACACCACTTCTACATCTACATCACCCCTACATCACCCCTACATCACCCCTACATCATCCCTACATCACCCCAACATCACCCCTATATCACCCCTACATCACCCCTACATCACCCCTACATCACCCCTACATCACCCCTACATCACCCCTACATCTTCCCTACATCACCCCTACATCACTTCTACATCTACATCACCCCTACATCACCCCTACATCACCCCTACATCATCCCTACATCACCCCAACATCACCCCTATATCACCCCTACATCACCCCTACATCATCCCTACATCACCCCAACATCACCCCTATATCACTTCTACATCTACATCACCCCTATATCACCCCTACATCACCCCTACATCACCCCTACATCACTCCTATATAACCCCTATATCACACCTATATCACCCCTATATCACACCTACATCACACCTATATTACTCCTATATCACCCCTACATCACCCCTACATCACACCTATATCACCCCTACATCACCCCTACATCATCCCTACATCACCCCCACATCACCCCTACATCTTCCCTACATCACCCCTACATCACTTCTACATCTACATCACCCCTACATCACCCCTACATCACCCCTACATCACCCCTATATCACCCCTACATCACCCCTGCATAACCCCTACATCACCCCTACATCACCCCTACATCACCCCTACATCATCCCTACATCACCCCAACATCACCCCTACATCACTCCTATATCACCCCTATATCACACCTACATCACCCCTATATCACTCCTATATCACCCCTACATCACCCCAACATCACCCCTACATCACTCCTATATCACCCCTATATCACACCTATATCACCCCTATATCACCCCTACATCACTCCTATATCACCCCTACATCACCTCTACATCACCCCTACATCACCCCTACATCACCCCTATATCACCCCTACATCACCCCTACATCACCCCTACATCACCCCTGCATCACCCCTATATCACCCCTACATCACCCCTACATCACCCCTACATCACCCCTACATCACCCCTGCATCACCCCTACATCACCCCTGCATCACCCCTACATCATCCCTACATCACCCCTACATCATCCCTACATCACCCCTACATCTACATCACCCCTACATCACCCCTACATCACCCCTACATCACCCCTACATCACCCCTACATCTTCCCTACATCACCCCTACATCTACATCACCCCTACATCACCCCTACATCACCCCTACATCACCCCTACATCACCCCTACATCTTCCCTACATCACCCCTACATCACTTCTACATCTACATCACCCCTACATCACCCCTACATCACCCCTACATCATCCCTACATCACCCCAACATCACCCCTATATCACCCCTACATCACCCCTACATCACCCCTACATCACCCCTACATCACCCCTACATCACCCCTACATCACTCCTACATCATCCCTACATCACTCCTACATCATCCCTACATCACCCCTACATCACCCCTACATCACCCCTATATCACCCCTACATCACCCCTATATCACCCCTACATCACTCCTATATCACCCCTACATCACCCCTACATCACCCCTACATCACCCCTACATCACCCCTACATCACTCCTACATCATCCCTACATCACCCCTACATCACCCCTACATCACCCCTATATCACCCCTACATCACCCCTATATCACCCCTACATCACTCCTATATCACCCCTACATCACCTCTACATCACCCCTACATCACCCCTACATCACCCCTGCATCACCCCTACATCACCCCTGCATCACCCCTACATCATCCCTACATCACCCCTACATCATCCCTACATCACCCCTACATCTACATCACCCCTACATCACCCCTACATCACCCCTACATCACCCCTACATCACCCCTACATCTTCCCTACATCACCCCTACATCACTTCTACATCTACATCACCCCTACATCACCCCTACATCACCCCTACATCATCCCTACATCACCCCAACATCACCCCTATATCACCCCTACATCACCCCTACATCACCCCTACATCACCCCTACATCATCCCTACATCACCCCTACATCACCCCTGCATCACCCCTACATCACCCCTGCATCACCCCTACATCATCCCTACATCACCCCTACATCATCCCTACATCACCCCTACATCTACATCACCCCTACATCACCCCTACATCACCCCTACATCACCCCTACATCACCCCTAAATCACCCCTACATCACCCCTACATCACCCCTATATCACACCTACATCACCCCCACATCACCCCTACATCACCCCTACATCACCCCTAAATCACCCCTACATCACCCCTACATCACCCCTGCATCACCCCTACATCATCCCTACATCACCCCTACATCATCCCTACATCACCCCTACATCTACATCACCCCTACATCACCCCTACATCACCCCTACATCACCCCTACATCACCCCTACATCACTCCTACATCATCCCTACATCACCCCTACATCACCCCTACATCACCCCTATATCACCCCTACATCACCCCTATATCACCCCTACATCACTCCTATATCACCCCTACATCACCTCTACATCACCCCTACATCACCCCTACATCACCCCTATATCACCCCTACATCACCCCTACATCACCCCTACATCACCCCTACATCACCCCTGCATCACCCCTACATCACCCCTGCATCACCCCTACATCATCCCTACATCACCCCTACATCATCCCTACATCACCCCTACATCTACATCACCCCTACATCACCCCTACATCACCCCTACATCACCCCTACATCACCCCTACATCTTCCCTACATCACCCCTACATCACTTCTACATCTACATCACCCCTACATCACCCCTACATCACCCCTACATCATCCCTACATCACCCCAACATCACCCCTATATCACCCCTACATCACCCCTACATCACCCCTACATCACCCCTACATCACCCCTACATCACCCCTACATCTTCCCTACATCACCCCTACATCACTTCTACATCTACATCACCCCTACATCACCCCTACATCACCCCTACATCATCCCTACATCACCCCAACATCACCCCTATATCACCCCTACATCACCCCTACATCACCCCTACATCATCCCTACATCACCCCAACATCACCCCTATATCACTTCTACATCTACATCACCCCTATATCACCCCTACATCACCCCTACATCACCCCTACATCACTCCTATATAACCCCTATATCACACCTATATCACCCCTATATCACACCTACATCACACCTATATCACTCCTATATCACCCCTACATCACCCCTACATCACACCTATATCACCCCTACATCACCCCTACATCATCCCTACATCACCCCCACATCACCCCTACATCTTCCCTACATCACCCCTACATCACTTCTACATCTACATCACCCCTACATCACCCCTACATCACCCCTACATCACCCCTATATCACCCCTACATCACCCCTGCATAACCCCTACATCACCCCTACATCACCCCTACATCACCCCTACATCACCCCTACATCATCCCTACATCACCCCAACATCACCCCTACATCACTCCTATATCACCCCTATATCACACCTACATCACCCCTATATCACTCCTATATCACCCCTACATCACCCCAACATCACCCCTACATCACTCCTATATCACCCCTATATCACACCTATATCACCCCTATATCACCCCTACATCACTCCTATATCACCCCTACATCACCTCTACATCACCCCTACATCACCCCTACATCACCCCTATATCACCCCTACATCACCCCTACATCACCCCTACATCACCCCTGCATCACCCCTACATCACCCCTGCATCACCCCTACATCATCCCTACATCATCCCTACATCACCCCTACATCATCCCTACATCACCCCTACATCACTTCTACATCTACATCACCCCTACATCACCCCTACATCACCCCTATATCACCCCAACATCACCCCTACATCACTCCTATATAACCCCTATATCACACCTATATCACCCCTATATCACACCTACATCACACCTATATCACTCCTATATCACCCCTACATCACCCCTATATCACCCCTACATCATCCCTACATCACCCCTACATCACCCCTATATCACCCCTACATCACTCCTATATCACCCCTACATCACCCCTACATCACCCCTACATCACACCTATATCACCCCTACATCACCCCTACATCATCCCTACATCACCCCCACATCACCCCTACATCTTCCCTACATCACCCCTACATCACTTCTACATCACCCCTACATCACCCCTATATCACCCCTACATCACCCCTACATCACCCCTACATCATCCCTACATCACCCCAACATCACCCCTATATCACCCCTACATCACCCCTACATCACCCTTACATCATCCCTACATCACCCCAACATCACCCCTACATCTTCCCTACATCACCCCTACATCACTTCTACATCTACATCACCCCTACATCACCCCTACATCACCCCTATATCACCCCTACATCACCCCTACATCACCCCTACATCACCCCTACATCACCCCTACATCATCCCTACATCACCCCCACATCACCCCTACATCACCCCAACATCACCCCTATATCACTTCTACATCTACATCACCCCTATATCACCCCTACATCACCCCTACATCACCCCTACATCACTCCTATATAACCCCTATATCACACCTATATCACCCCTATATCACACCTACATCACACCTATATCACTCCTATATCACCCCTACATCACCCCTACATCACACCTATATCACCCCTACATCACCCCTACATCATCCCTACATCACCCCCACATCACCCCTACATCTTCCCTACATCACCCCTACATCACTTCTACATCTACATCACCCCTACATCACCCCTACATCACCCCTACATCACCCCTATATCACCCCTACATCACCCCTGCATAACCCCTACATCACCCCTACATCACCCCTACATCACCCCTACATCACCCCTACATCATCCCTACATCACCCCAACATCACCCCTACATCACTCCTATATCACCCCTATATCACACCTACATCACCCCTATATCACTCCTATATCACCCCTACATCACCCCAACATCACCCCTACATCACTCCTATATCACCCCTATATCACACCTATATCACCCCTATATCACCCCTACATCACTCCTATATCACCCCTACATCACCTCTACATCACCCCTACATCACCCCTACATCACCCCTATATCACCCCTACATCACCCCTACATCACCCCTACATCACCCCTGCATCACCCCTACATCATCCCTACATCATCCCTACATCACCCCTACATCATCCCTACATCACCCCTACATCACTTCTACATCTACATCACCCCTACATCACCCCTACATCACCCCTATATCACCCCAACATCACCCCTACATCACTCCTATATAACCCCTATATCACACCTATATCACCCCTATATCACACCTACATCACACCTATATCACTCCTATATCACCCCTACATCACCCCTATATCACCCCTACATCATCCCTACATCACCCCTACATCACCCCTATATCACCCCTACATCACTCCTATATCACCCCTACATCACCCCTACATCACCCCTACATCACACCTATATCACCCCTACATCACCCCTACATCATCCCTACATCACCCCCACATCACCCCTACATCTTCCCTACATCACCCCTACATCACTTCTACATCACCCCTACATCACCCCTATATCACCCCTACATCACCCCTACATCATCCCTACATCACCCCAACATCACCCCTATATCACCCCTACATCACCCCTACATCACCCTTACATCATCCCTACATCACCCCAACATCACCCCTACATCTTCCCTACATCACCCCTACATCACTTCTACATCTACATCACCCCTACATCACCCCTACATCACCCCTATATCACCCCTACATCACCCCTACATCACCCCTACATCACCCCTACATCACCCCTACATCATCCCTACATCACCCCCACATCACCCCTACATCTTCCCTACATCACCCCTACATCACTTCTACATCTACATCACCCCTACATCACCCCTACATCACCCCTACATCATCCCTACATCACCCCAACATCACCCCTATATCATCCCTACATCACCCCAACATCACCCCTATATCACTTCTACATCTACATCACCCCTATATCACCCCTACATCACCCCTACATCACCCCTACATCACCCCTACATCATCCCTACATCACCCCTACATCACCCCTACATCACCCCTGCATCACCCCTACATCATCCCTACATCATCCCTACATCACCCCTACATCATCCCTACATCACCCCTACATCTTCCCTACATCACCCCTACATCACTTCTACATCACCCCTACATCACCCCTATATCACCCCTACATCACCCCTACATCACCCCTACATCACCGCTACATCATCCCTACATCACCCCTACATCACCCCTACATCACCCCTATATCACCCCTACATCACTCCTATATCACCCCTACATCACCCCTACATCTTCCCTACATCACCCCTACATCACTTCTACATCTACATCACCCCTACATCACCCCTACATCATCCCTACATCACCCCAACATCACCCCTATATCACCCCTACATCACCCCTACATCATCCCTACATCACCCCCACATCACCCCTACATCTTCCCTACATCACCCCTACATCACTTCTACATCTACATCACCCCTACATCACCCCTACATCACCCCTACATCATCCCTACATCACCCCTATATCACCCCTACAATGTAGGGCCTACATCACCCCAACATCACCCCTATATCACCCCTACATCACCCCTACATCATCCCTACATCACCCCAACATCACCCCTATATCACTTCTACATCTACATCACCCCTATATCACCCCTACATCACCCCTACATCACCCCTACATCACCCCTACATCATCCCTACATCACCCCTACATCACCCCTGCATCACCCCTACATCACCCCTGCATCACCCCTACATCATCCCTACATCATCCCTACATCACCCCTACATCATCCCTACATCACCCCTACATCTACATCACCCCTACATCACCCCTACATCACCCCTACATCACCCCTACATCACCCCTACATCACCCCTACATCTTCCCTACATCACCCCTACACCACTTCTACATCTACATCACCCCTACATCACCCCTACATCACCCCTACATCATCCCTACATCACCCCAACATCACCCCTATATCACCCCTACATCACCCCTACATCACCCCTACATCACCCCTACATCACCCCTACATCACCCCTACATCTTCCCTACATCACCCCTACATCACTTCTACATCTACATCACCCCTACATCACCCCTACATCACCCCTACATCATCCCTACATCACCCCAACATCACCCCTATATCACCCCTACATCACCCCTACATCACCCCTACATCATCCCTACATCACCCCAACATCACCCCTATATCACTTCTACATCTACATCACCCCTATATCACCCCTACATCACCCCTACATCACCCCTACATCACTCCTATATAACCCCTATATCACACCTATATCACCCCTATATCACACCTACATCACACCTATATTACTCCTATATCACCCCTACATCACCCCTACATCACACCTATATCACCCCTACATCACCCCTACATCATCCCTACATCACCCCCACATCACCCCTACATCTTCCCTACATCACCCCTACATCACTTCTACATCTACATCACCCCTACATCACCCCTACATCACCCCTACATCACCCCTATATCACCCCTACATCACCCCTGCATAACCCCTACATCACCCCTACATCACCCCTACATCACCCCTACATCATCCCTACATCACCCCAACATCACCCCTACATCACTCCTATATCACCCCTATATCACACCTACATCACCCCTATATCACTCCTATATCACCCCTACATCACCCCAACATCACCCCTACATCACTCCTATATCACCCCTATATCACACCTATATCACCCCTATATCACCCCTACATCACTCCTATATCACCCCTACATCACCTCTACATCACCCCTACATCACCCCTACATCACCCCTATATCACCCCTACATCACCCCTACATCACCCCTACATCACCCCTGCATCACCCCTACATCACCCCTGCATCACCCCTACATCATCCCTACATCATCCCTACATCACCCCTACATCATCCCTACATCACCCCTACATCACTTCTACATCTACATCACCCCTACATCACCCCTACATCACCCCTATATCACCCCAACATCACCCCTACATCACTCCTATATAACCCCTATATCACACCTATATCACCCCTATATCACACCTACATCACACCTATATCACTCCTATATCACCCCTACATCACCCCTATATCACCCCTACATCATCCCTACATCACCCCTACATCACCCCTATATCACCCCTACATCACTCCTATATCACCCCTACATCACCCCTACATCACCCCTACATCACACCTATATCACCCCTACATCACCCCTACATCATCCCTACATCACCCCCACATCACCCCTACATCTTCCCTACATCACCCCTACATCACTTCTACATCACCCCTACATCACCCCTATATCACCCCTACATCACCCCTACATCACCCCTACATCATCCCTACATCACCCCAACATCACCCCTATATCACCCCTACATCACCCCTACATCACCCCTACATCACCCCTACATCATCCCTACATCACCCCAACATCACCCCTACATCTTCCCTACATCACCCCTACATCACTTCTACATCTACATCACCCCTACATCACCCCTACATCACCCCTATATCACCCCTACATCACCCCTACATCACCCCTACATCACCCCTACATCACCCCTACATCATCCCTACATCACCCCTACATCACCCCTACATCACCGCTACATCATCCCTACATCACCCCTACATCACCCCTACATCACCCCTATATCACCCCTACATCACTCCTATATCACCCCTACATCACCCCTACATCACCCCTACATCTTCCCTACATCACCCCTACATCACTTCTACATCTACATCACCCCTACATCACCCCTACATCATCCCTACATCACCCCAACATCACCCCTATATCACCCCTACATCATCCCTACATCACCCCCACATCACCCCTACATCTTCCCTACATCACCCCTACATCACTTCTACATCTACATCACCCCTACATCATCCCTACATCACCCCAACATCACCCCTATATCACCCCTACAATGTAGGGCCTACATCACCCCAACATCACCCCTATATCACCCCTACATCACCCCTACATCATCCCTACATCACCCCAACATCACCCCTATATCACTTCTACATCTACATCACCCCTATATCACCCCTACATCACCCCTACATCACCCCTACATCACCCCTACATCACCCCTACATCATCCCTACATCACCCCTACATCACCCCTACATCACCCCTACATCACCCCTACATCATCCCTACATCACCCCTACATCACCCCTACATCACCCCTATATCACCCCTACATCACTCCTATATCACCCCTACATCACCCCTACATCACCCCTACATCACCCCTACATCACACCTATATCACTCCTATATCACCCCTATATCACACCTACATCACCCCTACATCACCCCTACACGTTACAGTGAGCAGTACGTGGAGAATGATTCACTGAAAAGTAGCTACGTTGCCACAGATGAATCGCACAGTGTTCGTGATATAGAGATTATAGACCATCGCAACGCATCACTAGCTGTGGTTTTTATTACTTATCGTTACGCTTCAAATAATGAAATAGTGCATTTCTTATTGTATGCGTATACCTACAAAGCACAGACAGATAAGTAGTGGCTTATATATCTGCGCTATACATATTATATATCTAGTGTTATTAATAGGTTAAAACAATGTGTACGAATCATTAATATTTCGTTTCTATTTTATTCAGATAGATATCAATAATATTATATAACTTCTTTTATCTCGAGTTAAGGGCATTCTAGTGTCACCAAAAATACGCCTACATTTACATGTAAATAGATGGGAAAACGCTATTTATACTGTAAAAAGTCTACAGTATTTATTATTTGGCTGATTGCCAAGAAATTTTCTGCTATATATTAAGATTATATATATCTATAAATTTTCGTTTTGGTTTTTAATATAATTATATATTTCTATATAAAATATAGAATATGTTGAAAATTAGCAATAATTATAAATTATAATAAAAATCTATTTAAAATAATACAAATAAAAAAAATGTAACTGTGTCACGATATATAATCTTTATATACTTGAACTTTTAGGGGAACATATTTAATATTTAACTGTGAGGAAGATTTTTAACACAGGTATATAGCCAAATTAATTATTACGAGTAAAATGGATTTGAAAATAACTAATTTATTTTATGATTTTAATTGCTTATCATACTTATTTTATAGATCGTATACTAATTATACATCTAAGTAAGTTAAAAGTAAAAAAAAATTAATAGTATTAAATTAATAGATAGTATAAATTTTATATAGTTTTAAAAATGGTAATTATCTCTATAAAACATCGTTTTTCAATAACTTCTAATGAATACAATTATCTAAAAATGTTGGAACATTAACATAACATTTGTCCGAATTGTAATTAGTAATAATAAAAAATGTGAATTTAATTTTTTTTCTTCAAAATTTGGTGACACTATGATGCCCTTAAATTAAAAATATAATATAATGTAAATTAATGTTATATTCGCGTATTCTCTATGATAATCGTTAACTAAAGTTAGAAACTTCTCCGTTAACATCACTCGACACAAAGGTACAATTGAACTCCGTAAATGAAACGTTCGCGCTAAACAGAAAGTACACGATCGATAGCCTCAGCGGTAAAACTCACAAGGTAAAGTGTGCGTATTCGTAGTGTAGTACACAGGGGTAAGCAGGGGTAGTGTAGTACACTGGGGTAAGCAGGGTAGGGTAGTACACAGGGGTAAGCAGGGTAGGGTAGTACACAGGGGTAAGCAGGGTAGGGTAGTACACAGGGGTAAGCAGGGTAGTGTAGTACACAGGGGTAAGCAGGGTAGTGTAGTACACAGGGGTAAGCAGGGTAGATAACATTTCCTATGCGCAATGTTCAATCATCTAAATCAGTGGTTCCCGACCTTTTTCACCGTGACCCTTTTTTTGAAAACTTTTAATTTAAAAATATACCATGACCTAATGATAATTTTTATTTTTTATAATCAAACTTTAGCCATAAACGAATAACATAAACTATAATATATTGGATATAAATATTATTATAAATATTTTTATAAATTGGCTCATGACCCAAACTAAAACTCAATCACCCAAATTCGGGTCATGACCCCTAGGTCGGGAACCACTGATCTAAATGTTCAATCATCGGTTTGTTTGGGCTACGTGGACATAGTTTACCGAGGACATAGTGCACCGAGGACATAGTGTACCGAGGACATAGTGTACCAAGGACATAGTGTACCGAGGACATAGTGTACCGAGGACATAGTGTACCGATGACATAGTGTACCGAGGACATAGTATACAGAGGACATAGCATACCGAGGACATAGTGTACCGAGGACATAGTATACCGAGGACATAGTATACCGAGGACATAGTGTACCGAGGACATAGTGTACCGAGGACATAGTGTACCGAAGACATAGTGTACCGAGGACATAGTATACCGAGGACATAGTATACCGAGGAAATAGTGTACCGAGGACATAGTGTACCGAGGACATAGTGTACCGAGGACATAGTATACTGATGCATAGTAATCAGCCTGCGAGCTTTACACCGCGTAAGCCAATACCCGATGTCACCTGTCAATCACAAACTGTTCATAGCTACGAAATAGAGCACTTTAATGTCCTCTTCAACTTCACGTATTACGATGTATTGTGTATTATGCAATGCGCAATGTCCTACCTGCGTGAATAATTAAATAGCTTATTCAAATAGTATTCGAAACAAATAACTTTATTATATGAACTAATGTATATATACTAGGTAGGCCCTACGACCCTGTATTATAATGCCTTGTTTTCTATTCACATCACTGTAATGCGTGAAGCTTAATTATTAGTGATATTAACAAATCTACTACATAGATGTTCGATAGGGTTTGCGTTATATTAAGTGTGTTGTTTGTTATTATATATACATATATAGTATAAGCTGGTTATATCGATAAATCGGTTCTAATGACAATTTTACAATATATTTGTTGGAATTTCCAACTAATGTGTCAAATTAAATCGGCTCTATCCACAATACCGTTCTATCGATAATATTTCACCTCAATATTTAGAATTAGCAGTAAATGTATGTGTATCGACATTATGAAAATATTACACATATGGCGTAGTCTATACGTATGTATACTGTACTTAGATAATATTTCATACGTAAATAATATTTATTTATTGAAATTATATATATATATATATATATATATATATATATATATATATATATATTGAATACAATACAAATAGCGGATACAAATGGACCTAGATAATTGAGTGGAGTAACTATCTGTGCATCTATTTTACTGTGTATATTATCAAATAACGTATACAATTCTGAATATATGTATACAATGTAGACATGTAAACATACGCGTAATTCATTATATACCGTTGATAATCAATACCTTAATCGTAATTAGAAATATCTACTGAATATGCAATAACCATAAAATAGCAACTGCATATTTAGTATACGCAGCTGTATCAAATGTATATTCATAATAATTATAGAGTTAATATATTATCCATATCAAGTATTGTTTCTGATATCGATAATGCAAATGATTATGAATATAATGATATAGGATTCCATTACTGTAACATCTCCCCTCCATTACTGTAACATATCCCCTCCATTACTGTAACATCTCCCCCTTCATTACTGTAACATCACCTTCTCCATTACTGTAACATCTCCTCTCCATTACTGTAACATCTCCCCTCCATTACTGTAACATCACCTTCTCCATTACTGTAACATCTCACCTCTATTACTGTAACATCTCCCCTCTATTACTGTAACATCTCCCCTCCATTACTGTAACATCTCCCTTCCGTTACTGTAACATCTCCTCTCCATTACTGTAACATATCCTCCTCCATTACTGTAACATATCTTCCTCCATTACTGTAATATCTCCCCCTCCATTACTGTAACATATCTTCCTCCATTACTGTAACATATCCCCTCCATTACTGTAACATCTCCCCTCCATTACTGTAACATCACCTTCTCCATTACTGTAACATCTCCCCTCCATTACTGTAACATCTCCCCTCCATTAATGTAACATCTCCCCCTCCATTACTGTAACATCACCATCTCCATTACTGTAACATCTCCTCTCCATTACTGTGACATCTCCCCCTCCATTACTGTAATATCTCCCCCTCCATTACTGTAACATATCCCCTCCATTACTGTAACATCTCCCCTCCATTACTGTAACATCTCCCCTCCATTACTGTAACATCTCCCTCTCCATTACTGTAACATATCCCCTCCATTACTGTAACATCATCTTCTCCATTACTGTTACATCTCCCCTCTATTACTGTAACATCTCCCCTCCATTACTGTAACATCTCCCCTCCATTACTGTAACATCTCCCCTCCATCACTGTAACATCTCCCCTCCATTACTGTAACATCTTCCCCTCCATTACTGTAACATCTCCCTCTCATTACTGTAATATCTCCCCCTTCATTACTGTAACATCTCCCCTCCATTACTGTAACATCTCCCCCTCCGTTACTGTAACATCTCCCCTCCATTACTGTAACATCTCCCCTCCATTACTGTAACATCTCCCCCTCTATTACTGTAACATCTCCCCTCCATTACTGTAACATCTCCCTCTCCATTACTGTAACATATCCCCTCCATTACTGTAACATCATCTTCTCCATTACTGTTACATCTCCCCTCTATTACTGTAACATCTCCCCTCCATTACTGTAACATCTCCCCTCCATTACTGTAACATCTCCCCTCCATTACTGTAACATCTCCCCTCCATTACTGTAACATCTTCCCCTCCATTACTGTAACATCTCCCTCTCATTACTGTAATATCTCCCCCTTCATTACTGTAAATCTCCCCTCCATTACTGTAACATCTCCCCCTCCGTTACTGTAACATCTCCCCTCCATTACTGTAACATCTCCCCTCCATTACTGTAACATCTCCCCCTCCGTTACTGTAACATCTCCCCTCCATTACTGTAACATCTCCCCTCCATTACTGTAACATCTCCCCTCCATTACTGTAACATCTCCCCTCCATTACTGTAACATCTTCCCCTCCATTACTGTAACATCTCCCTCTCATTACTGTAATATCTCCCCCTTCATTACTGTAACATCTCCCCTCCATTACTGTAACATCTCCCCCTCCATTACTGTAACATCTCCCCTCCATTACTGTAACATCTCCCCTCCATTACTGTAACATCTTCCCCTCCATTACTGTAACATCTCCCTCTCATTACTGTAATATCTCCCCCTTCATTACTGTAACATCTCCCCTCCATTACTGTAACATCTCCCCCTCCGTTACTGTAACATCTCCCCTCCATTACTGTAACATCTCCCCTCCATTACTGTAACATCTCCCCTCCATTACTGTAACATCATCTTCTCCATTACTGTAACATCTCCCCCTCCGTTACTGTAACATCTCCCCTCCATTACTGTAACATCTCCCCTACATTACTGTAACATATCCCCTCCATTACTGTAACATCTCCCCTCCATTACTGTAACATCTCCCTCTCATTACTGTAACATCTCCCCCTCCATTACTGTAACATCTCCCCTCCATTACTGTAACATATCCCCTCCATTACTGTAATATCTCCCCTCCATTACTGTAATATCTCCCCCTCCGTTACTGTAACATCTCCCCTCCATTACTGTAACATCTCCCCTCCATTACTGTAACATCTCCCCTCCATTACTGTAACATCATCTTCTCCATTACTGTAACATCTCCCCCTCCGTTACTGTAACATCTCCCCTCCATTACTGTAACATCTCCCCTACATTACTGTAACATATCCCCTCCATTACTGTAACATCTCCCCTCCATTACTGTAACATCTCCCTCTCATTACTGTAACATCTCCCCCTCCATTACTGTAACATCTCCCCTCCATTACTGTAACATATCCCCTCCATTACTGTAATATCTCCCCTCCATTACTGTAACATCTCCCTCTCCATTACTGTAACATCTCCCCCTCCATTACTGTAACATCATACCCTCCATTACTGTAACATCTCCCCCTTCATTACTGTAACATCTCCCCTCCATTACTGTAACATCTCCCCTCCATTACTGTAACATCTCCCCCTCCATTACTGTAACATATCCTCCTCCGTTACTGTAATATCTCCCCTTCCATTACTGTAACATCTTCCCCTACAGTACTGTAACATCTCCCTCTCCATTACTGTAACATCTCCCCCTCCATCACTGTAACATCTCTCCTCCATTACTGTAACATCATCTTCTCCATTACTGTAAAATATCCTCCTCCATTAGTGTAACATCTTCACCTCCATTACTGTAACATCTCATCTCCATTACTGTAACATCTCCCCCTCCATTACTGTAACATCAACTTCTCAATTACTGTAACATCTTCCCCTCCATTATTTACTCACTAACTCTTTCATGTAATTATATATCTATTAATAATATCTATAAATCTGAAATATTGTGTCAGCAGTTGACTGATATTAAATGTTGAACATATTCATATATCAAAGCTAATAACTAATAAACGAACGCTTAATATTAATTATTTTACTTGATTATCAATATAAATATATATATATATATATATATATATATATATATATATATATTACACTTATATCATACTTTTATTTTGTTTAATTTATAAATTAAAATTTATATAATTTATATTATTGTAATAGTTAATCACACAAATACTGATGTGATCCAAATTAATGGTATCGGATATTTTATCATTGATTATATAAATATTACATAATAAATATATATATATATATATATTATAAATTTTGCTAAGTGGGCATACATTTAAATTAGTCACCTCATTATAGTACATATTGACAAATGGATATATCAACATTATTTCTAATGCTCCTTCCGACAAACAATTTCTTAAATAAAGTCCGTTTTAATGTCCTAATTTATCCTTATAACACACTGAACAGTATATATTTACTGTGATGCTACTTAAAAGGATGTTTACAGTAATTTTAAAAATATAGACCAAATAACTATGCAAAACCTTACTTAAATTATTCTGTAGATACCCTGATCAGTAGTATAATATGTTACTAGCAGGACAAATAAAGTAACACTTTCATATCTATAAATAAATTGCAAAACTTTACTTAAATGGTCCTGAGGATACCCTGATAAGTAGTATAATATGGTACTGTGCAAGAAATTATGAATAAGTATATATAATTTTTTAATATAGAAAAATTAACATATACCTTTTAATTATTTTAATATATTGATTTAATTTTTATTTATGCAAATTAATTATTAATTATTATTTTACTTTTAATAAATAAATATTATTTTAAATACTACAATTATTTAATATTTAAAATTAAGTAATCCTATGTATTTTTCTAAATTATCATAACATATTGAATATTGATTAAAGTTTGTATTCAATATTAAAATGTTATTATTATTGAATTTAGAATTTAGTTTAGATTTTAAGTTAACTAGTTACCATTGAATTAAGTTGAACTTAAATTTGTAACTTAAGTTTTTGATGTAAGTTGAATGCTGGGTTATTCTATATGGGAATAGAAAATACTTTAAATGTCCCTTATTTGTCTATACCAGGATTAAAAAATCATTTATTTTGTCCTTATTTGTTCTTAGCAGGATTAATAAAGTTCGTTATTTAGTCCTTATTTATCCATAGCAGGATTCAGAAAGTTCGTAATTTTGTCCTTATTTATCCTTACACAGTGACTAATAAATCCCTGTAAATGTCCTGCACACATGTAAAATAGATAGACAGATTGTTACACTTTAGGACCTCTGCAGGAGTCCTTAACAGGGTATCCTGCAGGACACCTGTGCAGTAATAATTGTTTGTCGGGCTGGGATGTCGATACAACCAACTTCAATTACATATATACATATATATATATATATATCATGTATATATTATTCAATTTTTCAAACCCATATATATATATATTATTTATTTACAGATGGTGATTGCGACTCTAGATTTGCCGCAAACTTTACTTTACGAAGCCGTACCCCGATTGTCCACCGGCGTCTACCTACGTGCTAAGGTCACCAATACGTGCGACTTCACGCTGCTGCCCGGTCCCGGTAACGTGTTCATGGATAATAGTTACGTAGCGAAGGTAATACCGCAGCTATTATGACTCGTACGGCCAATGCTCGATCGGTACGAATTCTACGCGAAACACGCGTCACAGATTGACGAATAAATATCAAAACTATTATTAATATATGTATATATATATATTAAATTTATTATATTTATTAACAAATGACTATTACGAAAATAGTAAATTATTCCCTTACATATAATGCGTACATAATATAAGTATATTATAATTCACGTTTCTCACCAGATTAAATTGGGAATGGTATCACCGCGCGAAGAATTCATGTTAGATTTGGGCGTAGACGTTGCCATTAAGGTTATCATAGTTGTATTTAATTATCTATTATATAATATTAATATTATAATATTGTTATTAAGTGAGTTGATTATATTCTTATGAAATATTTTTATGAAATATGACTTAAATTTAATTTTAACTTTAATTAATTAAATAAAATTCAATCTAGTATATTATGAGTATGTAATTTCTGTATATATATATATATATATATATATATACACAATTACATGTTAAGGTAAAATACCTCGAAATTCTTCTGACTATTTTATTTGTCCATTTATTGTTTTTTTTTCTTATAATGATTACAATAATAGAATTTATCTTATATATATATATATATATATATATATATATATGTTTATATTAGTGATCGGAATTTTAATAATTTAAAATGCTAGAGACGTTCAAATAGTAATCGCTAAATTTAATCAATAAATATTTAAAATATTTTATATTTATAATTTATATTATATACATATGTTATATGTTAAGGGGATATACGGGTATTAAAATTAATTTTGTTCATTTTCAAATGTTTTTATTTTTAAAATTGTATTTATCGAATATATACGCTACAAAATATCAAAATATTATAAGTTAAAACGATCTATAAAAATGTGATTTTATAATGCTACCTTTTTTGATAAAATTATGAGTAAAAGAAAATGGCCAAAAAATAACAGATTACTGATATTGTAACGTTATTTGTCAATAGTTAATTTAGTAGTTTAGTAATTTATTATAAAATTATAAGAACTATTTAGAATAATTTTAATGACCATAATAGAGTCCAAAATATAGTCAATCTTTAATATTGATTATATCAGAATATAAATTTTTCACATAGAAATTGATAATTTTTAGTCAATAATCAACGAATTTTAGTTATATTTTCACAGTATGTCTGTAATGTCTTTATTATATATAATGAAATTCTATGCAATTAGAATAAGAGATATTTAAAAAATATTAATCAGTTTTTATAAATTTTATTGCCCTTTTTTAAAATATAAATATTATCAATAATCTTATTATTCAAATATTTATTATATATATATATATTAATATTGTGAATATTAATATAATGTAATTTAAATTATGTAAACATCTAATTTCATGAGATTTTTAATTTTCAAAAAAAATAAAAGCATATCTAATTAAATAACAAAAATAACTTCTATATCTCCTTAAGAAAAAATAAGAATAATAATAAGTAATTAAAATGGATGAAATAAATATATTTATTTGATATTGGAAATATTATGTAATATTAAGTAGATCTACTTAATTCGTAAAAAGATCGATATTCACAAATTTGAATCACTATATCGCAGTTTCATATTATACCCTATGTATATAGAGTAATATATATAGAGTAATATATTACAATTTAATTTTAAATATATAATTTATCAGTATATAATTTATCTGTATATAAAGTGTCTGTATATAACGTGTCTCTCTATGTTCACATACATAGATAACGTATACCCCGTCTGAGAAATTCAAGTCACAGATGCGATGCGTTACCAAATCCAGCCGCCATTCTTATATTGATCTAATCCAGGTATTTGTACACTAACATTGATCATTCTGACCTTCTGAATTAATCCAGCTGTACGTACTTAACATCCATTAGATATTGTCTACGATAACTAGATCGTAATCGAGTGTATATGTTTTTAAAATAATAATAGAGATAAATATATCGTTGTGTACTTAATATTGTAGATTACAAACACGCGTAAAGAAACTATCGAAATAAAAGTCATTGAACAGCTACCGAAGAGTTTAGATAACAAAATAAAGGTTAAGCAATATTCTTTGAGTATTTAGTTTATTATTATTATGTATGACGTAATTAATTATATTATTGTCTCTATTTTTAAATTTCAACATTTTATATTAAATTCATATTAAACATTGTATTATATATTATCATTATTATAATTAAAAGAAATTGTAATAAATATTAATTTTTATTTTTATTTAACATGTTCAATTAGGTTAAAATTATAGAACCAAATCTTAAAACTGGAACAAATGTGAAGTTGAATAAGGAACATAACATTGAATGGCATATCAAAATAGTACCACATGAAAATAGGAAACTATTATTAAGGTATTATGTTATTATTAGTAATGGATATTTTATTTACTACTACAACTTAATTCTATCATTTTTCTTTCGATATATTTTAATAAACTTACAATATACTTTCAGATATTATATTAAACATCCTGTCAATAAAGAAATACATGAATACACAATACCTATATAATTATGTAATTATATATATATATATATATATATATATATATATAATATTTAATAATTAAGTAATATATATTAATTAATTATTAAATATTATATATATTATTACAATATTGTTTAATAATTATAATGTGTATTATTAATATCAACATGTATTGTACAATCTTATATTATATGTATTTTTAATTTGTATTATTATTTTTTTAAATTTTATATCTAATTGGAATACTTATATAGTACATAGTGCTATACTTTTACTAGTGTAATATAGCTATATTATACTATATTTTAAAGGCAAATTAATTATTATATAAGCCTAATTTTGACAAATTTATTTTACAACTATTATATTTTAATATAATGCTTTCATATTACTAAGATTAAAAAAATGATAAATATAGTAATTAAATATAAATTTTATTGAAATTTGAGTGTCAAAAATACTTAGAGTAAATAAGTTTTTACTTTAACCAATGTTTTCATTAGTATATATAATATATATATATATATATATATATATATATATATATATATATATTATCTATACTGCCTGTGTGGCTCAGTGGCTAAGGCGTCAGACACACAAGCAGTAGGACACGGGTTCAACCCTCGTCCGGACCATTAATTAATTTTATAAAATGGGTCTTAAAATATTATTTAGAAGTGATCTTATATAATTGTGTATAAATAAATGATCGGCTCTCGTTAAAACCATGGATGCCTTAACATGAGAGCGGCTTCGAAGGGACATTAGAGCCATATATGGTTATAAGTGAAAACATCATCTAAGTTCCTGGATGGGATGAAAGGACTCCACCAAATAAAAATAACAATAACAATATATATATATATACTATATATACATTATATATATATATATACACTATATTTACAATATTTATAACATATACTAGTAACTCTTTAAAAAGAAATACTACTACACCCCATCAAACTACATGTATGTTTTTGCCTTAGATTGGAACTTTATACCCGCTTCGTCGTACATAAATCATTACATTCTTTCACTCATAATTATATTTCTGATATTATTATGAGAAGTAGGCTGCTCCCTTCTATTTAACATTTACCCCTACTTTTCTATCATCTTCAAACTTTAATACATTAATTCTAGATCTTTCCGGATCATTATTACTTTCCAACTCCATTCATTAGTTCACTCTTTATGTATTACTATCGTGCGCTATTTTGTTTTATTTTATTTTTATTTTTTTACATTATTTATTAGCTGTTTAATTCACGAGCGAATTTCAGAAAGCCTATGTTATGTTACAATAAACATTGAATCACCTTTATCATTATTAGTATTATTATATAAAAAGATATTGTGAAGTCCTTTGGAAAATCTTTGTTATATATAGAATATATATATATATATATTTATATATATATATATATATATATACATATATTAAAGGAAAGTATGAAATAGATCAATAAAAATCAATATAATAAATGATTATTATTAAGGATATTTAAGGATATTTTCTTAAATTAATTTTAATATATAATTTCTATGTATAATTAATAATATGTTTAATGATTAATAATATGTATAATTAATAATATGTAAATATAGATATAATTCTCTATAGAGTGGATGTTGTGGATTATTGCAATCTGTGGATTATTATCTATTTGTTGAGGACAGTTCCAAAATAACCAATAAGATAGCTGCACGTATTCAAATATATAATATTTATATAATTTGAAAATAAATTTATTTTATTAACTGAATATTTTTAAAATACGCAATTTTATATAATAAATTCGTATATAATAATCTTATTTTTTTTCGAAAAAAATTAAGAATATTTTATTTTTATCTAATCGAAAATAAATGATTAATATTGATATAATTAAAAATTATTTAGATTATCATTCACAAATTCAAATATATCAAATATACATTTCGAATATATAATGTTTTGATAACTATAATTGTTTTTGAATTATCATTATCTGCCATAATACTAGCATAGAACATAATACCCTTCCATACCCAAGATTAATGTCTTTATATTTAAAATTAATATATAGTACCAATATGGAAAAATTATTCGATTACATCACCTAAATTAATGTATTTATATTTAAAATTAATATAGGGGAAAGTAACCTAATACGGACACTCTGTGTATCTCAGAAACAATAAATACTACAAATAAATTGTTAATGAATAACATATTCATAATCTTATAAATAGTCTAAAAAAGTATTTTTTATTTTTTAATTATTTAAAATATTGCTGATATATCTAATAAACTAATTGTTTTATTACTTTTTAAATGTATGAACAATTTATACTTAAAACCTTCTCAAGAATATACAACTGTATCGATATAAAATATAACACTATATTATTAAAAAATAAAGCATTCTAAAATTATATATATAATTTTATATTTGTTATTAAATATTCATTAAGTTATAAGCATATATCTAGAGGTCATGTAAGTTCCTAGTGCGGACACTCTAGATGTCTTAATACGGACACTATAACCAATCAGCGCGCAGTGTATGAATTATTCTAATTTTCATAAAAATCGCGTGCGTTAAAATAATGAGTCATAAAATGTTAAGACCATTTATTGTTAAAGTGTCCGTATTAGGTTACTTTCTCATATAGAACCAATATGGAAAAACTATTCGTTTATTATCTCTCTATAACTTTATGTAGAAACGCATAATGTAACATATTTATATAACCCAATATGACAACATATAATTTGAAAATACATTCTCAGATAACTAAGATATTTTAATATATCGTTAATTGAATTACACTTTTTATTTTCGAGTATTACTACTAAAACTACTACTACTACTACTACTACTACTACTACTACTACTACTACTACTAAAACTAAAACAAGTTATTTAACGGATGTTTGTTAATATTTATAATTCATAATAATTGAATTGAACATTATAAATTCGTCAAACTTGACAGACTTTCTGATTTTGTTTGACGGTTCTATACAATTAGTTCTTTCATTTTTATTTCTATTTCAATATACAAATTTGTATTTCTTTTCAAATCATTATTCTTAGCAAGACATCAACTTCTGATAAGTTTAATTATTTAATTATAGCTATTCAATTTCATAAATCTCTTAACCAAAAATAATAATATATATATATATATATATATATATATTATATACCAGCTAATATAAATTGGTAGTCAGTTATAAATTATGATAATTGATGTTGTTATACTGCAGTAATGACTACTAATTTCCAATAGTTTAGATATAGCAATCTTGTAATAGGATTGCAATTCACATTTTTTGTATAAAACTGAAAAAAATATAGAGGAAAAGAGTGAGAGTGAGGGAACTTGAACCACTTTTTACATGTATGACAATAATTCAAATTTAAATATTACTATATACAAAATATTATATTATTAGTATAGTATTATATATTACATTGATTTTAAGATAAAAAAAACGGAAAAAAATTCTAAATTAATAAATAATTAAGATTATAAAAAAAAATTATAAGTGGTTCAAGTTACCCCATTTGTGGGGTAACTTGAACCACCATAAAATAATATTAAACTAGGTCTTAAAAATTAAGTATGTATATGTTTAATATTATAGTTATATATAGTACTGGTTTAAATATATAATATGATTATTTTATGGTAATTGTTATAATAATAATGAAATATTTAGATAATGAAAACAAATATTATATTAAATTTAATTTAATTAAAACAAAAAAAAATATTATATTAAATAAAATTGTATTAACACAAATTAAAATCTGATAAATCGATATCAAAATGAACAACATTATTCAAACGTTTAGTCTATTCCGTCGGTTCTGGGAGTATCATAATAATATCAATTAACTTTACGATTTCTATATCTTCAATTGTAGGTAAAACAAACCCCCCAGTAAATTTGATTGATTTTCGATAAAATTTACATATTAATTCGGTTGAATTTATATTTATAATTTTAACGATATAATAAAAGATACCATTTTTAACAATCAAATGGCCTCCTATGATATATTCAGTTTGTTTAGTCTGTATTTGTTGATTATTGTATGGTTTAGATGGAGGAGAAAGTGTAAGTTTTTTTGCGCATTTAAATTTTTTTTTTCGTTTTTTATTATCGGTTAATTCTCTTAATGGTAGAGGTCTAATCGTAGTAAATTCGAAAGGAGATTTTCTCTTTTTTGAACTACTTGAAGTTGAAACTGATGGAGTTGATATTGATGGTGTTGAAGTTGAAACTGATGGAGTTGATGTTGATGGTGTTGAAGTTAAAACTGATGGAGTTGATGTTGATGGTGTTGAAGTTGAAACTGATGGAGTTGATGTTGATGGTGTTGAAGTTGAAACTGATGGAGTTGATGTTGATGGTGTTGACGTTTAAACTGATGGAGTGGCAGTTATTGAGATTGGGGTAGTTGAAGCGATAAATATACTTGCTGGTAAAAATGCATCGTCACTGAATATCTGCGAGTTTATTGGCATAATTCCTGATTTTTTGAAGCCTGATGTTATGTTTCTATAAGACATAGATTTATAGAATTCTATTGTGAAGCATGCAGGAAGGTCATACATTGTTGCTCTTTTTCCAGGATTTGAAATGTTACATTCGTTTAATGCAGTTTTATAGTAGGATTTTAAAGGTCCATAGATACTAATATCTAATGGTTGTAGTCGATGGGAACAATGTGGAGGAAATGTAATTAAAATAAGTCCATTAGATGTAGCTAAATCAATAACCATTGTGGAAAGGTGTGATTCATGATTATCTTAAAAAACAAGCTCTATTATTCATCGAACAACCAATATGTTTAATAAAATTCTTCAGCACTTTAACGAATAATTCATTATTCATCCAACCGGAAGATGATGCAAGATCAAGAATTCCAGATGGGGCTTCTTTTATCATAAAATCTTTATAATTTACTCGCGGAAATATTAGTGCAGATGGTAATTTTCTTCCAGATGCATTTATACAACAGCAGGCAGTTACCAATATACCTCGTTCTGATGCGGCCGTTATTCCTACCTACTTCACTCCTTTTTCAGCAATTATAAGACCTGTATTATGGACTGTAGTTATTCCTGTCTCGTCTAAATTATAGATGTTCTCGGGAGTAAATTTGTGTTTTTGTTGCGATAAACACCATATAGGATAGCTATCATACCTATCATACCTATCATACCTATCAAAGACTGCTTCACTGCAAACTTGTTGAAGCCTTGAGCTCTTGCTATACTTGTCAGTTCTGGCTTTCTAATTGATAGTGATGTATGCCGTTTCATAAAACCTGAAAGCCAATCTTTACCTGCCATATTATTAACCGTCCAACTTTCTGGGTGCTCGATTTTATTTTTGAATACGTGTTCATAAACTAATTTACGCGCTGATGTGTAACTTAACCCGTAAAACATCTTTGAACATTTCAGTAGGTATTCTTCATGGTCAGCTTCATCTTCAGCATTACAAATCTGTATAATAGTTTTAATTAGTAATATGTTTCAATAATTAATTAGTATTTACCTTTTTCTTATCAAACTTTTGTTCAAAAGATTCATTTAAAGCCAATTCTTTATTCTGAATGATGTTTATATATCGTCCTAGAGTAGTTCGATTAACACCGTGCATGGTAGCTGCCTCCCGTATAGACTTTTTATGTTATATTACTTCTGTGCATGCCCGCTTTAGTTGCTCTCCATCAGAACTACTCCGATTAGTCTTACAGACATATTTTCTAGGCATCTATAATATAATTTATAATATAATAATTTAATAATATTATTTAATAATAATTGAATTATTGATTATATAAAATTATATTAATTTATAATATATAATAATTATTAATTTAATAATTATTTATTGTTAAAATTTAATTATTATAATAGTTTACTTTTTAATTTTGGTCGTTTATGGGTAACTTGAACCGGATCAAGTTACCCCATTTTAGCATGTTCAAGTTACCTCATTTACATATTTTATTTTATTATATATTTTAAATAATTAATAAGAATAATTTTTAAATTATTTTATATTGTTTATATCCTTAAATATAAACTTATCTATAATATTAATATGTTATAAGTATTAAGAATATAATCAAATTAAATATAATACATTAATTTAATAGTATATATTTACCTTTTCTTGTGAAAAACTATAAATTTAAATATAAAATCAATTAAATATATTTATAATAAAAAAAATTATTTGTTGTATTTATCCTTTAGTATTTGTTGTATTTATATTTACAATATAAATATCCTGTATTTATTTCATAATCTTTGATTAAGGGGAAGTGTTGATATTGGAGGTGGTTCAAGTTACCCGCCGGCTCAAGTTCCCTCACTCTCCCCTACTCTATTAAAGTAAGTATTTATTAAAGCACATATTTAACATGTAGTTTCATATACATTTTTTTGTTATAAAAATCATACAAATTCATTATTTTTATAAATATTTTATAATCTTATACAATCAAGTATAATTTATTTATCTCTTCCGATAGAGATTATTATTTATTCTTAATTGAACTCCACTTTTTTGCACTGTCATCACGCTTGTTCCATCACCACATTGTCTAATTAATATATTCACTAATTGTTGACACATTCATTTGTTATATCGTTGGTAATGTACAATTGGCATGTAAATGTATTATATTAGCTATGAATCATAGCCTATGATGATCACATTCGATTACAACGTAGAGCTGTTCGCATCTTATTTAAGATAAATCGTAATGATATAATCAATCTATACATTCAATAATGGCGACTCTCGGGTGGTTGAAGTTTCGAGATATATGCAGGTTTCGTCTTCTTTGCATTACTCACAAGGCTATATATATGGGAGTTCCGTCGTACCTATCGAAGGGACTCATAATTCGATCAACTACGCATCCGAGTCGAAAATGTGAGATGATGAAACTCTATGTACCGCTTGTCTCATCTATATATGCAGATGCTGCTTTCACTGTTGCTGCTCCGAAGTACTGGAACAGTTTTCCAGATGAATTACTGACCCTATCATATTTTATTACTTTTAAATGTCTACTATATTCATATATGTTATCATTATAATTTCTTCTTTTTAAATTTATTTATTATTATTTATTATTATCACCTATTCGTGTAATTATTTATTTGTTTTATTATTTCAACTTAACGCATATAAACGTCCATCATTTTCAACTCAGTCAATAAACCTTTCTATTAAAATGTATGGTATTAGAGGTAGGGCTATAATATAGCGCTAAAATTAATAACATCTTATTTATAAGACTGTCTTCAATTTGTTAGATATAATATTGACTCATATTATAATTATATAAAATGTGGTGTAACACAGGGATCTGTACTCGGTCCGTTATTATTTATTTTATATATTAATTACCTTACGAATATATCAGATAATTTTAAATCAGTTTTATTTGCAGATGATACAACTTTAATTTTTTCAAATACGTCTATTTTAGAATTAAAAAACAATATTCAATTTAATATTAACAAACTATACAATTGGTTGAATGTAAATAAATTGTCACTTAATATTAGTAAGACGAATGTATTATTATTTAATATAAGAAATAAAAATAGAAATATTAATCTGGATTTGAATATTAATAACATTAATGTTAAACAAGTCAGTGAAATTAAATTCGTATGTGTTATTATAGATTGTAAATTGAATTTGAAATTGCAACTCAATTATGTTTCAAGTAAACTTTCTAGAACAATTACAATTTTATACAAAGTTAAAAATAAATTAAATATGAAATCTTTAATTTTATTATATAATTCTTTATTTTTATCACATCTTAATTATTGTTCAAATATTTGGGGAAATACCTTCAAATCCAGTTTAAAATAGTTTCATTTGACAAAAAAGAGCAATACAATGTATTTGTAATAATTATTCTATGTATAAAAATGTTATACTATTTCTAATTCTCTTAAATTTAACGATATTGTAAAAATGAATAGTAGGCTATAAATAGTAACCTATAAAAATGAATAGTAACCTATAATACTGTTATCAGTAAAAAATAGTCATACAAAAATCTACCTAGAATACTTTATATCTATTTCCAATGAAAGTCGATAAATGTGTATCAACTTGGAGATTTGGGGAGTATATATCCAATGCTTTAAGAAATTACTTACGCCAAGAGTAAGGATATATATCCTGGATAGAAATTTTATTTTATAATCTAATATTTTATTTAATATTATTTTAATTTTATACATGATTTTTTTACGATCGTTATTACATAATCGATATATTTGCATAAATATATTGTTTTATGATTTATGGTCAGTTGATTGCATAGCCATGTGTATATTTATATTTTTGTATTAAAATATGTTATCGTCTGTATATAGTAATACATATATATATATATATATATTTCGTTTTGTATTTTATAGTCAATTTCGTATCATTTATTTATCTATAAAAGTAACGCCTCTCGTTGAGATCTACACACTATTGGTTCTGCGTCTCACCGGGTTGATACATATTTTTATTGTAAGTATTATTATTATTATTATTATTATTATATATTTATGTTGTTATATTCAACATATCTTTGTTTATAAAAGTATATAAGAACAATATTCACAATGTTACATATTTATTACCTATATATATATATATATATATATATATATATATATATATATATATATATATATATATATATAATATATATAATATATACACATATATATATATAATATCTAAATTATATATATATATATATAGTTATAATTATATTAAATCATCTATACGTAATCTCTACACGTGTAATAAGCGATGGATCGATGGGGCATTTGTTCACATTGATTCATCACCGCGAGAGCAGCTATATTCGCAGATCGTGCAGATGCCTGTTGAATAACATTTTGTAAAGATTTTATATAAAGAGATTTGTCATACTATCTACTTTAATATTTATAGATGAATATATATATATTTATATATATATATATATATATATATATTGTTATTTTTATTTGGTGGAGTCCTTTCATCCCATCCAGGAACTTAGATGAAGTTTTCACTTATAACCTTATATGGCTCTAATGTCCCTTCGAAGCCGCTCTCATGTTAAGGCATCCATGGTTTTAACGAGAGCCGATCATTTATTTATACACAATTATATAAGATAACTTCTAAATAATATTTTAAGACCAATTTTATAAAATTAATTAATGGTCCGGATGAGGGTCGAACCCGTGTCTTACTGCTTGTGTGTCTGACGCCTTAGCCATTTAGCCACACAGGCAGTTATTAAATATCATATATATATATATATATATATTTATATATAGGATATTTATATATAGTAGGTTACCTCCCAGTAATTAAAGTAAACAATGATAGTGGTTAGAATATAGTTTGATCATCATCATGATTTGTGATTAACTGATCACAATACAATTACAATCATATTACAATCATTGATAAGCAACTATGCTTTGATTACGAACTACACTTCTAAATCATTGATTTTAATACGATTGTAATAAATGATTGTTAACTGATCACTAACATTGATTCACAATCAGATGGTAATCATTGATTGTAATACGATTATAATCAATGATTGTTAACTGATTACTAACATAGATTCACGATAAGTTGGTTATCATTGATTGTAATACGATTGTAATCGAATCAAAATCTGTGATCGTAATCAATACATCGCCACATGCTTGATATATGATTACTTGTTGGATTGTAATCTGATTACGATCTTTGATTATTCACTTACTGAGCTACTCCATTCAAAATACAATCATACCTATTAAAATACGAGTAACGATTACTAACGATATGCAATCTACTTCCGGCAAGTGTCGTAGGTGTCATGTCACTTATCTTCAGATATAGATTTGTGTATCGTCCTCGAACTATTTGTATTTTCGGTTTCTCGGTATAATTCGGAATTCCTTTGGAATTCCTATTATATAAGTGTTTAATTTTAATACATATTTAACTACAAATATATATATATATATATATATATCCAACTTGTATAATACTATGTTATATAAGTAGACTATATTTATGAATGTGCTTATAAAAATTAAGTCATTTATTTCATATTTTTATCACACTTTTATCACATATTATAAAATCTCACAAGTATAGAGAATATATAATAATTAAATTATTTTTTTATAAATATACTATATATAGTCACGTTCGTGTATGCGTGTGTATGTATGTGTGTATGTGTACCTGTGTGTGCGTACATGAATATAACGTAAATAGGTTTTGCTATATATATTTTGAATACAACATTTATTTTCTAAAATGACTACTACTTTCCAGCAGCCATACTACATAGTTAACAACATCCGATTCCTATAGGTATCCTTATAGGTATCCTACGACGATTTTATTATAGGAATCGGATTCAAATTCGAGAACCAATTCCTGTAAAGTTTTTTTAGAAAACGGTTTATATAAACGATTCCTACATTTTATCGTGCAGGAATCGATTATCGATTCCATAACTAATTAGTGAAAATCTGTTTAATTATCGGTTATTTATGTAAGTATTACTTAAGTTATATGTATTTTTTAAATATAGAATAAAACAGTATACATTTTAATTATTTTAATATATTGATTTCATTTTTATCTATGATATATACTGATTTTTATAAATAAAATATTATTTTAAAAACTAAAATTATTTAAGTAATCCTATGTATTTTTCTAAATTAATTTATAATATTAATTTGATAATTATCATAATCTCATTTAAGTGACAAATTGAACTACAATTTTAATCATAATTATATTAAAATATAACAATTGGAAATCATGTTGAACTAATTTCTCAATATTGAATATATATATATATAGCAATTGAATATTGTTTAAATATTGTATTAAATATTATAATGTTATTATTATTGAATTACGTTTTAAATCTAAATTAAATGAAATTATATAATACATTATAATATATGAGTTAATACGATTTAATACGATTTGAAACGATATTCATATTTATAATAACAATAAATTTTAAATCTAAACTTACGTTCAAATTAGATCAACAACTTAAGTTAAACCGATTATTATAGTAATAGTTTAGGGATCGGTTTAAAATAAACCCCCAGCAAATAATAATAGCAGATTGAAATACTTTTTAAATCAGTAATAAATGTTAATACAGATTTAAATAATTATTAATACAGATTTATCTATATATATATATCCTATATGTGGAGATTATTAAATCAGAATTAAATCAGGCTTTGACACTTAATTATTAAATCAGTAGACATATGTTTTACAAACGTTTTAAGTATAACATTTATTAATATACATTATTGAAATTATTCACATTTAAAATATTTTAAAACATATATTCATATATCCGCAGCATCGATATAAAGAAAGTGGATAAGCAATTGACGCACGCAATGCATGTAAAAGATAGACACATGAATGAAACTTTTATCGATAAATTAACAAAATGGTATCAGTGATTTTGATTGGATATTAGTCATATTATATATGTCAAATATTAAAACAGTAGTCTTTTCGTCGAAATAGATTAAAGTGACTTATATCTATATCGATGGATTTAAATTATAAATATCAATAAAATCAATAAAATAATAGTATAACTTCAATTTAAATACACAAAATTACGAGGAATGTTGATATTATGTATTTTAAATATATAATTTTATTTTTAGTATAGATAGTACATTAAAATTTGTAGTGATTATCAATATATATATGATAAATACATATTATTATAAATAAAAAGTTGTGGGCCAGATAGTGGGTTTCGACTGCAGCGCTCGTAGCGGATAGTGCCATACACTACATTCAATTGCTTATACACTTTATTTATATCGATGATCCGCAGCCGTCCGATATTACATAAATGTACCAGGTGATACACGACACTGGCAAATGTGCGGTGCTTATATCACGACGATACAATATACAACATTTATCCATTACATGGTTCAGTATATACGGTACCATTCAATATATTCTATATATATATTTATATATATATATATATATATATATATATATATGTTGTACATAATAGACCATTCCGTATACACTGAACCATGTAATGGATAAATGTTGTATATTGTATCGTCGTGATGAATATCATTTGATATCACACCCCTTATTTATATTGTATGTAATGCACGTGCTTTACATGCAATATAAATAAGGGGTGTGATATCAAATGATATTCATTTGATACTAACAATGGGCACCCATAAACGTAAACAAAACATAATTAGTAAACACGCGAGTGCCACTGTCGGGTGGATCCTAAAGTCTCTAGATATAAAATAGTACTCTTTTACTAGAAAAAGAACCAAAAGAGGAGAGGCTGTTGGCACCAGCAAAAAGTAATTTTTAATGACGCATACAGGTATGTTTTTGTCACGTAAGTTATTTACTAATACAATTATAATAAACTTTTAATATATATATATACTCTATGAAATGTATCCAGCGATTAAGGACTATAGGAAACTAATTTCTGGATGCTTTAAAACACAAGCTGACCCAAGCAACCAAACACGTTGCCCGTCAACGTAAAATATATAACAACGTTCCAATTTTGTATATTTTATAGGTCAAATAAACACTTTGGATATATATCATATATATCATATGATTATTTTATGTATTCAATGTATGTTCCAATTTTGTATATTTTATAGGTCAAATAAACACATTGGATATTACAACAGCGATATCTATTGTGCAATATTGTATTTTATAAAATATATGTCTTATCAATAATAATTATTATTAATATAATTCTATATCAATATAATTATATAATATATACATACGCACACATACATACACAAACACATACACACACAAGCACATACACACATACAAACACACATATATATATATATATATATATATATATATATATATATATAATATCTAATAGTGTTAATTTATACACTTATTTCTGTTTAATATTTCTGTGATTTATTTCACATCCCACATTAAAGTACTAATGCACTAATGAACTAATAATATCATTAGTTTGGAAATATACAATATTATAAAGGAATATGTAAATAAGATATAATTATGTAAAACAACTATTAATAATATGATTATATATAGTCAAGTATATATACATATATACTTGTTATTAATATATTTTAATCAACATATATTTATAAAATAATTAAACTATATTAGATAGTTTAGTATTTAATATAATATTATTGAGCAATATATATTAGATATTGTCTAGTTGTTCTACTATGTATCTATAAATATAGGCTCATAGCATTAAACGAATGGGATGTACTAAAACGCAGTTGTAATCCAGTTGTAATTTTATAATATGTATTTGTATATAATATACTTACTTTTATACTTTATACTATATATATATATATATATATATATATATATATATATATGTATATATACGCACAGATACACACACAGACACACACACATATATTATAGATATAAATAGATATTATATAGTTGTTATACTCGATATCTATAAATAGATGTATATAGCATACACAGAATGTATTATATCATACATGTTGTGATAATGTGTGAAATGAAGCGTAAAAAAGCACCAAAGGGCGTCGCCCATTGTATCACCCATTGCGCAGGTAATTGTGTTTGGCGCGAAAATTGAAATTAACGGTATTGTTTATTTACTTTCTTGTTGGAGAATACTTCCTATTTATTCTACTACCTATATTGACAATTTATCAATATTTAGATTGTTTATCATATATATATATATACTACAAGTTGATTTAATAAGGTAATATAATACTCTTATTGTTAAATATAAACATATATACTTATATAATTGATATTTGTTTTATTTATAATTGTTATCCTTTATCATAGAGCTAGATAAAAAGCTCACTAGCTATATGTCCTTTATCCAGAATTATATATAATAATATATTGTGATGTAATAAAACGCAGTTTTAATATTATACTATACATATACATATACATATATATATATATATATATAATATATTATATTTTATAATTTATATATTATAATCAATAAGTGATATTAAATATTAAAAATAATAATGTAATTATAGTACACATTTAGATTTTAAAGATTGTTATTAATATTTTGTTACTCAGTTGTAATTTTATAACAATGCATAACCTTGCATACATATACCAGTAGTAATTTAAATACATTCAAAATAAATGTGTTTACTGCAGTAGTAATTTAATAAGTAGTAATATAGCCAGTTATAATATACATATACTAGTAGTACTATATGTATATTATAACTAGGCATATCAAGTCGTTTATATAATTAGTAATTACAACTTGATTAATAATATACGAAAAAATTCCAAGTTTTATTCAATTTATTGAAAATATTTACGAAAATATATTAAATCATAATTATGTACTATAAGGCATTTTTTTTAGAAATTTATGAATTAATCATATTTATAATATACTATATTATACCATATTATACTATATATTATAATATATAGTATCAAATTGTCAAATTATGTTTAACATATGTATTAATATATTAATTACAACTAAATATATGTTTTAAATATATAATGTATTATATATTATGTATCAAATAACATACTAGATATATATGAAATGCACACTTCAATGCATTTCACAGTGCAATCATACTATTGTATACACTATAGTATATATCAAAAGTATAAGATACAAGTATTATAAATGTAGTGTATTAAATTGAAATACACAGATATATTATATATATATATATATATATATTTATTTATTTATTTAATTTGAATCAGACATGCATAACAGAGGTCCATAGAATATACAATAATTAAAACTAACAACAATTAAACGAAAACGAAATCTAAAATATTATCTAAATACAGATTTATACCATAAGGTAAATAGTTGCGAAGGGCACAAGATATTATAATAATAAAGTTGAATAATTAACGAATTACGAGAATTTCGTATACGTTGATAAAGTGAATTATATGATTTACGTAGTTTAATTGTTAAATTATTAACATTATCATATAAAAACATCAATGACGCGCTATTTCGACGCTTATATTTCATCACTATACGATATGCGTTATTATATGCTACCTTAATTTTTTGCATGTTGGCCCTATTCGGTAACCATATACTACTAAGGTAGATATTTGAAACAAACGATTTAAATAGAATAATCTTAGTAGCTTTAGAGCAATGGCTAAAATTATTCGCTATCATATAGCTTTGTTTATATAGCTGTTTGATATTATTATATATATCAATATCATCAGACAAGTCTTCTGATATCCAATGTCCAAGATATTTATACGCTTTAACAACATTCAAAAGTGTATTACCTATGTATAACTTTACTGGATTATGTATAGATGAACCATAATAGATAGGCAAAATGACAGATTTATCTATATTATATGTTATGAAGTTATGGCCAGCGAACTCTTCACAACAATTTATCAATAATTGCAGACCCCTCAGTGATGGTGAGAATAGAGCTGTATCGTCAGCATAGCATAAATTATTAATTATCTTCCCATTTAAACAATATCCTGATTTTATTTGATTTAATTTCACAATCATAGGATTGGTATAAATATTGAATAGTAAAGGTGAAAGAATTCCTCCTTGACGGACACCATTCGAAACTGGGAAGCTATTTGATGTATTATCACCCCACTTAATATAGATTCTCTGATTTCTGTACCAATAATTTAAAAAATTTATTATATAAGATGGAACATTATTATCTTTTAATCTATGAAATAAAATATTGTGATTAATTTTGTCAAAAGCTTTAGATGCATCTAGAAAAGCTACAAATATATTGGTATTGTTATTATAGTAATCTTTTAAGTATTGCTTAAGTGCAAAAACACACATTTCGGTTCCAAGGTTTTTTTTAAATCCAAATTGATTATCAAGAGTAACCAATAAAGAAGATATTCTATTATATATCACCTTTTCAATTAGCTTACAAATAATATTGGATATACATATAGGACGATAGTTAGAAGAGTCATTCGATCTTTTATTTTTGTTTTTAATTATTGGCAGAATATAGGATAATATTAACTTTTTTGGAAAATAGGAGTGATGTAACATGTTATTAATGAGTAATACTATGACTTGGATAATAAGACTATTTGAATTAGAAATATGTTCTATGGAAATTCCATCAGGACCTACAGATTTATAACCTTTAATGGAATCTATAATAGATGAAATCTCAACCGTATTTGTATAAACAATTTCATTAACATTAATTTTATTATATGGGTACGGAATAGAATTAGTACTGTTAAAAATATCATTAAAATTATCAAACCAGAATTTAGTAACATCAGCTATACCATGTGCATTCTCAATGTTATTAGGAATAGAAGATTTTTTTTTCAAATTATTTGAAATTAATTTCCAAAAATTATTTCGATCACTGATTATATTTAAGGCAATATTATCAGCTTCTATTTGTTTACATAACAATTTACTATGGCGTAATTCATATTTAAAATGTTTTCTTGCATTAACCATATTGTCATAACATATTCCAGCTAGAGGTTTTTTATTTTGTATCCAAGTTAAATAATATGATCGGGCAATACAATGTTTTTCCTTAACAATACTATTCCATTCCGAACGAGCGTATTTACTATTATTAGATTCAAAACATATATCTTTAGAACATTTTAATAGTATATTTATTAACGAATTATATAAATATTCAGAGTAATTATGATTAATATCAAAGGAGTATATATGATTTATTAATATACATAATTCTACTTTAGTGTCAATATTGTATTTTAAAATTTGATTCCTATTCAGTCTATTCCATTTAATTATTTTATGAGTTACACATTTGTTAAATAATGATCTAGGGACATTATTCTGTCTAATCACAATAACTAGAGGATGATGATCAGAAATTATAAAATCGTAATCAATTTTAATATCAATTATAGATGTATGCATATTATGCGTAGATAAAATATGGTCTAACCAAGAACAAGATTTCCACGCGGAACTAACGCACGTATAGCTATCAGAGTTTAGAATAATTTTATCAGACATGACAATATTTGTATCTGTGCAATATTTAAGTAAAATATTACTAAATTTTGAATTATGGTTAGAGATATTAGAGTTAAAATCTCCAATTATACAAAAATTTGATGTATTTAATAATTCACAATATAAAAATAGTTTAACAAGACGATCTTCAAATAAATCAATATTATTTGGACTCTCATAAGGTAAATATATATTAATAATATAGAAATCAAATAGTCTAATACATATAAGCCAATCATAAGTAGAGTTCACTATTGTAACATGTTTATCTAGGACTTTCTTCCACATAAAACCAACACCACCAAAGGGTCTGCCAATTCTCAACTTAGTATTATCAAAAGAAGCATTGCCATAACCACAATATTGTGGATTGTTAGTATTAAATATAGAACATTCCTCAGAGGGAAGCCAATGTTCCTGAAAACAAAATAAATCAATAGTAGGATAACTATTTAAAATAAAATTAACCTTGTTTTTAAAACCATTACAGTTTAAGGAAACTAAGTTTAATTTGTCACTACTATTCATTAGTTGGATTAACATTAACATTAATATTATTGTCAATATTCGTTTTATTTATTTTATTATAAAATCGTTTTATCAATATACCACTAGGCCACCTATTACAGTTGTACATATCTTGAACATTATCAATCATCAGACTTACCTTAAATGAAGATACAAAGTGACGCGAAGTAATTATTTTCTCGACCGAGCATTCATCTGAAGTAATCTCAAATTCTTTGCATATATATGATTTAATTGACTCTATAGTCACATCAATATTTATACGAGATAAGAATAAGTGATATCGTCTAGCTGGTGGTTTCCCGAATGCTTCAGAAGAACCTTTTCCAATTGTAATTACATTGCGGCGCGTGGTCTTGACTTTATTGACGTTCTTGACGTTCTTTACGTTCTTGTTGACTAGTGTGAAGTTGTCATCGGCTGTCGGTTTTCGTACTTTTGAAGCGTACGTTTCATGATTATTCACAATAGCGTCAGGTAGCGAGTGATCTATAGAAATATCAGCAGATGTATGTTCGCATATATTTGGTATATCATTATCTTTATTAATATTGACTTCATTAGCACTAATTAATAAAGGAGTAATTGCTTCATTAATTAAATTGACATTATTTCGCAGCAATATTATAGCAGAATGAATAGAAGCCATATTTGTATTTTGATCTCCAAGTGGAGGTATTCTACGAATATTAGAAGCAACATATAATGGCATTGATTCTGAATTTAATTCGTCTATTAGGTCAAAAATACCAATTATATCTTTTGATATTTTGTTAGCTAAATTTGGAGCTTTACGCTTCACAATAAATCTACATTCCGATTCATCTAATCTATTTTTAATATATATGTCACTAGTGAGTATCTCTTTAGCAAGAGTTAATTCATTTATTTCAAAATAGCCTGAAATAACCATTTCAATTGAATCACGATTCATAGTTTCTCTAGCATTCACACAGTAGCAAAGCAATTCATTCACAATAATTTTCCTTTCATTCATAATGCTAAAAAAAAACTATAGGAATAAAAAAACCTATACAATTTAAAATTGCGTGCGTACAATCACTGATTAGATTCGAACATATCTAAATTTAAATCAGTGATTTTGCCAGTAATTTGATTGGTTCAAGAATTAGGTCATGACAGATTGATTCCAAGGAATTTAATAATATTTATGTAATAAATATCAATTAAATATGATTTATAAATAAGTTTAACTAAACTTATAAGCAGGGTGAGTAGTCAGCCGACTACTCTATCAAATATCTTCAAAGGGAGATCCTTTGAAGTCGATTAGTCGGCCAATAATCGAATATGAATTACAAATTATAAACACGTCTACTTTTAGTTGTTGACAGTTGACAGTTGATATATATATATTATTATATATATATATATATATATATTAATACAAAAATACTTTTATTTTGTACACTATACAATACATTCCTTGTATTCCAAATAATACATATTAGTACTTTCCTTAACCACAATTACTCACCCATGGGTACTCACATAGCTAGAGGGAAATTGCTCTCTATCTATATGCACATAGTGTACAATAGTGTATAATTAATAAATATAATAATAATAATTATTTAACTAGTAAAATTCTATAAAGATATATATATGAATATATATACACACACACTCACACACACGCGCACACATACACATATTACATAGTACATACAAATATACTGCATGAACATATGGTTGCACGCATATCTGTATATGTACGAAATACACTGTATACTAGACCGGTTCGTTCGATTCAATTTTTAATCCTTCATATAAAATATAATACATATCTATATTTTAGTATAATATGTATTAGCAATTTTTATAAAAAAATAGTTACCTTTGGTCACGAAGCATTTAAAGTTTGAAATATAAATTATTATTTTAAGATAAAATGTATAATATTCCATGTATAATAGTAATGACGCCATCTTATTATCTTTGATGTTTACAAATATTTAAATTAATATTTAAAATTAATTATGTATTTATATTATATTTAATGAATTAATATAATATATACCATTATTTATATTTATTATTAATATAATATCTATATTTAATTTTTATATCTACAAATTACCAATATTAATGTCTCCTAAAACTCGAGAAAATACACCATTTTACAAAGTATTTATTTCAAAATAATTCAAAAAAAGAATTAATTTTAAAATATTAATATATATAATTATACTTTACATAAATTTGAGTGATCATATTGTATTGAATTGTGGATATGAGTTAGATATAAATGTCCTTTATACAAATAAAATTAAAAAAATAAAAAAATATGTAAATATATTTTGTATTTCATATTTCAAATAAAAATCCAACAAAATTTTAAAATGATATTAATTTTTTTTCTAAAAATAATTTTTAATTTTTTAATAATTAATTTGAATTGTATTATTATAATCTATAAATTATATATTTTAATTTTTTAAATTAAATTGTAATAATTTATTTATATTAAATTATACGATTTTTAGATATCTTTTTTGACTAAAATTATTTTATAAAATTTGGGCATCTAGATTGTTATGAAAAATATGTTGTACTGTTAATACTACTTGTTATATATGTTTCTAGGATATATCCATAGTTGGCTTAAAAAAAATCATCCAATTTTATAAAAATTGAATAAAACTTATTTCTATATCTCCCCCATGTTAACTTTTGTATGTATTCAATGTTAAAATAAAAAGGTCTCGTGACATAACAATATTTAAGATATAGGTCTAAAATTGTAAACACTTATTCATCATAGCATAAATAATTGTCACAGATGTGAAGGTTTATAAAATTGCGAAAATATTTTTAGTACGAACCGGTCTACTGTATACAGTGTATTTCGTTATACATATGTATACATATGTTTTTATATGTGAATATAAATGCATAGTAATCAAGCATTGTATAATTATAATCCCTTGCTGACCTAGATAACTGTGTGCATGGTAAATTACCTTATGATCATGATTCACGTTTCGTGAGTCATAGTTAAATATAGAATATTCACTAAACTTAGCTAGCTTTAACGATGCCCGCCAAATAAAGTAGGAGGCGTCATTTCGATGAGGCGACACCATCGATATAAAGAAAGACTTTCTTTATATCGATGGGCGACACTCCTGATAGACCAAAATTACAACTGGTTTACAACTGTGCAAAAACAATTTAATAACCATCTTTAAAACCTAAAATTTTACAATAAATACATTATTATTTTGAACATTTAATATCACTTATTAATTATAATATATAATATATTATATATATAATATCCAAATATTAAATTAAGTATATTATATACAAATAAATATTATAATATGTATACATATTCCGAATATATATATATGAATATATCTGAATATATTCCCATACAATCTTTTAAAAGATTAAATGAAAGCTGAACAGATTCAATGATATCTACATTGTTACGAAATTCAATAAAACTTGATAAATAGAAATAGGTAATAATTATTTATATTCTATATTATGTAATATAATTGACAATAATTGATCTAAGTTGTAACTAGTTAAATATGGATCAGATAAATCCAAGTTGATCTCGGTTTAAAACAATAACTGGGTTTAAACTGTGATATAATGATCCAAGTTTCAACTAGTTAAATATGGATCAGCTAAATCCAAGTTGATCTCAGTTTAAAAAAATAACTTGGATTAAACTGTGATATAATGATCCAAGTTGCAACTAGTTAACTATAGATCAGATAAATCCAAGTTGATATCAGTTAAAAAAAATAACTTTGATTAAACTGTGATATAATGATCCAAGTTTCAACTAGTTAAATATGGATCAGCTAAATCCAAGTTGATCTCAGTTTAAAAAAATAATTTGGATTAAACTATGATATAATGATCCAAGTTTCAACTAGTTAAATATGGATCAGCTAAATCCAAGTTATTTCAGTTTAAAAAAATAACTTGGATTAAACTGTGATATATTGATCCATGTTTCAACTAGTTAAATATGGATCAGATAAATCCTAGTTTACACCACCTAGATCCAAGTTTGCACCAGATTCCCCCAGTTTCCCAGTTTGATCCGAGTTAAACACGAGTATTGAATACTGGGTATGTATATAAGTTATAATTATAATATCTATAGATAAAATACAACTATTAATAATATGATTATATATATATCATATATATATATATATATATAGTATATGTATACATGTGTGTGTATACATTAGTGCCGTAAAATTATTAATTATTAATTATATATTATTTTAATAATTATTAATTATTCAATTCTAATTTACTAATTAATAATTATTTATCAATACTTATCATTAACTAATAACAATTAATTATATAAATAAATAATAAATAAATCAGATTTATTATTTCATGTTGTAAAGCATGAAAAAATGGATAAGTTAATAAACAAATGAATTTGTTTTTGCGAGGACTTCCCCAATCATCATATTCTAGATAAGTTAGATTCTCATGAGTTAAAAATGTAAATATAAATAATTAAAATGTAAAGAATAAAAAATATGTATCAATAAGTCAAGTTAAAATAAATGATGTAAAGAATACAAAATATGTATCAATAAGTCAAGTTTAAAATAATGATGTAAAGAATAAAAAAATATGTATCAATAAGTCAAGTTTAAAAATAAATATGTAAAGTTATATAACAAATTACAGAAACGAGTTGAATTCTGAATACCAAACTATAAATGAAATGAAATAACTAACCAAAAAAAATACAAGATAAAAACTAAAATTAAAAAACTGAAAGATATAATAAATAGTAAAAAAAAAGTACCCGTAAAAAAAAGAAAAAAATTAGATAATTATTGATTACAATCAATTGTTTAATTAATTTTCATATTTTGATAAAAAATGTTTTTTTAATATTTTTTTAAAGTTTTTTATATAAATTTTTGTAAATAATAAATTATTTAAACATAAATTATTGCATGATTTAGGGCCTTTAAATGATAATGAATTATGATGACGGCTTGATTTTATATAAGGTAATTTAAAATTATGAAAAGTATTTTTGTATATATTATTATATGTAGGAAATAATAATGAAATTCTGATTGGGCATTTCTTTAAATGTACATTATGCATGAATACAATATTTTTATAAATTATTAAATCTTTAAATTTTAATATATTAGAACTTAAAAATAAATTGTTAGTATTAGTCAAAATAAAAATATTATTGACAATTTTAAAGATGTTTTATTTACAATTCGAATAGCCTTTTTTTGTAGAGTTGAAATGCATTGAAGGTTATTATTAAAATTATTTCCCTAAATTTCTAAACAATACATGATATGAGGCAAAAACAAGGAATTATAAAGTAGCTTTAAAATATATATAGGTAAATAGCTTAGCTTTCTTAATATATAAATAACATGTGATAATTTCAATTGTATTTTCCTTATATGTTCTTTAAAATTTAAATTATTATCTATAATAACACCAAGAAAAGTATAACTAGATACTAAGCATATATTAGTTGAATTAATAGATATAGCTTTAATAATATGAGCCTCTTTGTAAGGTAATACTTTTGTTTTATCAATATTTAATATTAATCTATTATTAGTGAACCATTCATGTAAATTTAAACTATTACATAGAATCTTATTACTTGGTTCACTAATGCTAACCGAAGTATCGTCAGCAAAAAGTATAAGATTAAAATTAATATTTAAATTATGTAAGGCCATATGGATATCATTTATATATAAAATAAAAAGTAAGGGTCCTAAAATGGATCCCTGTGGTACCCCAACATTAATGATATTTCTTTCAGAAAGTTCATTATCTATTCTAGTTGATAACATTCGATCTTTCAGATAGCTCTCAATTAAACGATTAGAAGTGCCCCTAAAACCATAATATTTTAACTTGTTTAATAGAATCTTATGATCTACAAGATCGACTGCCTTTTTTAGATCTAGAAATAATAAGGCTACTTTATTATTCCTTTCTAAGTTAGATTCAATAAAATTATAGTGATCATATAGTGCGTGCGAAGTTGAAGAATTTCTAATAAAACCATATTGTTTAATATATAATAAATTATGTTTGTCGATAAAATGTAGAAATCTATTATAAATTATTTTCTCTAAAATCTTTGAAAATTGAGATAATAAGGAAATCGGTCTATAGTTATTAATATCATCTAGTTTTCCTTTTTTAAAAAGGGGGGTTATTACTGTTATTACGGTTATTTTCATATTATCTGGAATTGTAGAGTCACAAATTATTAAGTTAAAAATGTAAGTTAGTGGATCTAAAATAAAATTAAAAACAATTTTGATTATATTCATGTCAATGTTACAAAAATCTAATGAAGATTTAGATTTACAATCCTCAATAGCTGTCAAAATATCATTAGCAGATATAGGTGAAAAATTATTGTATTTACAATTATTGTTACAAAAAAATTGTTTATAAGCTGCATTCTTTTGTCTACGTATTATAGTATTTACCTTGTTTCTATATATCTTATATCTATTAATACTTACTGTATTTTTCAAAGTAAGATAATTATAATTATATATAATTATATATTAATAATTATTAATTATATATTATGTTAATAATTATTTATCAATAATTATTATTAATTAATATCCGGGATCGCCTCCGGTATCGTCTTCGTGAATGCCCTGTATCTACACTTGTAAGCCAGATTCTAATCCGACAAATTGAATAGTCAAGATGCATGATTAGAAGTTAGTATATACATATAAATATTATTGTGTCATGATAATTGATTTATTAATATACAATTTATAATTTCAAGATAATTAAAATCATAAGTAGTTTTCTTCCTGCTTGGCTAGATGAATATCATCATGCATATGTTAAAGATCATCTCCGTTATCACCCTAGCTATTTTCCGTATGTAATCCGGGATCGCTTCCGGTATCGTCTTCGTGAATGACATGTATCTACACTTGTAAGCCAACTTCTAGTCCGACAAATTGAATAATCAAGATGCAGAAGTTAGTATATAATGTATCTCCATACATATATATATATATATATATATATATATATATATATCCATTGTACACCTATATATCTATAATTTCTTATATACGTATATATATATATACACATATATATATATATACTTATATAACTATACATACTATCACATACATTATACATGTATATAGAAGTATGTGTGTGTATGTGTGACACACGTCGTGTGTGTAATTATGTAAAATCTATATATATAAACTAGTACCGGCTTTTGTCTAATTTTAATCCCTTGTTGACCTATATTAATATTCACTACGAATCAATATAGTACACATGTTAAATATTGTTATGTTGCTATAATTACATTCGTATATATTTAGTAAATATAACTAAGTGTATATAAATTCGCATATATGTAAGTATCAGTATAAAATGATGACGTTGCCACAACCAATGATGCCCTCATTTTCACCCATGATTCCTGTGATAGTCATACCTCTACCTAAAACCACCATTGGTTCACCATTACCACCATGCCGTGTGTGCCTGAGTAACGCAGCCTTCCCTTATTGAATAAGGGATAACTGTACCACGCGATATCGTTCACCTATTTTGCAATTGTATGTTCCAGTTAGTCTATTATTCATTATACACAACTAGTTAACAATATACACATATACATATAATTGTGTCATCATAATTGATTTATATTAATATACAATTTATAATTTCGTGATAAAAAAGATGATCTTCCTGCTTGGCTATGGTGAATATTTCCATGAATATGTTAAAGATCATCTCTAGGATCCGGTATCTTCTTCATGAATTTCGTATATATATATATATATATATATATATATATATATTGCATTATACACTGTGATATTTAATGAACAGAAACCTCTATATTCGCATACTATATACTATATATTTATATTATAATCATATATGATCATATATGTATACATGCTTATATTATTATCATTACAAATATACCCTTACATTCTCAGTTTATTATTATATATATTATTCACGTATTATATCATATTCGTATTTTGTGTATTGTTCCTGTAATAAATGAATAAATTGTTTTACGTTTCTTTTTTACTGTGTATGGGTAACAATATACGTTTCACTAGGTATTTATTTATGGGTAAAAATATACGTTCTAGTTGGTGTTTATTTATGAGTAAAATTATACGTTCCACTAGGTGTTTATTTATGGGTAAAAATATACGCTCCACTAGGTGATATTTATGGGTAAAAATATACGTTCCACTAGGTGTTTATTTATGGGTAAAATAATACGTTTAAATATAGATTTTTTATATGTAAAAAGAAACCGTTTATTTTCTCACAAACTACCTATAATTTTACCACCTACTGGAACATATTATTTAACCTATAATGTTAAGTTTCGGCAACTAGTTTCTAGTTGCTTGGGGATGTTATGGTTAAGATAATATTATAATTGTTAGTATCATTATTATTATAACTATTATTTAATTATATAATTATTATTATATTATATAATTATAATTATTAATAAATTATCCCAATATATAATTCATACATAAAGTATTATTTTCTTCTTTTAGATAAGAAAGACGAAGTTAAAAATCATACACCTAATAATGTTTTAACGGAAGATAGCATTGAGTCCGATATATTCATATATGAAAAGCAAATGTCAATTAAATTCATATGTTTTATTTATTATTGATCAATTATTTCAAAGGTAGTCGATACTGATGAATGAAATACATTCATGTTATTGCTTAAATGGAAATATCATTAATAATCTCTGTTATGCAGATGATACAGCATTATTTTCATAATCACTAGGGGGTTTGCAGTTGTTGTTAAGTTGTTGAGTAGAGTTTGCTAACCATAACCATATAACGTTTAATATTACTAAATAGGTTATTTTACTAAATTTATTTTGATAAATCATATCATAATCCTGTGAAATTTTATATAGATAATAAACTTTTAAAAGTTGTTAAAACATATAAATATCTTGGACATTGGATTTCAGAGGACTTATCTGTTGATATTGATATATATAGTAATATTAAACAGTTATATAAAAAAAGCTATGCAATATCATATAACTTTAATCATTGCTCTAAGGATACAACAATTATTCTATTTAAAACATGTGTTTCTAATATATACCTTAGTAGCATTTGGATACCAAATAGATATTATACGGCTAAACTTAATATAGCTTATAATAATGTTTATGAACGTTATGAACTACAGATGTAGAAATAGTGCGTCATTAATGTTTCCTAACGATTATGTTAATAATTTAACAGTTACATTACGTAAGTCTTATTATTCGTTAGACAAACGAATACAATTATCGTGTAATTCTCCAATTGTTCAATTATATGAATATAATATTGTTTTCCCATCGCCACTGTTTACCATATTAATATTACCGGTATTAATCATTATTTTTATAGTATTTTAAATTTCGTATCTTAGATTAATTGTTTTGTTTAGTTTATTCTTTTATAATTTTCGTTTATATACTATGGACCTCTGTATTTCATGTCTGATTTAAATAAATAAATAAATAAATAAAATAATATATATGTATATATCTATTAAGATATCTATATAGTTTTTACTCACATATAAAGCAGTAATAAATCAGAATTTAAATCAAAAATAAAGCAGTAATAAACCAGTATTTAATCATAAATATATCAGTACTAAATAAGAATTTAAACCTTCTTAAGCATATTGCAATTTTTTTTACTGTTTAAACTTAATTAAGTATATATATATTAATATACTTAAATTATAATAATATTAATATAATTATTAATATAATTATAATATATTTAAATTATTAATTTAATTAAACTATTTAATCAGATTTAACTATTTAAATCAGTAGAATTAAAGCAGATTTTAAATCAATATGTTCTAAAATTTGATTACAAATTACTGCTTTAATAAATATTTAAATCTGCTGTTATGGTTTTTTGGGCCGATTCTAATAATAGTTTAGGAATCGATACAAAACCGATCTCATTAAGACAGCTAGGAAGCGATAAAAACGCAAATGGGAATGGGATTTGTTTAACTGTGTAGTTAGGCTTATAATGTTTAATATCGGTCACGCATAGCTGAACACGAACGGCGGCTATGGTAGAGCTTCTATAAAAGTAGCATCAGGCTAAGGGGCGTATCTTCTACATTATACATCGTTTACAAAGAGTTGTACTGCGCTGTTAAAAGTATAATGTAAACGATAGGCGAAGCACGCCTTTCAACCCGAGTATACTGTGTAGACCCGCACCCTTATAAGGCTGTAGTTTTGGCTATTGATATAACAACATATCTCTTTTAGGTTAAACATATTTGGATATAATATTATTTTATAAAAATTCTATTAATTTCTTTATATCACATGGTAAATAAAATTGGTTGTTAAATTTGAATCTGACTATTTATATTGGAATATATTTCGTTAAGGATAGATGCGACCACTATTCTATAAATAGATATTTACATGTATCTAATATTAACAATAGTGGTCTACTAAAATTGTATTAATTTTTTAAAATTTATTTATTAAATACAATATTTAACATAATGATAGATATTATATTAAATCTATAATAATTGCATTTTGTATAGAATATAAATGAAAATATTTAATATATATTATGTTTAACTAATTATTATTATGTTGAAAGTTAAAGCCGTTCAAAATAATGTATAGATTTAATCAATAACATGGTTAACTTACCTATATTTGCAGGTAGAGGGAAGATGCAATTCGACTACGGTATATCCGCCATTTTCGGGGCATCTTACGAGAGAACAGGCCAAATTTGCGCTATTCGGATAGTGTATCTTCAGTTTACCGACATATTCACCATACACGTTATTGCGAGAATCTCGGCTAATGGCCGTCACTCCACGTTTGCGGTTTGTTGTCTGTGGATAACGCTTAGTTGTATTAAACATGTCGGACATCGGTACATTTTTGTGTTTTTGTTCGTGTTTTAACTCGTGTAAAAGCCTGACGTGTTACACGATTTGTGACATTTGTCACATATAACATATGTTACACGGTGGGAATTTCAAACATAATTATAAGTTAATGTATGATATAGAAAATAATCTTCATTATATATATATCAATTTATTTACATGTATTTATTTTGTAAAATATATTAAAAAAATAAAAAAAAAATATGTGTATTGGTCATGTAAATCACAGACTAAATGTCCGTGTTTTACCCAGACTAAATATCCGTATATTACTTGTAAATTATTAGTAATATTACTCTTATATACTTGTAAATTATAATGACATAATATTGACACACTTTATATAACTGTTTCAGTGTATTGTTAGTTTATATATTGTTACCACTTTATACGACTAAATGCATATACAAGATATTAGTATTATATACATTAATTTAGGTTTGAAATTTAATTATAATTTTATTATATTTTAAATAATTAATAATAATTGTTACTTTTTAATTGATTATAATATTTTGCATACTTAATTAATTACTAATTTTTTTCCAGATTAATAAATCATGTTATATACCAAACCTTATAACTTGTTATTATATATACTTCATTATTTTTTACATAGAAACCAAATATAGACATGTTATTAACAGATTAGATTTTAAATATCGTTTAATTATATTATAATTGTAAAGATAAGTACATATTTATTTATTTTTATATTATTAATATTATTAATATTATTAAAATATTAATATCCAACTTATACTTAATATCCAACCTATGTACTTGAAATACATAAAAGTTGTCTTCGAATTATAATCATTTCTAATTAGATATAATTATATTTAGGATTTATTTACATTTTATGAATACAAAAATAAAAATCCATTAAAATAATTAAAAATCACAAAGATTATAGAATTATAAATTCATTTAATTAATGGAATTCAGATATATATTACATACTGTTACACATATACCGTGTATTACATAATTATACATAGTATACTACTATCATTTAATTATTAGATGATAATAATAACAATATTTATATATCTGATACATCTCAATTAAATAATCTAGTGTAAGAACCAGTAATTAATATAAAGCAATAAATCAAGTAGGTATATATATCATCATATTGTATAACATTAAAATCATCAATCATTTAAATGTATAATCAATCTTCTAATGCTAATATTAATAATCTAAATACTTGTTATATTCAGACATTGAATAATTTTGATAATGATATTAATAGTGACAACGATATTCTAAATTATCCAACTCAACAACTTTATAATAATATTGATAACCAATGTAACTATAATTATGATATCAAAGTAGATTCATCCAACATGAACACTAATTTTTCCATAATACATTTTAATGCACATTCTAGTCAAAAATTACAATGAAATTACTAATTATCTAAACTCATTAAATCATAAATTTAATGTTATAGTTATAAGTGAAACATGGTTGAATGTATATAATAAAGATCTATATTGCATAGAAGATTATAATAATATACATATAACCAGAGATCACAAACGTGGTGGAGGGATATCATTATTTATTAGTAAAAAATTAAAATATATTTCAATTGATGCACTTTGCACAACTTCCTCTATCAATGAACTTATTATTGCAATATAATACATATATATCAATAATACACATTATTTACAATTATTAACAATTTATAATACATATTATATATAATATATTTACATATTTTATTTCATAATTCGAAACAATTGTGTCGAATTATGAAATAAAATCATATTAATTAATTATTAATCGTATTAATAAATAAATAATATCGGGATCAGGATCGGTATTGGGATCGGGTAAGAAAGAGAGGATCGGGATCGAGATCGAGATCGGAAAACGATCGGTTAACGAATAGAGGTTCGGGATCGGAAAAAGGATCGAACAAGAGAATAAATAGAGGATCGGGATCGGGAAAAGGATTGAACAAGATAATAAATAGAGGATCGTGATCGTCGATACAGGAAAAAAGGATCGGTGCTCATCACTGAAAATAGGCTATATATAATAAATATTAAAAATATCTGTCTATGCAAGTATACTTACATATATTATAAATACAATAACAACAAAGATTGATTCAATGAATAGAATTCTGCGCGCCAGACTATTAAGGTACCATATGCTGCCTATCTATGTACATAGTAAACTATGAAATGGCGTGTACGTACAATCGATAAATTATGTGAGTAATTCAAAATTGTGTGGGTAATTTTGATTGGATATTATGTATATATATATATATCAATATTAAAGGGGAGGCGCGCGTTCATCTAAACAATGCTATTTTATCTAAACACGCTAAGGATAAATAACTAATGGAGATAATTACATAATTTTTGTTTGTATTCAACAAATACTTTCCTCCATCATATAGGATCTATATTTATATAAATGTACATTTACTACGTAGTTGAAATAAAATGTTAAAGTTAATTTAAAATAGTGTACACAAAAATAGTCTCAATTAGTTAAATATTTATTTTTGATTTTTTTCATTAAAATGCAAGTTTATTATCATTTATTTATTATTATTATAATAAATCCAAAGGATTCATATAGATGTATATGTTATACATTTACAGTATAAATTTCAGATAAAAATCAAAAAAATCAAAAAAGTAGTAGGCATTTGCATGTGGTTACTAAGTGAATAAGTAGAAACTTGAGAAAATGACATTCACAGTTTTTTTAAACACATAATCACAAAATATTATAATATATATATATATATATAAATGACAAGTAAAATATAATGGTATATAAACAATACTGAAACAATAATAATTAGTACTAATATAGAGTATACTCTATTTACTATAGTACAAGAGTACTATAGTACTCAAATATATATTATAATGAGATATACAAATAAATATATGTATAGTAGTTATAAAATAGAAAAATGTGAATTTATGTTTATAGTAGGTTTATTAAGTTTATACTAGTTTAATAATAGTTATAAAGTATTATAAAACATAAATAATGAATAATATAAAATAAATACAAGAATATAATGTCTTTACTAGACATAGCTAATTATAGAAAGAACAATTCTAAATTTTCTGATTGGAAGCTCTTTTTTTCAACCAATGATATCTTGTTATATGTACGTGATTTTTTTATTAATTTTATGGAATGTATCTATAATCTATGCTTAATATAAAAATATAAATTTGTTTAGTAAAATATTTGTATACGATATTCTAATATACAATTAAATATGACAAGTATTTATAAAAAATGCTGTCAATTTCAAATAATTATTATATCGATTACGCTTATAAAATTACTTCATATTGATATAAATACTCAAAAAATATTACAGACATTTTACAAATTTATAAATAAGATATTAAATAGGGTAAATATGTAATACAATTTGTTTGTTAAATAAAAATATTAATCATATTTTAACTCGCGCTTTAAATCCAACGCTTTAAATCCACCCTTAAAACAGTTGTATTTTTGTCGAATTAGATAGAAGTGACTTCTATCTATTTAGATGATAAAATTAATAAAATATCTTCAATATAAATACATATAATTATGAGGAATGTTGATATGTTATATTTTAAATATATACTTTTATTGTTAGTATGGATACATTAAAATTTATCGTAATTACCAATATATATATATATGTATAATATTAATTTATTAATAATATATAATAATATATAGTAAATATTATCTATATATACTATAGTGTCCCTAATTATAATATTAGTTATTAGATAATTAATTTAAACAATAAATTTATAAATATATATATACATTTTTATAGAAATTAGGCCACTTTGATTATTTATTAAAATTATAAAGAACTATTTTAAAAAATGTATAATACTTTTACGTTAAAATATAAAATCTTAAGATGATTGGAAAAAAAAAATATTAAAATTTGTAAAGATACCATAGAAAAAATGGTCATTTATTGGTGATTTTTAACAAAATTAAAGAAATGCCATGTTAGTTATTATTTTTGCAGGTAACTTTTTATATATACTGATTAATGAATTAGTTTTTTTTATTATATATAGTATACATTTATCAAATATAACGATTCTGTAAACAATTTTTGAGAGATCAAAAAAAAATTCTAGAAAATCCTATAACTTGAAAAAAATCCTAGAAATAAAATAATTTTTTTTATAAATTTTATATCATTCATATGAACTATACACATTACACATATTATGAACATTGTATATAAATAAGTATATTATAAGGTAATCAATAATTAGTAGTTATCATTAATGCCTACAGATTTAATACTAACATACAGGCGTACGGAAACAGCACACATAGTGAATGGTTTATCGCTGGGTAACCATGATATATCAGTCCTCCGGTTCAAAGAAAGGGTTCCGAAATTGCCAATTTTGGGGCCTATAGATCCAGCTGAAGCTGGTATTCCGAGCTTGAGAAAGATAAGTCGATTACGTAGTAGTGTTATCATGGTATATTAGTGTTAATATTCTAACGTTACGTGTTATTATTCACAATTAAATGATGTATTAATCACACTATATGCATTATTTAATGTGAAATTGTAAATGTATTTCATATATATATATATATATTACTCTTATAAACGTTAACCACATCTTAATAATCAATGTTTTTATTATTTAATTTTCTTTAATCATTGATATTATCCTTATATCCTAATAATAGATAGTCTTACTATAGTATGAGTTAATTGTTATCGTTGTATAATTAATGTATATACACTAGTAACGTGTACAGTAATAACAATAACATCATTGTTCTAACAACATAGACGCAATAAAAATATATATATATATATATATATATATATATATATGTATATATTAATGTCTATATTAATATAATGACGATAGGGGAGGGAAGGGGGTAGTGGTCGATAATTAATATGCCTCAGAAGATTTCTAATATATCGATAAATACTGAATTTTAGTCTCTTATTTTTTTTGAATTAACTAGAAATCATATAGTTCTAGAATACTGTGATTTCACTTTTATATATAATAATATAAACGTTTGATTAGGCATTAAAAAAGCACTAAAATAAGGCAAGGCTCTAGTAGTGGCCGCTAGTACCAGAAAATGCGATAGGTGTCTCGTAATGTATTCGATTTATATTTTGTTAATTATGAAATATTTAATAATTATATTTATGATGCATACGTACATTATTTGATTCAATGGTTTAATTATATATACACATACTCTTACATATAAATAAGCATAAATATATATAATCATGTTTTTTGTCAACATTTGACAAAAAATTATTATATAATAAATTAAAGTAATTAATTAATTATTTAAAAAAAAAATGTACTATATATTATAGATATTTGGATTATCAAAATATTGTATATAGAACTTTTTATCCTATCAAGCACCATTTAAGCGTTAATTAAAACGGCAACTACTCCCTCCTCGGCCACTACTCCCTTCCCTCCCCTACCATGTAGAAGTTTGAACGTACCGATTATGAGATTGCAATAACATGTAAAACAGGAGACTCGGGAGAATATTAGTCGTTATTTGTGAATAATAATCGCAGTTTATGTTGATCATACACTTATTAAGGTAGGACTTACTTACGAATATTCGCTCGAAAAATCACCATTCGCGAACTTTCGTAAAATACGATATTTATACGATTATTATTCGCTAATAACGACGAATATTCGCATGAATTTCCTATAGATATATTTATAAAACAGCGATTATTCGCGCTGATATTCGCAAATTCACAACCGACCGATAGCGAATGTTGTCTCCGACACACGTAGAGAGATACACATGTATACATATATAGACAATACCTGGAAATAATGCGCGGAATTCAAACAATCACCGAGGTTTCTGTACACGGGTCCGCCGGGCGCCGAGGCTATTACGGAGATGTATCGCTTTCCGTTAATGAACTTGTAGCCGGCGGGCAACGTATGCGTCGGGTGTACCTGTGTGTGTGCGTGTGTGTGGGTGTGGGTGTATGTGGGTGTGTGCGCGCGTGTTATCGTGCATGTGCGAGTACATATGTTTATACATTTTCTTACAAACATAATCTTTTTATATTATTTATATATTACAATAGGAATGTAAAGTATTATTATATAACATTAGATTTATATAAATGACTGTAGTGTAAATTAATTTAAATAATATATATATATATATATATATATATATATTACAAATCTATTACAAATAAGTTGCATACAAAATAAATGAATGTTTTTAAATCATTAGGTTAATTCATAATATTATATTATATATTCATATTAATTTATAAGCGTTAAAGTGCGTTCATCATATATGAAGATTAAAGAACGTTTACTTGCACACGTTCTAGGTCAACAGGAATATAAATAATGGGTTACAAAAGGTGCGCTATTTCCACCAAATAATGAACGTTTAAATTGTACTGCACTATACTATAGTATACTATATTATACTATACTATAATCTTGATAATAAGTGTATCAGTAGCGATATTATAGTCTACTATAGTATAATATAGTATACTATAGTATACTATAGTATAATATAGTATACTATAGTATACTATAGTATATAATAGTACGAATAAGCCTAGTAACGAGGTATACGACATTACTGACGACTTACCAACACGTCTCCTTCGATGCTAATCTGTGTGATAGCGTTGCAAAGAACCGGAACGCATGTCATTCCCTGACCGTTCGTCACTTCCGACACGCTGGTAACGTAGCTCCCCAGGCGAAATGATAACCCGTGTACCCTCACTAATGATAACGGAGTGAGGAACGGCGTATCGTACGTGACCTTGACCTGAATATCGGGTCATGCGTCATTCAATGATTCATCAGAGTATAACGACTAACCACCGAACCCATTCTAAATATTCAAATTTCTACATCGTAAATACATATACATGTAATCTTTCTAGGCTATTCTTTTATGTGACTAGTGCCCGAACACAAATATGTAATGTAATGCTAAGATACTTAAATATAACAGCTATAGGTTTATGTTCTCTATTCGAATATAACTACATTTAATTATCGCGAAATTAATTCATATTTATAGATAACTAAATAGCTAATGTTTTACGATATATCTTGATCTATCGATATATAATTTGTATAAAATCATAAGTAATATGAATGTTAACCGATAACTAAGTTACCCTATTTACGCGGGTGTTGTTATGTGCTAACACTTTACAACCCTGACTATATTACCGTTAAGTATTATTGTTACGATATCAAGAAATAGTGCGCATCTCTCTTGTTGGCATTATTTATGTACAAAAGTATACTTTGATATACGTATCACTGGATTATATTTAAAATTGATTCGGTATTTTAAAAGATATTCAATTACGTACGAATACAACTAATTATATTACAATGACCACTATTATATCGTATTCGAATTGTTATTCTGATACTTGTCAAACATACACAGACTACATTGTCTTTATGTGAACAATACACTTCATGTATGATACCGTTAACGGGGTCAAATTATATTTCAAAGATGATAGAGTAATTATAATATAATCGCATTAATAAAAATAAAATATACCTATCTTAGATACGTATAAATAAATTCAATTTACTAGTTTTCAAATATATATATATAAATATAATATCTATGATATAAGGATATAAATGATATACGTGATTTCGAATACACATTAATACACATATATATTGTAATACTAACAGCCACCATACAATTACGTGGATGATAAGGAAGTACACTAGACGGCCAACCAGCTGGAATTACAATTTCTCCTATTTTGAAATCAATATATTTATATATAATTTTAATTTGGATAAACGAATATTAATCTTAAATATATAATTAACATTACATTTATATACCAACTACTAATATCTATAGATACGTACTATAATAAGTGCACTATAGTACGTATACGTATACTATAGTATTACATGATATCATCATTCGATTGCTCTATCATATATGATGATACACACACATTATTCACGTATTATAAAATATAGATTACATTATTAGAACATGAAAATGAACCGTTGATGATGTTGATATCTCTCTTTGTTCTGTTATGTGAGTCACCACCGCTTTCGGCTGATGATTCTGTTAGAAGTGCCGCAAATAAACGTTAGAAATATTCGATTTTAAACCAATTTATATTATAGCACCAATTCCGATATATTATAATAATACATTATATTTATTAAAATAATATTACAGAATCGTATATTTAAAATATGAATATTAGCACACATAAACATATATATCTATATATATATATATATATATATAGATATATAATTTTGAATTAATTAAAAATTGTCAGTATTATAATAGTTTTAATTTGTATTATACCATTGTATTTATATTTTATTTAATATATTTGTTTTTTTTCCTCTTGTTTCTTTTAGTTTCTTTTATATTTAAATATTGGCTATCTCCTATTTAGTTCCTCTGTGTTTTATTTTATTTTATTTAATACTTGATGTATTTCTTAGATTTTATTCAAAAACACAGGGTGATTATAGGCGTAGTTAGATAATAAAAAACAACAACAAAAAATAAATAGAAAACGAATTATATAAATAGAACGAATTACAATGATTTATAATGGACGTTTTACGTTTAAACAATGAAAGTGATGTTATACAACGAATATCATATGGCAATGGATTCCAGATTTTCAGAGCAATAACCAAGAAAGCTAATTCAGAGTAGGCCAAAGATGTAGAGCGTTGCACCAACTTCATGACGTGGCACTTCCGACTAGAGTTGTTAGAACTCTGGGTAATAATAGATTGAGCTAGATATTCAGGGAATCCACGGTGTATATCCTTATGCGTAATACACAATAGCCTAACAAATATATGCATACAAATATAACTAAAATTAAGCCAACCTAATGATCTCATTAAAGCAAATATAGAAACTATTGAGGTAAAGTTTAGTTTATATAATACACGTATAGCATGACGTTGAATACGCTCAAGTTTATACATACGATTAACAGGTAAATTAAATAATAATGAGCAGCAATATATAAGTCTACTGAATACTAGCGAGTGAATTAAACATTTAGTCATGGCAAAGGTAAGCTTATAAATAGATTTTCTAATATTATATAGAAAATAGATGGCAGTGTGAATCATGTTATTAATATGTGTAGTGTTACATTACTAGAAAATAACACTTTTACTTATTCTAATTCTAAACAACATTTTATTCATGACTATTATAATAATAACGATTCTGATGTCAATGTCACATTTGATTGCTTTTACTACGATGACATAAATATAAATTCATGTAAATATATTCACAATAGTTTTTCTATAATACATATTAATTCTATAAGCTTAGTACGTATTCGTATTATAATCATGATCAAATTAATCTATTTTTAATTAGTATTATATATAAATTGTCCATAATTATAATTACTGAAACATGGTTAAAATATTCCAATAAGAATATTTATAATTTTGATAATTACTATCAAAGCAATACTATACGATCTGTAGGTATGGGAGTCGCTATAGAGTCGCTATATATATTAAATAGTTTATCATATACAATTATTAATGACTTAAATATATCAATATCAAATGTTATTGAAGTAACAACTATTTCGTTGACATTTAATAATATCAACTATATTATAAGTGGAATATAACTCCTACTGCAGATATAAAACAATTTTCAGATTTCGTTCTAAAATTATTGTAAAGTTGCCAAGTAATTATAAAAAAATACTCCTTTGTTTCATTAATAAATATACAACTTTGAATGAAAATCAATTTGGGTTCATACACATTTATTCAACAGAAGATGCATTACCTTACTTATCAGTATGTGATGAATTTGAAAATACTAATAATTGTGCATTTTTATCAATTGATCTAAAAAAGTCCTTTGTCACTTTAGATCATAATATATTGATAAACAAATTAGATAATATTAGTATTAGAGGTTTACCTACAGTTCTATTATCTAGTTATTTGTCAAACAGATCAAAATATATAAAACTAAATGGGACTACTTCAAATATGGAACACATATCATTTGGTGTTACGCAAGGTTCAGTTTTAGGGCCATTACTTGTTCTAATATATATTAATTAAATGCCTAATATACTGAAATATTCTAAACCCATAATGATACAAATCTAATTTTCAGTAGTAAACAATATTTTGCAAACTAATATACAATATGTCTTTTATAGTTTAACTCACTGGCTATTTAGTAATAAATTAACATTAAATGTAAAAAACAAACAAAGTTATGCTCTATAATATTCTAAATTCTAAATCGAAAAAGAAACTAGAATTAAGATTTTATAATGAAATGATAGAGCAGGTGAATCATTTATCGTTCAATAGTATATATATATATATACAAAATTATAGTTATAATGACATACAAAATAGAATTTAAAAAATAAAATAAGTTGTTAAGTTGAGTTGGAAAATACCTAGTCAAGTTTGCTTTTGCGTTTTCATGAGTGTTTACTGATTCTAATATATATTTATATATATATATACATATAGGAATATACATAATAGAATATTTATATATTTATATAATTTTAAATTTCTAAATAATTAAATGTATCTTATAAATGTATCATTGGTTGATTGATAATTTATTTGATTAAGCAAATATATAATCGAACGTATAAAGTATAAATATTTGCTAACGATAACATATGTTCAACAAATACGTATAAGTTATTCAAATAAATTAATCATAACACTAAATTAAGACGTTTTATAGTTACCAAAGGTGGGTGTGTGTAATACACACACACACCCATATATATATAGGTTATTTTTTTCCTACTGTTATTTTTATTATATTTTTATGGAGTCCTTTCATCCCATCCAAGAACTTAGATGAATTTTTCATTTATATCCATATATGGCTCTAATGTCCCAAGGCAGAAGTTATTAATTTATATATGTATATATATATATATATATATATGTACAAATATGTATATAAATATGAATATATATATGAATATAATTATTATTCCTTACTTGAAATAATCAACGCAGCAATAATACTGGTAAATAATATATTCATGTTATTGAATGTTCACAATATTAATAATATATTAAGAATTCAGTTACCTCGCCTTATATAGAATATTTAATGTAAGTTCATTGTAAACACCCAATGGGTGTGTCATATGTGAATATGTCTATTACCTTTCACTTATAACCAAATGACTTTAATATCCCTTTAAATCCGATATCATATTAAAGCTTTAAAGCATAGAAGAATCCATGTTTTTAACGAAAGCCGATCATTTATGTATACACAATTATATAAGATCACTTCTAAATATTATTCGAATACCTATTTTAATGGTTCGGAAGAGGCTCGATCCCACGTCCTACGTAGTACAGTTACCTGTGTATACATACGGTTTATTTTCCAATAGAAAGTTTTAAAAAAGATGTCAAAAATGCAGTATTTAATATTAATTAATTAACTCCTATATTCATATATGTTAATTATTATTATCAATTAAGTATTATTTGATTAGTATTTATAAATACTATATTACTATATATATATATATATATATATATATATATATATATATATATATATATATATATATATTAAGAAGGGACATAATACTAAAACTGCTTTACTCGCTACCATGAATGATATTTATTTCTCTTTAGATAAATATAGCCGTATTCAATTATTACAACTTGACCTTTCATCTGTTTTTGATAGTATTTCTCATGATATACTTATCAATAGGCTATCACAAATTGGCATTACTGGAGATTAATTTAAAAATATTAATTCTACTTATTAAAGATAGAACCTATTCGGTTAAGATTCATTACTGTATTTCATGTGAGAATATTTCATTATACGGGGTTCCATAAGGATCCACATTAGGTCCTCTATTTTTTACTATTTATATTTCTCCTTTGAATACATAATAGAACAAAAACCAAATGTGAAATATCATATATATGCGGATGATATTCAAATGTACGCTGAATCTTGTCATCGCGATAAATTAATGTTATGTGCAAATAATATTCGTAAATAGCTCTTAAATAATAATGTACTTATAAATAGTAGTACAACTATGCTTTTAAATATTTCTCTTTCTAATTTTGTTTTTCCTGATATTATATTTTAATATTCTTTTAATGACACCTTCATCTAAAATTATATTCCTTAGCATATTTGTTTCATGTAATTTATCGCATGAAGTCAGATCATGTATCATATATATGTAAATAAGCTAATTATCATTTACATAATATAAAAATCATTCGTAAATATGTATCAGTAAACTCAACTATTCGACTTATTGAAAGTGTGGTTCTATCGAGATTAGATTATGGGAATATTATCTTAATTGGAGCTCCAATATATATATTAAAAAATATTAAACGAGTTATTCGTAGATGTATACAAATCATATTTAATATCCCATAATCTAATAGATTTTCGACTAGTTCTTATTTACATACATTAATATGGCATATTCCAGGGGTATATTCCAGGATTAATTACAGATTTTTATATTTAATTAAAGAAGTAATTATTTCTGGAGTACCTTCCTATTTATCAACGCTATTATAAGAGAAAAGAACTGGATACTCGAGGCGCTATTCCATGCAACTTAAAGAGACTCGATGTCGATTACAAATTACAAATAAGTCCTTCTAATGATTTCTGCTGCTTCGATGTGGAACAAGCTACATTTGGCGATAAGAAGTGCTCCGTCTATCTCGATATTCCGCAAAAAACTGAAGAAACATATATTATTATAATTGTTGTTATTGTTAAAATTATTTTATTACACTCTAGGGAATTGTTGCTAATATTATTTAAGTGTATAAATAAACTTTATTATTATTATTATTTTATAAATATATATATATATATTTATAATTTTGTAATGTTAAGTTATCTGAAAGTTAATCATGCTTGATGGTATCAACTAGGGATGTAAACGGGTACCCGAAAACCCGGTTCTCCCGGGTATTAGTATACCCGTAAATTCACGGGTTTTTATAAAGACAAAAATGTTTCAGTTCAAATTTCCCGGGTATTAAATAAATTAAACCGGGAATTCATTATTGAAACCGGGTATGTATTTTGTATTCTTATATTAAATTATTCTGCATATGTTGTCTTTTGTATTCACTATATTCACGATCTTTGTTAATGTTTACTTCCATAGACATAACATTTATTCTAATTCTACTTGTAAATATTTGATATTTCCAAAATATCTGTAATTTTCAAACTCATGTAAAATAGTAATTAATAAATAGTTTTAATCCAATTAAAATGATTTATAATCAGTGCAACATCCTCTACGAATAGTATAAAAGTAAATCCAAAAGTCAAGGGGTTTCCATTTCAATTTAAGAATCCGCGGTAAGTACATGTGCTTTTCTTTAGTAAATTATTTATTTTAAAAATAAATAAATATTTATTATTATTATTTATATATCTATATAGATTATTAAATTATATGTCCTATGGTATATAAAATATACACTAATGTTTACTATCGAGTGTTTAATCGACTTTTCAAAATCGTTAAAATCGTTAAAAAAATATCAATCATTTTAAATATATTTTAATAATAATTGTGATTTATTAAATCGATTTAACAAGTTTTAATAATTATTTGTTTAAATATTTAATATAGGTAATCCTAATATGTATAAGTATTATATTAATTTATTTTATAGACTATTTAATTATAAAATTAATAATTTATATAATCATTACAAAATAATGTGTAAATAAATGTGGATTTAGTAAACATTTACAACAAATATCATTTAAAAATGTAAAATAGACATTCATTTATGATTTATAAAATTAATTGTTAACTCAAATTGCAATTAATTTAGATTAATATTATTCTATGTTATATAGACTCTATGTATCAAACATTTCGATAAGTAATACAAATAATGACGATTAAATTCGGAATGTCTCATATTTTTTAATAAATTTAAATTATCAAAAATACTGAATTAATTTTATTTATCTAACTCGATTTAACAAATTTTAATAATTATTTCTATAATATATTAAATATATATCATTAAATAATATAGCTATTGTTTTAATTTATATCATACACTAATTAATATAAATATATACATTTAAATAATGATTAGAAAATTATATTTATAAATAATATAGATATTTGGTAATAAATAAAAAAATATCATTTAAAAATGTAAAATAGACTTATTAATTTATGATTTATCAAATTAATTGTGCAAACGAAATTAGTCTATGTATCAAACATTTAGATATTTAATATATTTAGTAATACAAATAATGACGATTAAACTCTGAATGTCTCATATTTTTTAATAAATTTGAATTATCAAATATACTAAATTAATTTTACTATAATATAAAATATACTAAATATATATCATTACCTAATATAGCTATGGTATAAAGATATTTTATATACTAATACATATAAATATAAATATATATTTATATAATAATGATCTTATTTATTTTGTTAATATTTATATGATATCTACGTCTATATTTAATATAATATTACTGTTTAAATTCCTTACAGTATATTTAAAATGACAACAAAGTTTCTAGAAAAGTACCACTGCCCTCTCGCAAACATCAAAGTTGGTAATGTTTTATACCTTATTAAGAATGGTATGTGTATTGCTGACTGTTTACAAAAACTAACATTAAATCGTAGTTTCCGTGTAACTGTAATATGATTATCACGTAGACTATGCAGGACATATAACATGCACAGGAATAATGTAGAATTTATATTTTTCGATTAGTGTGAATAATTAATTAATAATTCTGTAAGAATGACAGAAAGATTCACTAAAATACCTTTACGGCATAATGAACAGTTAATTTCAATTCGAGTTACAAATTTTCAGAAGGCATTAACATTTTTGAATACTAAAATTTAACAATTGGAAAGTAATAATTTGAATTTAGTTGAAAAATTAAATAATACAGTTCATGAAAAAATCACGCTACTGGATAAATAAAATTCCAATATCTCATATTTCTAATGTATGTTGTAATTCGAAAAGAATATTGAAAAATAAAGCAAATTTTGTAAATTATCGATCCATCAATAATCCAATAATGTTGTATATATAATTGTATATTATAACTGTCTACATAGTGAATTATCATACTAATAATTATCTATGATTTACCTTTTAACTTCAATTTTATTCATTACAGATAGTAGATGTATTCCATTTGAGACTAAAGAGGATATCGATATAACTACTGCTGCTATTGGAGACTGGGCATGAAAAGATAACTGTTTTAAATTCAACTCGGAGTACTTCTTCAGATGGTAATTATTATTATATTTTTTAAAATTGTATATTTACCCATATTAATTTGTTAATATTATATAGAGATGATTTACTTGCTTATTGGAGTTGGTTCTGAATACTGATGTTCAAGATATATTTCAAATTCGTAGGAAATCGTGGAAATTTGGTATATAGCTATGAATTCTATGTACAAATCTATGTAATGTCGTTATATCATTATGTTGTTGTATTCACATATTATAACTAAACGTATCTATTTATAAACAAAAATAAATATTGAAACACACCTTTAGTAATCATATATATTATTTATTTATTTTTATTTAAGAAAAAAATATAATTGAATAAAGTAAATAATGTAAAGTATATTTGCTAAACTATAACATGCACCTTTGAAATAAATAATGTATAACATACTCTACGTAAATATACAGATAAAATGTAAAAAGATCTAAAATATAAATATGATATAGTGTTTTAAATATACACAGCAGTGAAATATTTTGAAAATCTTTAGCAGCTTAACATAAATTGATTCTTCTTGGCTCTGTAATCTGTCATAATAAATATATTATAATAGAATTAATTATTGAAGTTACAAATATTGAATATTAGTTGATCAAAATTGAATTCCCAAAATATTTGTATCTTTTACATGTAATATCTGTCTGAATTATTACCCTCAAATCTGGCCATTCTTAACCATAACTTTGTTATTATTAATTATATCAAAAAAGTAAAATATGAAACTTATATTACTTTTTCATCCTCTTTTCAATGGTATTAATAATTGTATTCTAGCTACAAAATAAAAATATCATTGCTATTCCTATATAATTAAATTTAATTAGTTTTTTTCACTAATAGTTAATGTTTAAATTTAACGTCTAATGTTTAAATATACTCTTTATAATAATATACCCCGATTGTATAATTATTATATAATATGTATACAACCATAGATTTAGAGTACCAAGTGATACTCCCGATTGTATAATTATTAATATAATATCCTCACACGTGGGTTATCAATATATATAGTTATGATGTTATTACATTTTTTATTAAATAGTTTAAATATTTCTATTTATATATAATATATGTTATCGGTTTTATTTATCTGAATGTATTCAATTTTTTAAAATGTATATATTTCTATAACTTAAATTCTATATATTTCTATACTATATCTATATCAAATTTCCTATAATTTGTTATACTTGTTATATAAATGACACCTTACATTAGTGTTCGAAATTAACCCAACTACTGGTGCTTCGAAGCTTCACTTAAAAAAATGTATAGTTCAAAGTTCATTTGTAAAATAATGCTAAAGTTTGAACCTGCTTCATAAATAAGGGGAATAGTTTGAACTTGCTTCAAAATTCTAAAAATAATAGTAAATCTTCGAAGCCATATTAATAATATTGTTATTCTATTTAGTGGGGTCCTTCCATTCCATCCAGAAACTTATATGACGTTTTCACTTATAACCATATGGCTCTATAGATACATTATAATGTCCCTTCGAAGCCGTTCCCATGTTAAGACATCCATAATGTTAATGAGAGCTGGTCATTTATTTATACAAAATTATATAAGATCACTTCTAAATATTATTCTAATACCTATATTAATATCACGACGGTATCTACACCCGCAAACTAATACCTGTGTATTTGTTTTAGTCAATTTATCGTATGATATTGGCTTCTAATACTATAATACATATTATTTGTTTTGATAAATAAAGGTAAGATGCATATATATATTGATCTGTAAATGTTTCGAATGTTTCGAAGCATGCTAAAAATTGTTTCAAATGTTTCGAAACATCTATATTTGAAAAAATGTTTTGTTTCATATGTTTCGAAACATGAGAAGTTGATGTTTCAAATGTTTCGAAACATCAAAAAGTGTACCCGTTTACATCCCTAGTATCAACAACCGAAGACAGGTCGATAAGTAACAATTGTATATTATTATTATGATTTAAGGCACTAAAATATCCTATGTCAGAGATATATTAATATAGTTCCTTTACTGTCAAATTTTCTGAATCCAATTTGTTTGGTAATTCAAAAACGTAGTTTTACAATTTGTCTAATTATATATAGAATTTTAAAATAACGGCTCAAATAATTAAGGTATAACCACATATCGGACGTTAATGGAAAAACTGCGGAATTTGGGAATTCATAAAAAAAATTCCTGTTTTTACTCATATAATAATACAATTTACTTATTTTACTCTTAAAAAAAAGATTCTAATATAAAATTTGATTTTATTTATAAAAGAAGATAGCTATCTTGTGAATATAAATGCTTTGTATAAATATAAAAATTATGTAATATGTTCATATTAATTTGACTCGTGCTACCCCTAACAAAACCCAGCGAAGTATGGGTACTAGTACAGCTGTAGGACAGCTGTCCTCTATTAGCATTACACAATATATATTAATCTATATTTAGATTTTATATCTACATTTGAAATATATTTATTAATTATAATTATCATATAAAAGTACAAATGTATACACACAGATATCGTATAATAATTCAACTAAATTATAAATATATAATATGTAGGTATATAAAAGTGTTCTTTATTGATTTCTTAACGTGTTCTTTATCTCGAAACATGCATAACTCTATTTATGTGTAAATGAAATAATAATGATCAAATAGAACATATATAATCTATCATTATTATAATATAATAATGTTGGAATGTCCTTAAATCTAAATATAGAAATGTTATTTCCAGATTCTATTGCTATTCATTGACATATTCGATACCCGTATTGCGCATGAATATAATTTATAATAATATTGACACTTTATGCATATTCATGAGTATAATTAATAGATATTAACATACTAATTGTGTTAGTTACTATTATATAACATATACGTTACAAATATTATATTATGAGTTATTCATATTATTGGAGTATATACTCTAAGAATATATATAATATATATATATATATATATATATATATATATATATATATATACAGTTACATTAAACATATTATATTATTAGTTATTCATATTATTGTGGTATATATTATAATATGAATAACTAATAATATAATATTTTAATATATATGTTATATAATAGTTAATAACAATATTAGTATATCAATTATCTATTAATTACACTCATGAATATGCCTAAAGTATCATTATTATTATAGATTATATATATATATATATATAAAATGGGTCTTAAAATATTATTTAGAAGTGATCTTATATAATTGTGTATAAATAAATGATCGGCTCTCGTTAAAACCATGGATGCCTTAACATGAGAGCGGCTTCGAAGGGACATTAGAGCCATATATGGTTATAAGTGAAAACTTCATCTAAGTTCCTGGATGGGATGAAAGGACTCTACCAAATAAAAATAATAAATAACAATATATATATATATATATATTCGTGGAACTTCCGTTACAAGGCAGTGTAGCTGAATGTTTATCTCAGGATGCAAATTCTAAGATAATCACAAAGCTAATATCACAAGAATAGACACTATCTTTCAAATCATGGAATTATTGGCATATGGCTAGAACTCAGACTCTTCCAGTAAAAGCTTTTCCAGGCTCAATAGATAAAAAATGTAGGCAATGCTACTCCAAGGATGAAACGACGATGCACATATTGAATATGTGTACTGCATCACTAAAAATGATGACAGAAATACATGATGCTGTCCTTGGAGTAGGGGAGGGTGGGGTTGTATGACCATGTTTTTGTAAAAGTGCTATCATTGTGGTAATAATACATTTTTCTTAATTATTTAAATTGTATTGCATAATATATGATATTAGTTAACTAATATATCACTTTTAGATATAAGGAATACTTATAAGATTTCATAATTACAATTAATAAAACAAAATAAAAAAGTTCATTCAACCCCAAAGGCGGGGTTGAATGACATACCCTGTTTTACTTCTTTAATTGCTCTTATCATGAGAGTTTTATCACGTATTCTATCAGTTTGTTGAGTATAGTTTCTCATTTTTGATTCCTAGAAATAATATTTAAATAATAATTATGAAATTAGTAATTGATCCTCATTACAATTAAATTAATTAATTATATTGATATACAATTAATTATATTATTTCTATGTAATCATTACTTAATTATATTCGAATCATTGAATATATATTATAATATTATAATTATATTAATATCATAATATTATAATATTATATTATAAATATTAACATATGATATGAGGTTGATTGAACAATGTTCATATAACCCCATTTTTAGTGGTTCACTCAACCCCATATCGAATTCGGGAAGAATTTTATCGAAATTCTTCAACTGTTTTTAAAGCGTTTTATTATTTTACTTAGCATTTTATATTGTATCTTTAGTTTACTATCTTATTCTCTACTTTTAACTGTTTTTATCACACATTTTTATTTACATATGTTATCAATTTTTATTTTGTTTAATTATTATAGATATTTTTATACAGTTTACTTCCGTTTTAGTTTTAAGATCAATAACTATGATGAAGAGGTCATAAGCTCAAATAAACTAATATATTTGCTTAATTGATTTTTCAATAACACCCTTCTGAGTTCTATATGTATATATATATATATATATATATATATACATACATATATACATAATATGTATTACATATGTATATATATATATAATTATTGTAGTTAATCTATTTTTAGAAAGAGTACAATATTATATTTACTATATAGCTATTAGTCGAGGCATTACTTAAATCTGTATATAATAATAATTATAAAATGTATATGTATATGTATATATTTATTTATGTATAGAAATAATTTCTATAGACATAATATATACACTAACATAATACATTAACATAATATATAACTTTATGCAGTGTATATTATTATTATAATAGTAGGTATTGTAAATAAAAACAATACAATACCTTGACTAGATATTTCCCTATTGAAATTAATAATATATCTTATAGATAATATTAATATTATATATATATATATATGTATAATTGCAATACATGTATATCCGACATTTAATTAAAACACACATATATAATATCATAGTGAATACATATTTTAGTGTGTGATATCGATATCTATTAATCACATTGTGAAACACACATAAAATCATGTAATATATAACTATTAGTATAAATAGTATATAAAGCCGAGTCGATGTAGACAATCTGGAAATAACATATCTATATTTAGATTTAAGAAACCCCCAACATATCTTGATAATAATATTACTTTATTATGAACGGTCTATTTAATTATAGTAATATTTAATTTCCCAGTAAACAACAGCATACAAATATGAACATATTATGTTTATAATATGAATATATTTATATGATTCTGCATATTTATTTGACAACATATTAATATGAACATATTATGTGCATAATTCGAATTAATTTTGACATGAATTATTTGTATGTGCAGTTCATGTTCATATTTATATATAAATATAAACAACAACATATATGTTGTTGTTTACTGGGTTACATATATATTTAGTTATATAGGTTTTGATATACTTTTTTTAACAAAATAAATAATTTAAGTAGAATAAAGGATATAAACGTATGCGTTAATATATATATATATATGTATATAACATATATAAGTAATATATATATATATATATATATATATATATATATATATATATATCTACCTATATTTTCAAATTGTACGAATTTATATATATCTATAAAAAGGTCCTCTAACACTTACATAACTCTGTATAGGTAAATGAAATGATAATAATCAAATAGAATGTACATAATCTATCACTAATATAATCGAATAATGTTGGATTTTTCTTACAGCTAAATATAGAAATGTTATTTCCAGATTCTCTCGATTTTCATTGGCTATATTTAATGTTAATCTTCGTGTTCATGTGAATGATTATTATTATAAATGACATATGTCAGGTTTTACACGAGTGTGATTAATATATATATATATATATATATATATATTTATATACTAAGATATTATATATATTTTATAAAGATTATATTATTGAATGTTATGTTATTATTATTATTATTTATATATATATATATATATATATACAAATAATAACGTAAAACATATAACTATATTTTCGAGACCATTACTCTACTTCATCATACTAATACTTTCTTCACTGGTTCCCATTAAACAAACCCTTACCTTATCACATATTATTTATTATTCATTCCTCAATATAAGAATTTTCCATCCTATATGTTTACTTTTCTAGTATAAATATCTTACCTTCTATCTCTCATAAATTATGCATATCATCTTCTATCTACCCCTATGGTCTATCCCTCAAAAATGAATACTTGGGCCCTTAGTTATATTGCTTCTATACACTCACCATCCATCGGATCCATAATATCTCAAGATACATTACAAATATATACAACTATTGATCTCAGGTGGGAACATATAATACTAAAATTGTTTGTCATTATTATTTTATTAAATAATTTCCTTCCGGTTTATTTTATTCTGTTTTATTTTATTATTTTAAATGGTATTTATTGTATTACCTACTTTTATTATTTGTATTTGTATATATACACTTTTGAGAGATCATTTATGATTTATTTAAGTATTTAAATAAATTGTCAATTCAATTCAATATATATATATAATGATGATAATAAGGTTTATTAGCATTTATCATTGGTGTGAATATAGTTATAGGGTATACCCTCGTATACGTATTCACCTATAGGTGATTATAACAATATAGAACGAGAACAAAAAATAAATAAATATAATAAATAAATGAGATCAATAAATAAACAAAATGATAAAATAATTTAATTTATAAAAATAGTAATTTTTATGATTAAAATATGTGAATATATTATAATGATAATATGTAAGCCTCAGGGTATATAATTAAAGGACGGGTGTGAATGGAGTGAACTAATATAGACAGGGAGGGAGTTCCATAAGGATGGAACAATATAACTAAATAGGTACACGTTTACAGTATTTCAGGTTATACATGAGGGAACATTATTGAAATGTCGGCATTTGAACGTAATGAAATTAGTGGGAATCTTATTGTTATTAGATACGTCAAATAAGGAGGAGAAGTATAATATATTTATTTATGAGCGAGTGATAGAAGGTGTAAGAGGGAACGTTTTTTTTTAGGGAACCAGTAAGATAGGAGTTGATGGGAGTCGGTAATGGAATAATAAAACCGATTAATGGAGAAAATGGTTCATATAGAATAATGCACGAATTATATTATGTAAGGGTGCGAGCGACGTTGCCAAAAAATATAGTAATAATATAATTCACAATTTTAAAATATAGGAGAAATAGACATGGAGTATTATAAAGTAATATATTTAAATTGTTTATCCTTAGTAATTAATTACCAAATCTGTCTTCTATATATAGCTAATAAATATGGCTTTATATGCAATAAAACAAAATTCTATATACATATATATACAAGTATCTTATCAATTTATAATAATATATATCACATATAATTATAAATTAATGTATCTAATATTTATAAGATATTATTCTAAATAATGTCATATATATATATATATATGTTATGCAACCGAACAGCACCAGGGTCAGAGTCCCTGATCACATCACAACCACAAACTCTGAAGTTGGAGTGCCGCTCCCAATCGGGCGACTTTATGATGAAGTGTCCTTAAATCCGGAAGGAAGGAACAATTTGAGAACAAAAACCAAAGAGCCATACTGCAAGCAGAAACTAAAAATAGGAGTAATGAACGTAAGAATAATTCGTTTCCCAAACAAAATAAAAGAATTATCAGAATTAACCAATCACAATGACATAAACATACGTAGAATTGTTGACCACAAAATCTGCCATTATGAAATAATTATATACGAAAAACACGAAAAATCAACACTAAAATTACCTCTGCATGGCGTAATATCAACAACGCATCCGCTGAAGGAATTGGAATATTAATCGATACCAAATCTGAAAACGTCCTCTCAGAAATAACAAAATGGAATAATAGAATGCATTACTCTACAATTCGATTATTAATAATTCATTTGCGCAATTAATAAATAAGCCAACTCGTAATACTAATATAATTGATTTACTTTTTACTATTGAAAAAAAAGTATTATCTAATATAAATATTGGAGACTATTTCGGATTATATAAAAATATAAGTGACCACTATTCTGTTTGATTTAATATAAATATTGAAAAATAACCATGTACAAAGATTTTAAATTTATACAATTTTGATTTAGTAATGCTAATACAAAATAGAAGATTTAAAGAACGAACACATTATCTGTATAGAATTAACTAAATTCCTTATCAATAATAACATTCTTCATTACTATCAAAGTTCATATATGCCACGTTTAAATACTATAATGGCGATCTGTAAGATCATTAATAACATTTAATCGATTAGGAAAAGTACATTCCGCATGTTGTTGGATATGTTTGACACACTTAATCATATGATTCTACTCTCAATATTACCAGAAATTGATATTTCTGGTTCCGCACTGCACTGTTAGAAATAAGGGTTCTTTGGACAGGCATTTTAGTACAAAGAATATCATGATATTGGCATAGGGATCTTTAGAATCATAAAATCAAGAGAATCTTAAATACGAAATAAATATATACTAAATGGGTTCTTTTCAATGATCTAAAGACTCTTAAATTTAAAAGAACCCTTTACTATTACTAATGATAATATTTACACTATGTTAATATGTAATATATGTACAGTGTAATTGTATATATATATATTATTATAATTAATTAATATATTTATATACATTTCTGTAAACTAGTTATTTAAATAATATTTTATAAAAATCAAATAATAAATAATTAAACCTATTATTTATATTTAAATTACTATTATAATTTTAAATATGTTATGATGAATGCAAATATATCCATTTTTAAATAACTCTGGTTTATCTTCATCCACGCATAAATCTTTCGCCTTTTACTAAAGATTTTCGTGGAGAGGAATAATTTAATATGTATTATTAAATTTTTCTATCTCTACTTTGTAGGGAAAAATTATCAATGTATTATGTTTAATTTAGTTTAATATATATAAATTATATATTTATATATTTTATAATATATATATAATATACTTTATTTATATTATAATAAGGAACCAAAAATCTATCATATATTCTTATATATTTGCAATTCCAATGAATCCTATATAAATAATATTCAGAAAGGTTTATTTAGGCTATTTTTGCCCAAAGAACCCTTTGAAATAATAGGCAGGTAAGATTCTTTAAATAACCTTTATTCTATAGAGTGGTTTAAATTATATATAAAATATCGATTTTATAATTTAAAGTTGGTAGATCAAAATCAAAACTTCGCCTCATTACAAATAGAGTACTTCAGGGCTTTGTTATTGGACTGGTTTTATTTAATATATATATATATATATATAGATTTATCCTATCTTTAAATAATTTAAAAATCACCCAAGTGTAGGTTTCACTATTTTTCTGATGTTCTACAAATATACACTAATTCTCTATCTCCAAATGAAGCCCATACAAAGTTATCAAACTGTTTAAAAAATATTATTGACTCTAATTCACTGAAACTGAATCCTGGAAAAACTAAAATAATATTTATTGATCCAAATAAAAAGTCAATATATTCTATAAACACCAATTTATATTTAATACTAAAATTCTTGATCTCACCGAAAAAGTTCACAATATTGGCATTATTTGTAACACAAATCATGATTTATTTCAATAATAATACGAAATGCAAATTGTCCGTATCATAAATACATCACTTTTAAAACATATAAATCAATATTTTTAAGTCATCCAACTTGATTTGTTCTCACTCTGTTGGCCCTTGTATTTCTGATCATCACATTATATTTTTTACCCTCCAATCCCTTAAACCTCCCCACCCCACTATCACTCGTTCTTTCCGCAAAACAAAAATCATCAACACTCACGATTTCATCAGAGACTTCCTAACCCTCCCACATAACTCACCTGATGAATTATTTACCACTCTTTCAAGTACCCTCGATTCCCACGCTCCAATAATTATTAAAAAATCCTTCCTTAGACTTGACACTTCCTGGTATACCCTCGCACTCCTAAAACAAAAGCGTAAATTGCGTACACTTGAAAAGAAATTGATTAAATCAAAATCTGAATCTATTCTTGCGCTTTATCAACTGTTCAAGTCCAAACATAGACGTGATCTCTTAATTGCAAAATCGCTTCATATTACTGCCTCTCTGGAATCATGCTCATCAGATCAAAAGAAAACGTTCACCATTTGTTCGAAACTCCTTGGGCGTAATAAAAAGAAAACTTTACCCGACTTTCCACCAGACACCTTATCATCAACTTTTGATGACTATTTCCATCATAAGCTTACACGTACTCTCAGCAATCTCCCACGATATACCACTTTAATAACCCCCACCATGCCAACTCACTCACTTAATGTATTTTCAGTCCCTTCCATGTCAGACATAGGCACACTTCTTAAAGCAACTAAAAGTTCATCTCCTCTTGACCCTATTCCTCTTTCCCTTTTACACGAAATCACTGAATCCCTCACTATCCCTCTCAATAATATATTCTGTGAATCCCTCGAATCCGGTACGTTTCCAACATCCTATAAACATGCACTCATTACACCCCTCCTTAAGAAACCAAACCTTGACCCTCAGAGCCTCAATAATTATCGTCCAATCTCAAACCTGTCGATATTTTCCAAAACTTTGGAACGAATCGTCGCGAAACAACTAACGTCTTATTTAATATCACACAAAATCCCTCATATCTTCCAAAGTGCATATCTTCCTTCCAAATCAACAGAAACCGCACTAGCGAAGATATCCAGTGATATTCTCACTAACCTTGATAACAAAAATGGCACAATACTCGCACTACTTGATCTCTCCTCTGCGTTTGACACTATTGACCACACGATTCTCATACACCGTCTTACATCTATAGGTATCACTGGTACTGCACACAAATGGCTATCCTCATTCATAACCAACCGAACTTCCTCAGTTTTAGTTCACTCAACCCGTTCATCTTCCCGTCTTGTAACACACGGTGTTCCCCAAGGGTCAGTCCTTGGACCAATACTCTTTAACATTTACATAATTCCCCTTCTCCACCTTATCTCGAATTCTCCAGTTAGCTTCCATACATATGCAGACGACATACAACTTTATGTAAAATGTACAGAAAACGTTAATTTTGCACCCGACATCCTCTCCTCTACTATTACCACCATTCATAACTGGCTCACAATAAACTCCCTCGTCTTTAACCCAATTAAAACCGAGGCTATATTCCTTCACCTTCCACTCCGAAGTAAAACGTTACCAACTCCCCCTCCAATTAACATTAATGGACAGCTCATCATGTACTCAACCCATGTCAAAAATCTTGGTGTTATATTTTACAATACTTTTAATTTTTACAGACAACTGTCCCACATAACAAAACTATTAAACTATCAACTACATTCACTACGCCTTATTCGTCATTCAATATCAATATCCACTGCTACTATTATAGCTTCTGCTTACATCCTACCTCTATTCGACTACTGCAATTTTATCCTTTATAATACCCCCTCATCGTATATTACTAAACTACAAATTCTTCAAAATTCTATAGCTAGGTGTATATTCAACATACCAAAATACTCCCACACTCATATATCTCCATTCTTAGTTAAACTCCACTGGCTACCTGTACGCCATAGAATCCTATATAAAACTCTACTACTGGCTCATAAAGCAATCCACCATGACTCTCCTGACTACCTAGCATCCCTACTCAAACTTAAATTACCAACTAGTACCACTACACGCTCCACCAATACGTTTCTACTTCAACTTCCTCCTAAACACAAATTACATTCAACCAACACTCGAGCATGGGCAATATCCGTCCCATACTCGTGGAACACTCTCCCCACATCCATCCGTACTACACCATCAACTCCCAACTTCAAGAAACTACTGAAAACCTACCTATTTAATATGAAACATTAACTTAATATATATATGGACGGCCGATTGCTTTATAAGCACAGTTTGCAGTCCGAAAACCGAAAAATGTAAAATGTATGTAATAATAACTAGTCTTGTATTTTCTACCGTAGACCAATATAATATTCTACTAATTAATCGTACAGCTAAAAATCTAGAGCCATTAGTAAAGTTGCATATATCGATCGATAACCAAGGATATATGTATTAGGATACTAGCCTGATGAGGAACTGCATTGGCTCACTCTTGCTTCACGTATAAAATACAAGCTATCAATACTAATACATCGTACACGTGTACAGTAAACGTGAAAGTACTTTCATATTCAACTGAACTAATACACATAAATAAGAGCGAAGCTTGAGGGGAGGTACGACGTACCTGGTACGTCGTTATCGTGTGCATTGCATTGCAATGGCGGCCAATATGCTATATGATGGTGGACGCTTTCAGTTACTTGGAGAATGAGCTGACAAAGCCAAATATCAAAACAAAATTGATGTCCGAAAAGTGGTTGATCAGGCAAAATCGCCTAGAAGTTTAACATTGAAGAGATAGGAATTTTATAATGGAGAGTATAGGAAGAAATTCAATTAGTTTATGTGTATCTATATATATATAGATATACATATGTATACATATTGTATACTTCTGAAATTTATTGTACTAAAAATATTACAATATTAGATAAGTTAATAAAAATAAAATAAAATTTAAATGCAATTTTCAATTTTCCTAGTATTTTTTAATTTTTTTCACAGAAATTAAAAAAAATTAATTTTGTTATATATGACATTCATTTAATGATAATTTTATATTATATTATATTATATTAATACTTTATTTGTAAGAAAATTAATAATTTATTTTAAAAAATAGGATTGCATAGGATTTTTTTTTAAACTGAAAATGTACAGGAATTCCATAATCATGTTTTTTTTAAATTTTTTTTTAATATTTCAATTCGTTCATCTTTTTTCTATATTACCATATCTTTTTTAAAAAATTACTATTATAAATTTTTTTTAAAACAGGATTTAAAAAATAAAAAATTTCCTAAAAATGCTAATTCCTGAATATATTATTTTATAGTTAATATTATATAGCTACTATTAATATTTACACAATTATAGTATAGATTATTATAATTAATAACATATTGACTATCAAATAATTAAATCTAGTTTTAATAGATAGAGAAAAAGATAGATGAATTGCTAATATTGACGAAGGATAGAGACGGATGGAGAAAATGTACACTTGTTGCGAGTAAGATGATTCCCCCTATGATGTATGCGTCACGGGATTGAAAGTAAAAGTAAGTATAAATATGTTATAAATATGTATATATATATATATATATATATATATATATATATATTTCTATATCTAGTTCATAGCTTGGAGCCAAATCAAGAGAGTCAGATATGAAATATATGGCCACACGAAAGCGCAACAGCATATTGACAGTTTTAATCCACAACACCCTATCTTACACCCTATGTATAACATTTAGTATATACAATTATATATATATATATATATATATATATATATATATATATTTAAACATTTAGTATATATATATATAATATATATATATAAACATTTAGTATATATTTAAACATTTATTATTATATATTTGAATGTTTAGTAATACAACATGTTAAATTTTATATTTTCAAAATTGACAGATGTAAACTACGATCTGCGCATTTGATGACTATGACATGCGCATTTGAAATAGCTAGTATGGAGATTTGAGTATTTTTGTTACAAAATATTATTTAAATCATCTTGTTCCTGTATAAGACGTTATTTGTATATAAAATCCTTTGGTATTTATGTTTACAATACTAGTATACATTTAATGCAGTGCGTCCAATCTACGCCGTCGTCGTCCATTATAATATTTCCAAAAAATAACCACGCCGTGCAATGTAAATAGATATGAATTTATGCTTTACAATAAATTCAATTACACAAATTTAATAATAGGTAATCACATTTTTTCTATAGTTTAATAATATATCATTCTATTATGACATTATTTTTTATTACATATCCATTCATCCAAATATTTATTATATATATTTATAAATAGATATTTTATTTATCATTAATAAACAAAGATAAATTAAAATTAATCCTTTTTATTTTTTTTCAAAGTATTTCATTACAGCCTATTGTATTTTCTACTTATATTGAACATTTCAATTCACTATTTCCATTATCCAATGATATATTGAATTTTGAGTGAAAGTAATACACGAAAAACATTATTTATATGTAAATGGCATTTAAAGTTTACAATAACATTTTGAATTACCATTTAGAAAATGATATTACATACATATATGTATGTATTTGTATAATATAGAATACATAAAATATATGATATGAAAATAATATTTATATATATATAAAGTAAGATTATATGTATTAATGTATTTTATATAAATACTATATATGTATGTAAAAACGAAATAATCAGAATTGTTTTAGAATTAATAGATCTACCTCTGGGCAATAATTACGGTTATAAGAATTATCGGAAGCGCAAATGCAAACAATCGGACAGCTACTATCCTTTTCATCGATTTCTCCAAAGCTTTCGATTCCATTCATCGAGGAAAGATAGCAGAGATACTCAATGCATACGGTATACCAGATGAGATAATAAATGCTATCATGATAGCATACAAAAATACTAAATTTATTGTGAGAACTGACAATGGAGATACTGACTTTATAAACATATCGGGTGGAGTTTTTCAAGGTGATACACTTGCTCCTTTTCATAATTTGTCTTGACTATGTTTTGAAGAATGTATTATACCGAAATAATGATCTCGGGTTACCCTCATTGAGAGAAGGAGCAAAATATATCCAGCTATACATAATTACAGATGTGGACTGCAAAAGAAATTGGGCTATCTATAAATACTGGAAAGATGAAATTCATCAGTATAAATCAAGGAATAAATGAAGTTATAAAAAAAAGCCTAAACGGTAAGAATATTAAAGAAGTTTCTGATTTTAAGTATCTTGGGAGCTACATCCAGTCAACTGAAAAATTTATCAATATCAGATTAGCTTAAAGCTGGGCTGCCTTAAATGAGATGAACGCTATATGGAAATCTAGACTACCCGATAAAATGAAAAGACTCAATGGAAATTATACTCGAATGCTGCGTGCCATACTAAATAGATATTGGAAAGATCATCCTAACAATACAAATATATACGGAAATATACCGGACATTTTCACGTCGATAAGACAGCAAGATTGCGTTTTTCTGGGCACTGTTGGAGATCCAAATTGGAACTGGCATCGAATTTCATAATCTGTCAACCTACTCATGGTAAAAGAAAAATAGGTCGATGGGACCTACCTATCGCAGGAACTACGTCGATCAGATGGTGGATGATACACTCTGTGATATAAACGAAATAAAAAAGGCGATGGGAGATAGTCAAAAACTTGTTATTTATTATATTAAAATGTATTAATATATGCATAATATATATACATATATATAGTACATTTTTATATATTCAATTAATTTTAATCTAAAATGCGTGTATTTAATTTGACAATACTCATAGCATAGGTACCAATATAGTATAAAATAAATTGTATACAAATAAATACTATTATATGTTTATAAATATATTTAAATGTTCAAGATTGATAAATAAATCACAATGTTATACAGCATTTATTTAACAGATTAATTAGTAATTATTACTGATAATTTAAATTATATATTCAACTGGTACTTCCAATAAAGTACTCTTTTTATTTTCTTATATGAAGATTTGAAGTATACTTTATAGCTCAAATGATAGATAAATATTTGATTATTTTATTTCTTACATAATAATTACATTTTTTTTTCGAAAATAATAATTCCGAAGCACGTATACGTCCGACGGACGTCGTCCGTATACGAAGGACTCCCCATAAGAAACAACCATGTACATAGACTTCATTAAGCTTCAAACATCGTAAACACTCGAGAACTTGTATTATCGCCGGTCCAAATGAATGGAACAAGCTTCACTATGATCTCCGCGCAGTTACTTATATGATTAGTTTTACAGCATAGCTAAATACTTATTTATTCAGTGACGACTGAACTTTATTAATTGTCAACATTTCTATATATGGATTAGTCATTATTATTAATATATATTTATACAATGTTAAAATAAAATAATAATAATAATATATATTTATCTGTATGCAACATTATGATTTATTAATTATATATAAGTAATTATTAAGAAGGGTTACGATAATCATATTAATTCATAACTTATCTTCTTCTTCTTCTTTAAATATTGATGTATGCTTTATACACGATGTGACCCGGTTGTTCCGCCATTTGTGAAGTTTCGAGCATGTCTCGTGATAGCTTAGATACGTTAAAGTATTCGAATGGAAGTATTAGGTGAGTCATAACTAGATATATGTTTGTATTAATCGCGTGTAACTAAACTTACCTAATTCTTATATATTTATGCGGAACCATATTACATACGCATTATAATTAATTTAATTAATTAAATACACCATAATTAAAGTAATTACCAATAAACATTATTATATTTATCCGATGGATATTTATTATTTATAATAAAGATATATTATATATTTATAATTATTTTTATATTCTACTATATATTATATATGCATAGATTTACAAAATTATGTGTTAATTTTAAAAATAGTTAGGACCAAGAGAACATTACGATCAATGGACAAATTCGACGGACATCAATGTCCGACAGACATTGTCCGTTGATCGTAAAGTTACTCTTATATACTATCTCTATATATTTACAGATGCCTGCCGATCTTAAGTTACTATAATATACATTATATGTCTATCTATTTACATATATCTGCCGATCTTAAGTTACTCTTATATATATATATATATTATATGTATATATATTCATAGATGGCTGTAAGTAGTAACTTTACGATCTAACGATAACGTATATGCATAGTATATTATATAAGAGTAACTTTACTATCGGCGGACATCTGTACATATATAGAGATAGTATATATACTACATATATAGATATATTATATAAGAGTAACTTTACTATCGACGGATATCTGTAAATATATAGAGATAGTATATAAGAGTAACTTTACTATCGACGGACATCTGTATATATATATAGAGATATTATATAAGAGTAACTTTACTATCGACGGACATCTGTAAATATATAGAGATATTATATAAGAGTAACTTTACTATCGACGGACATCTGTAAATATATAGAGATATTATATAGGAGTAACTTTACTATCGGCGGACATCTGTAAATATATAGAGATAGTATATAAGAGTAAATTTACTATCGGCGTACATCAATGTCCGTCGAATTTTTCCGCTGATCATAAGGTTCTCTTAATCCAATGTATTATAACTTTAGTTACATTATTAATTAGTATTGGTTCCACACAAAAACCGGTACCAATAATTATATATATATATATATATATATATATATATATATATATATATATATATAATAGTTGTGGTAGGTTGGTCGGGGGAGTGTCTAGTATAAATGGGTTATTAAATGATAAATATTAAATATTATTAATAATAATATGATATTTAATATGGCATATGAACTAAATCCGAATATCGTAAATTAAAAATACATCAAAGCGTAGCAAGAAATATAAAATATTATCTGCGCATAATTATTATGATAAAATGATTGCATATTATAATTACTCCACGTATTTTAAACATTATATTTCAAACTAATGATATCAGTAATTTAATTTTCCACTATATTTTACGGTATTAATAATTTATTAATAATGTATATAGTATATAAGTTATTATATAATATTATATTATAGTGCACAATTCATGTTACAAATAACTATTAAATAAACAATATTATATTGTATATCATATAAATATATAATATTAGTCTCAATATATATTACTAAGACGTTGAACAAGTGAATTTCAATATAAAATATAGCTTTTTTTAAATGGTATTTAATCTATTTATATATATATAATAAACATATGTTATTTATATATAAGTAATATTTATAGAATGGTTATATATGTAGTATATATGTGTATTAAATATTAATAATATACATTTTATCGTATTTATTCATTAATAATCAAATTAATTTATATTTGAAATTTAAAAAGTGTTATGCATAAAATGTGGCAACTTTTAAATATGATATTCAAGTTGTGGTAGTTGTATATAATTATTATAATAATATATTTTGTAAATACAATACACATATACGTATACCTATATAGTTACCTATACGACTTGTAAAACATGTCTAAATACTAAGTTAATAACTACAAATAATATATATATATATTTAGTCACACCCAACTTGAATTCGGCGGCCAAGATATAAGCATAGAGTCTATGATTATCATAATCACAGACCCAATATTTTTATTTTAAATAATGTGTATATTTTAATGCATATATATATATATTATAAATATATATAAAATTATCACGATATTAAATTAATAATTAATTTATCAATTTATAGTACGCATTTTGATATACATATATTATATTTATATATATACATAGTATACATATATTTTAATTATAATATTATATTAAATATATATATATATAAATAAATATAAATTAATTTATTTAACAAATAGTAACGATGAATAATACAAATTACAAGTATTAAAATAATATAATCTAGATAATTATATTATAATTATAATTCACAATATTTATTTAAAATTAAAAATTATAATTAAATATGAATCATGACTAGGAGCGCCATCTTAACGTAAGCTTTGTATTTACAACAAATGATTTCCATTGCGAGATAGGGAGTGCTATATCTTTGCTTCGCAAAATCATTGATATAACTTTAAAATGAAATAGATTTCTCATACTAATTAGTGATTGATTGATTTATTGTATTCGTATAAATATTATATTGATATATTGCGTAACCTATAATAGTAGTGTTATTCGTGAGAGATTAATTAAGGAGTGTAGGTGTTGATGACGATGTTAAGTGTGTTAGTGACCTTGTGTCAGTCGGTGGGATGTCAAGGTCAAGCGTATGTCCGTATTTATATCGGAACGGATGACCTGTTGAGTTAGATCGAGTCATGTACATAGTAGCTGTCAGTTATAGGGTGGATATTTTAATCAGTCTTCGTCGAAATGTATGTCACCTAGTATTAGTTAGCTTTTATAGAAATAATTGTTACATCATTTCGTTGGTCATATATGTTATTCTATAGCGTGGGGTTTCGAACTATAAATTGATATTTGGCAAAAATGGTAGTAACAGTAATATTTTCAATAAAGAAAGTAAACATGATGTTTGTAATCTAATATTACTGAATGTTTAGGTGATTGAATGGTTGGAGATGATTGACAGTTAAGTTTAGTTTTCGATATATATTCTATTGTAGTATTTCGTGTGACGTCGTAGTTTGTGTGATCAGTATGTCGACGATATGTTATTGACGTGGGTTATGAGATGTAACAGCATTTGGAAGAACTTCGTCGAAGTCGCGTAGCGGGAGTTATTTGAATAGTGGGGTTAGAGTTCACAGGTGTTTATTAATGATTTCAGCGAGAACGGAACACATCTTTGTTATATTTGCATACCTTAATCTGATTGGTTAGATTATCGGGTGGCGGAGAGGCTATTTATGAATTAGACCTATTATAAGATATAGTATCAGTATCAATAGGCACAAGCGGTTGCGTAATGACGATCTTTTATAGTCGATAGACATGGGAATGATCGTGTGATGATTTTCCGATGAAAGGAGATAATAGTAGGTTATTTAATATTATGATTACATTGGCATGTTAAGAATTATGGTGGTGATGATAGCTATTAGTGATAGATACACGAGTGCGTGAGATTATAAGACATATATATGTTATTATATTAAGAAGTTTAGGAATGGCGAACGGTGGTAACTTAATGGCTATTAGTTTTTATGTTTCACGACTGTGTGACGGTATATGATTAGTTAATGATGGGTGGTTAAGGGGATACGAGCGTTTTGGAAAAATCGGTAAAAACAAATTGTATTTGAAAAAATTTATATTTTAGATGTTAATATACCCATACCAAAAAATTAGAGCTCAACACGATTAATAAAATATTAAATAAAGGTTTTATAACACGACCTATTTTTGAGATTAAATAATTATGAGAAAAAAATCTCTAAAAATACTGAGAGAATACATTTAAAATATGTATTTACTAATAGTATACTATTCCAGCTATGGAATATTGATCATTCGTAGATCTTTATAAAGAATTAATAAGTCATACTGTTGTAACAATATTGTATACCTTTAGTATATAGTCAGCAGAATGTAAATACATCAATCGTAGTATACAGGACATTATATTATTTTGTTTAGTTTTCATTGTATTAACTTAAGTAAGTTAAGTAAGTTATAGTCTAAGAGAGAGTACTTTCCGTCACCCTAACAATAAATCAACATAACTTTATTATTTCTCAATTAAATGTTCCCAAATTTTATGTTTAAGTATTAAGTAGGTATATATAATAGCTATTTTACAATTTAATTTAGTTTGTTTAACTCTAAGATAACAGAGGTGTCGATATTATGTGCAATTAGGATGTTGATATTATGAAATGTATATTGCTTAGGTAAAAGTATATAACTTTGTAATACATTATGAAATATACAACACCTTTTCGGCACATTGTAAAATATTAATTAGACCTATAAGATTTATTTTTAATATTTAATACCTACATTTTTAAATGATTGAGAATCTATATTGTACTTCAAAAATGTCATAAATTGAGTTGTTATAACGAAAAAATAAGTTTGTTGTTTATAATTAAAAAACTATAAAAATTAAAAAAAAATTATACTTATATGAATTATAATTATATTAATTAACATTTAATACATTACTTATTTTTTGATTGGAATTATATTTTAGGAGATCTCTAGGGTGTCGATATTACGTACATTTCGATATTAGATCACTCTCCCCTAGATCTATTATTGTATCTATTGTTCTATATTTTATATGAATCCACATTATGTATTATATATTATATTATTTTTATGACTGACATTTGTTTGTATGAAATTTGCATTGTGTGTCCTATTATTATTTTCTATAATTGTTCATATGTGTTTGCATACAAATAATTTTCTTGATTTTTTATTATTGCTATGGGAAAGTTACCTAATAAGAACAGTTCCCGAATACGGAAACTCTAGGTATCTCAGAAACCATAAATCCTACAAAAAAATTGTTAATCAATTATATATAATTATATAATTAGTCTAAAAAAGTATTTTTTATTTTTTAATTATTCAAAATATTGCTGATATATCCAATAAACTGATTTTTTTATTACGTTTTTAAATTTATGAAAACAAATTTCAATTTAACCCTTCTCAAGGGTATCGATATAAAATATAACACTATATTATTAAAAAATAAAGCATTCTAAAAATTATATATATAATTTATATATTTGTTATCAAATATTCATCAAGTTATAAGCATATATCTATATACCTCTATAGAGGTCATTTAAGTCCCTACGGATACCCTATAACCAATCAGCGCGTAGCGTATGAACTATTCTGATTTTCATAAAAATCGCGTGCGTTATAATATTAATACCAACAATAGTGTTACATCTACAATTTGTATTATTTAGATACTTAAATTTATTATTAATTAAAAAATTAATAAAAATAAATAAATTATTAATTATTTAAATTAGAATAAATTATTCATAAAATTAATTATAAATAATGTAATTGTAATTTGTCTGATTGATTGATTGATAATTTATTTAAGCAAATACATAGCCGAAAATATAATCGAAAGTATAAAGTATAAATATTTGCTAACGATAACATACGTTATAGAAATAAACAAAGAATAACACGAAATTAAAAAATTAAAGAAATTAAAACGTTTTACAGTTACCGTAAAAATAAACGAAAAACAATCGAAAGTAGAAATAAATCATATAGTAAAAATAAACGAAAAATGATCAAAATAGAAATAAGAGATAGCGTAAAAATAATCTAAAATAGAAATAAAATACATTATTTTGTAAGTGGCATCGAAATATTCAATTTCTACTTTAAATTTATAGAATTCTTCTTATCTTTGTACCCAAAATCTGTAATAATAGTAGGTAATACTTTATTAATTTTATATTTTAATTGTAAGTACCTATAATAAATTTTAAACATATATACAAACAGAACAAGTTACAAATAAAATAAACCAATATACCTATACAAAAACAGTTAATAACAAAACATACCAATAATAGGTTACGAAACTATACAATACACCTATTACGAAACAAACAATATATTACTTATCACTTTAATCTGAAATAATAGAAAATTATTAATATTGTAGTTTAGTAGGTAATGTAGTTCTAGTACCTAATATAATACATTTGAAACATATTTACAAAATATATATAAAACAAACATATATAATACCGAACAAACAAAAATAAAATAATACTTCCCACTTTATCTGTAATAATAATGAATTATTAATTTTAAATTATAATATATTTGAAATATACATATAAAAACCCAAATTTTCTATAACAAAAACACATTAAAAAAAACCAGAAGAGATAATGCAATAATTAAGATACAAAATGAAACATAAATCAATATAAAATTATAAATTTCTGTTAAAAAAAAGTTGTTTGTCAAAACAGATTTTGTTTATTTTATTTTTAAAAGATGAAACATATACAGATTTTATTATATCATTATTTAATGAATTCCATATATTAACTGATCTATTATTAATTATATTTTTAATTGTATTATCATAATAATGTATTACATTTAATGTTTTACAATTACCTCTAGTTTTACAATTATTCGAAATGTTAAGAATATCAGATATATTTATATCTGATAATTATTTGAAATTTTATAAATTGTAGTTATATCTATTTTTAATCTTCTAAGTTCAAGTGATTCTAATTTAAAATATACCAATCTCTCTATATATGATTTATAATTAATATTTGATGAACTTGTATATCCTACGCATCTTGTAATTAATCGTCTAGTAAATAATATGTGCACTCTTTCAATTTGGTCTATGAGACTACGAAATTTACTAACCTTTGAAAAAGGTGACCAAATTATGGATGCATATTCTAAAATTGGTCTGCAATAAATGTTATATGAATTTAATAATGCTCTAGGGGATTTTGTAGTAATGCATCTAAAAATTGAATTCAGAGAAAAATAAGCTTTTTTACAAATATAATCAATATGCTTATTAAATAAAAGGTTATTTTCAAATATTATTCCTAAATCTTTATAAAAAGTAACGTTTTCTAATTGAATATTATTTATAAAATATGTTGATGGAGTTACCTTCCCTAAAGTCATAACTGCAAATTTTGATAATGAAATATTTAATTGCCATTTATTTGCCTATTGTGAAAATAAATTTAAATTATTTTGCAAAAGTATTTCCAAAAAATGTCCTTGTGGTACTCCAGATTTTACAATAGAACTATTTGAAAAAGAATTTTCAACCCGTGTAATTTAAGATCTATTCGAAAAAAAATTATAAAACCATTTTATTATTTTATTAGATATACCGTATGATTTTAATTTAAATAATAGTTTTTCATGAGAAACAACACCAAAAGCTTTTGCAAAATCAATATATATTATATCTACACATTTTTTATTATTCAATTCATTATACACAAATTTTAAACATTTTGTTAATTATAATTCTGTGGATTTTTCACTTATAAAACCATATTGATATTTTGTTAATAAATTATTAGATTTTAAATAAACAATTAGTTGTTTAGAAATACGTTCTAATACTCTACACATTACACATGTTATTGAAATAGGCCTATAGTTATGGTGTGATTATAGATTTTTTCCAAATTGTCGGTATATTACCCGAAAGATGAAGACTATAAAGATGAATTAAAAATAATATATAAAGGCCTACATAATTCATTAGATAATAATTTTAACATAGAAGATGGTATCCCATCAGTTCCGAAAGTATGGGTAATTTGTAATCTATTTAAAAATATTATAATTATTTCAAGATTCAAATCAATATTATCAAATATGTGTTTAGTTAAATTATAAAATTCGGGTAAATATCCATTATCATTTTGTTGAATTGAACTAAAATATAAATGTAACGTATTTGATTCATAAATAATATATGGTGTATCTAGTAGTATGTATGGTGTCCACCTAGTAGGCCACCTAAGTAAAGTAATCCGTGATAGTGGTTAGATTATAGTTTGATCACTGTCATGATTTGTGATTAACTGATCACAATACGATTACAATCCTATTACAATCATTGATAAGCAACTATGCTTTAATTACGAACACCAGTAAGTCAAACTGTTAATATAATATGCTGAACATATTTAATTGTTAACATGTTGAACATGTTCATTTTGCTACATTTTTTGGTATGGTTGAACATGTTGCATTTTGATTATGTTGAGCATAGCATATTATGTTAAGAATATATAAAAGGTATTAAGTTAAGCAGATGTATATATATTAAATTAAATCATTTAATTAAATTTCAATTTTATTAATTATAATTTTCTTGCATCACCTTCTTTTTTCGTTTATAATTTGTAAGTCGATACATTTGTCTATATCTTTTATTACTGCATTTTCATGAATTTTTAATATAGCCTCTATGATATATATATATATATATATAATTATTAATATAAATATTAATTAATATATAATTAATATATAAAATAGGGTATACATTTAAACTTTAGTAAATATGAATATGAATATTTAACTTATATTTATCTTATAATACATGTATTTATAGTAAATTAATGTTAACATAATATAAACTAACTAGTTATACATTTGTATAATTTTATTTGGGAAAAATAAATTTATCCTCGTTGACAGCACTGAGAATAATAGCACCATACTTGTTTAGATGCAATATATTTAGACATAGAAAACATTGTTTCCCCAATGTTGCATTCACCTTGATAAAGCTTCAACCTAAATATAGGGATGTTAACATAATTTAATTAAAACATAATATTAAAGAATATATATATGTAACAAAGTGAAGTTCTTATATAACTTTATTTCCACAAAGACCTGTATAATAACATAAATAATAATAATAATAACAATATAGTAACACATATAATAACGACAATGATAATATTTATAAATAATCACTATTACTAGTGCCCCTACACTTAATTTTAATAAAGCTAATTTCTTTAATATTAAATTTGAATTAATTAATCTTGATTGGAAAAATATCCTTTCTAAATGTATAAACTGTGATGTAGCAATTAATACATTAATAAGCATTGTAATTGATATTTGTATTAAACATACCCCTATTTCAAAAAAAAGGATTTATAAATATCAAAATTCTTCTGAATAAATGCCGGAAGTTACATACAAATGTTAAAGACAGGTTTACACATAAACAATGGCATATTGTCAAAAGAAATGCTCGGAAACTATTCATTCTGTAAATTTGGATAACGAGCAACGTATTTTAACATCGGATAAAAAATCTTCTTTTTTTAATTATGTTAATAAACAGTTGCATAAAACTAATACTACATCCCCATTAAAATGTATTTATGATCCCTCTAATATTAATTTAACTGATATTGATAAGGCTAGATGTCTTTCTGATCAATTCTCATCCATATTTACAATCCCATCCACACGCATTATTTATTCATTCAGGAAACCTACCAAATTAACACCTAAATTAACTTTTGATAAATATCCAATTACACCAGAAATAGTGAGAAAATTTGCATGTTTATTACCAAACAAATTTAATGTTTCACCTGATGGTTTATCAAAGGGTTTACTAAAAAATATTTCATTTGAATTATGTTATCCATTATCAATTGTTTTTTCTAGAATTCTTAATGATGGGATATGCCCATTAATTTGGAAAAAATCTAATATTACAGCTTTATATAAAAAAGGCGACTCAATACTATAGTGTGGTATACCATCAAATTATATACCAATTAGTATACTATCATCAACGCTCATTCTCTATGACAAAATATTAAGCTATTATTTATCTTACTATTTAAGATCCAACGGCCTCATATGTTCTAAACATTATGGTTTTCTTTCTGGGAAATCTACCCAATTACAACTAATTGAATTCTATAGGAACATTATGAGGTCAATGAATAGTCATATGTTCGCTGATGTTGCTTATATTGATATGGCAAAAGCATTTGACAAGGTATCACATACTAAATTATTACATAAGATATATAATCTTGGTATATGTGGGAATATGTATTCCTGGTTTGAATCATATCTCAAAAATATGTTACAAAGAGTTAAGGTTAATGATCAATATAGTGATTTTAGTAATGTAAATTCATGAGTACTATAGGGTTCTGTGATAGGTCCTCTCCTCTTTCTGATTTATATAAATGATCTACCTACTATTTTTAAACCACAAATAATCACCTCACTTTTTGCAGATGATGCTAAAATATCAATTATCAATAAATCTATATATGATCGGAAGGTTCTGCAATCCAGGCTATTTGAACTATCATCCTGGATGTGTAAATGGGACCTTGAACTTGCCATTCAAAAATGTTCAATTATGACATTTGGGAATATCAATACACATTCGTATACTATAAATAATATTCAATTAAATAGTCTAACAGAGTTTAAAGATCTTGGAATAATTTTTAACATTAAACTGACATTTGACACTCATATACATCAAATGTGTAGTAAAGCTTTTAATATTCTGAATATTATATTTAGATGCTTTATTATTAATGACTATTGTTACCTAACAAAAACCTTTATAACATATGTTAGACCTTTATTAGAATATAATTCTTGTATTTTGAACCCTTCTAATATATATGTAGGCCTAAAAAATAAAATTGAAAAAGTCCAAAGGACATTCACTAAAAGGCTTTTCTATAGATGTGGTATACCATATACAAATTATGAAAATAGGTTATTATTTTTAAACTTATCTTCATTATCCCAACGCAGGTTACGGGCTGATCTGATTCTTGCCTATAAAATTATAAATGGTCTAGTTGATGTTAATTGCTCGGGGCTACTTGAAATGTATTCATCAAGAAGTCGAGGTCCTTCCATTAAAGTTCGAAAAGATAAATGCAAGACTAATGTTACTCTGAATTATTTTAGTAATCGTATTTCAATTCCTTGGAATTTTCTATCCAATTATACGTGTTCAGCAACTTCGGTCAATCAATTTATTACAAGGCTTGATAATTCATTGTATTTATATTTAAATTTTATTTTATTTTATTAATTTTTATTATTCAATTATTATATTATTTTATTTTTAGTTTTATGGGGTTAATTTATTCGGTTGCATTCTCTTTATTATTTATCGGGTATTACGGGTGTCAGTGGACAAACTCTTGGGTCAAGTTTGTACCCCCGAGGCACAGGGATTGAGGACCCCTTTCCTTAAAGTTGATACCGTGATTAAGTGCTTGCATCTGAATAATTCCCCTTTTTATTATTATTTTTTTTATTATATCATTTGTTTTTTATTATACAAATGATATATCATTTGTTAATTTTATATCTTAACCATATGTAACATGGCATTTATAAATCATTATATATATTCGTTTATATTGGTTATTTGTTTTTTATTATTATTATTGTTTTATGTCATTTTGTTTGTTTTAAACAATACATTATATCTATCTATCTATCTAATATGTAGGTGCCTACCAACCTGGTGAGACGCAGAATCAAAATTGTATCAATCTCAGCGAGCGGCGTTCCTTTTATAGGAAAATAATGACACGACATATACATAAACGATAATAAATATAAATCCAATACAATATCTGAAGTTGTTGTACGTATGTATACCACATACATGTGCTATACATATATATATATATATATATATATATATATATATATATATATATATATATATATATATATATATATGTTATAAAGGGAAGTCTGCAGATATATTGATTAATGTAATATAAATTTATGTCGAATTGAACTAAATTCAATTCGGTCATTACGTAATATCGATATATCTGCAGGCATAAATTGTTTTAGTCTTTACGCTCGGTTGATTGCATAGCTATGTGTACATTTCTATTTTGTAATTAAATGTTTTATTATTTGTATAAATTTGTATTCGCTTTGTCATTTATATTTGTTATCATTTATATATATATCGTGTCATTAGTTTCCTATAAAAGGAACGCCGCTCGGTAATATTAATACACCTTTGATTCTGCGTCTCACCGGGTTGGTACATATTTTCATTGTCGTTATTATTATTATTACTATATTATTATTATTATTATTATTATTATTTATGTTATTATACAGGTCTTTGCTGAAATAAAATGATATAATGAACTTCACTTTGTTACATATATGCTTTATATATACATATATACTATGTTTTAACATTTCTATATTTAGGTTGAAGCTTTATCAAGATTAGGTGAATGCAATATTGGGGAAACAATTTCTTCTATATGTAAATATATCGCATCTTAACAAGTGTGGTGATATTATTCTCAGTGCTGTCAACGAGGATACATTTATTTGGCCCAAATAAAATTATACAAATGTATAACTGGTTAGTTTATATTATTTTAACATTAATTTATTATAAATAGGTGTATTAAACATGTATTATAAGTTAAATATTCATATTCATATTTATTAAAGTTTAAATATATACCCTATTTTATATATTAATTATATATTAATTAATATTTATATTAATAATTATATATATCATAGAGGCTACATTAAGAATTCGTGAACATGCAGTAATAAAAGATAGAGGCAAATGTATCCACTTTCAACTTACAAATTGTAAAAGAAAAAAGAAGGAGATGCAAGAAAATTATAATTAATACAATTTTAATTTAATATATACATATGATATCTACTCAACTCAATACATTTTACATATGCTTAACATAATATGCTATGCTCAACATAATCAAAATACAACATGTTCAACAACAATACAAATTGTAGTCAAATGAATCAACATGTTAAATTAGGCTACATATCCCCTACATATCCCCTACATATCCCCTACATATCCCCTACATATCCCCTACATTCATTAGATAAACTCCGTCTATATATATATATATTAAGGACATTCATGTTCTTGTATATACTACGTGTACACGTAATATACTTATATATATATATTGTGGTTATGTGGGTATTTATATTATCAAATATTTTATATAAAAAAGTTAAAACACTCCCTATATCCACAACTTGATTAATATGCATACATCCCGCAACTAACAGTAGTATCGAAATAACTGAAATAAATTTATGTTTGACGTAGTTCTATACAATAATGTTTTCAATTCTGTATTAAATCACATTATATAAATTAGATTTCACTCGCTGCATATATATGTATAGTATTTGAAACCAACATATCATAGTGTTTTGTTATATATTAGCATAGTTGGCATTGTGAGGTTTTTAGTTTTTTGCCAAATGATAAATTAAACAGCATTTATTCTATTATATAATATAATTTATATTATATACACTTATAAATCATTTTAAACCTTCAATTTTATTATATAAATAATTAATTAAGCTAACCTTATTTTTTAATGAAGGTTTTTTGCTTAAATATAAATTATAATTATTATATTATATACATTTTAATTCACAATTAAACTTTAATTATTAGAGTATATTATTTGTATACTTATATATTTTTTTTAATATTAGTTTTTTTGCTCTTTTATATAAATTAAATAGCTATTATATTCTATTATTATTTTATTTTGTTGGAGTCCTTTTATACCACCCTGGAAATTATATGAAGTTTTCACTTATAACCATATGGCTCTAATTTCCCTTCAAAGCCGCTCTCATTAATGCATCCATGGTTTTAACAAGATCTGATTATTTATTTATACACACTTATATAAGATCACTTTTAGATAATATGTTAAGACCCATTTTAATGGTGCAGACAAGGCTCGAACCCGTGTCTTACTACTTATATAATATATCTATATTGTATAATTTATATACAATAATAATTATTATTATAATACCAAATGTATTGAGTTTAAATGTACTTAATAGTTTTCAGTGAGAACTTTTCACATGGAAATAATTAGTTACATAATATCAGTGTTCCATATATGTAAAATTATTTAGTATATATTTTATTAAAATAATGCATACATTTAATAATTAAACATTAAATATATTTATATAGAATATATCAATTGACAAATAAAATTCTAAGAAAATACAGATATACACACTTTTTATACATAAATATTTATATATAATAAAATGTATACAATATAAATGTATATCATACAGTATATGTATTTAGGCTTCACTTTAATTGATTAAAAGTAATTATACACATTTTTTTAATATTGATTTTTTCAATAATATTTATATAATTCTACACAATTTTTCATCTATGAAAAAACAATGAATAAACCTATAAAAACTAGGAAAAAATATGGTGTAAAAAAGAATTTTTGCCAACTGCATACGACTAATTTGTATATCCCAGATTTATAAGTATTAATAAATAATATATTACATAATATTAGTTTACGACTTCATTATTTAACCGTTAATAGTGATATTATCATTAGTATTTATATAAAAGGTAGTATATATATAAATATTATATGTATTATTACATTACTATAATAAATATATTTCATTATAATTATAATTATATATATAATATAATTATAATATTACTGTAATCTTAATTTTATTTATAGTAAAACTGAAATACAAAATTTTATGTAAAAAAATAAAATATTCCATTCACAAGATATGATATATATGATTTGAAATCCCTATTGCTAACCGATATGAATATTTTGTACGTATTCATAATTATACGAATTTCAATTTATACCAACTAATACAGAAATGGTACATACACGTCTGACGTGGTATCCTGCCTATTATCCAGCAGAAAACTGAACAGTGTAATCCGAATATGCCTTGATCCGAACTATGGCCATACTATTCAAAGAAAGCCCTGGATGAAAACCTACCAGCTACATCTTAACCAGGTTTTTTTTTTGAACGCGAATTGTATTGGTCAATTCACCTAGATTAAAATATATTATGCATCATTTATTTCATCATGTTCCTAATAATATAATTGTATATATATAATATGTACTTATATAAAATAACATGTCATATTGCTAACATTATGAAAAATATACTTGTATTTATATTTTTATCTAAAAAGCTTATAATATTTATAAGATTTTCAAATGATACCAACTAATACAGCAATGGTACATGAAAGTCTGACTTGGTATCCTGCCTATTATCTGCAAAGAAATCTGTAACCTACCAGCTACATCTTAACCAGGTTTTTTAAACGCGAATTGTATTGGTCAATTCACCTAGATTAAAATATATTATGCATCATTTATTTTGGCATGTTCCTAGTAATATAATTATATAGAATTTAAATATATTATATATATATAACATATACTTATATTTACTTTCATTTATAAAATAACATACCATATTGCTAACTTTTTTAGAACATTGGTCTATTTTTAATGCCCAATATCGCATATAATTATAGCCGATCACACCAGAACTGCCCTATATTTATGTTCGGCAATATATGGTTATAAAATTCGGACCGATATATGGCTGTATTTTATTGTGTGTTCGCAGCTTAAGCCTCGAGCAACCTAACTATAATATAGTTACTATATTCAATAGTTACTATATTCAATAGTTTATTTAGTAGATATTTATTTTCAATATAACTATTATTTAATTTTTACAGAATCTGTTCACAATGTTTCAAAAGAACACAGTAATGCAGTTATTGGAGATATTATTGGTCAATATATAATACTAATCAAGAGAGAAAAGAAAGAAAAATTAATATATAAAACCAAATATGTTTTTAAATGACTTGGTTAGTCTGTTTTACAAGTTATTTTAAAAACATGATTTCTTTCACCTTGTTTACTGGGTATATAGAATGCCATTATTGATAAATGCCCAGCTAATGTTATCATGTATAAAATATTTGTTTAATATTTTATTGTAATAAATCATAAACCATCATTTATATTTTATGTATACTATCATTTTAAACCTTCAGTTTTATTATATAAATAATTAATTAAGCTTACCTTGTTTTTTAATGAAGGTTTATTGCTTAAATATAAATTAAATGACATAAATTATAATTATTATATTATATACATTTTAATTCACGATTAAACTTTAATTATTATTTAATTATTATTTTAATTGAGTATATTATTTTTATACTTATATATTTTTATCTATGAGTATCTATTTTAGTTAATATTTATACAATTAATAGTTTTGTTAATTGCATCCCAGTCACAGTATATAGATAGTATATAGATGGTTAAATATCATATAAATTAAAAATAAATATTATTCCATAAAACTATCATTTACTTATGTAATTTAGTATCTATATATATAAATCACATAAAAATATATTTTTATGACCCTACTATATTTAAAAAAGTAGAAACATTTTTAATTTTTATATAATATGAATATAGTAATATTTATTATAGTACATTATTATATAGATACTATTATATATTATAACATCATTATAATCATTTATAAATGTAATGTGATAGATAATAAATAAGCTTATAAAAGTTAAGAAATAATTATTACAAATATACTATACAATTTTAAATGCATATTACCCTGTGATACATATTTGCAATCTAGGTGCATTCATTGTTCTATAGGAAAATCTATTTGATATTTTTTTATAATTTGTATTGATTTATAGAAAATATATTTATATAGATATCATTACAATAGAATATTATAAAAATAATATTTCATAAGTTGATTTATAAATATAAATTAATTATAATTAATAATTTTTTAAAATTATATATATTATTAGATATATGTATAAATACATATATATATATATATATATATATATATATATATATATATATATATATATATTATGAATGTTCTATTGTAATATTGTTGTACTATATAATTGTATACTTAAACAAATTAACTCAATTCAGATAATAGTTCTATTGTGAAGTATTCTGAATAGACATATATTTTCATATATCTATAACTATACATTGTATTTTGAAAACATCTAGTAAATGTTTTATCAGTGTGTACACTGTGATAGGGCTTTAATAATATGTTTCTTACATATAAATTTCTACAATATAATTAAGATTTATCAATACATTATTACAAGCAAATTATATGAAGTACATATGTAATAAATCCTATAAAATGTATTGTAAAATGAAATAAATATCTAACAATAGTTTAAAATATGGTAGGCATTCTATTATTTAAAACATTCAATATTTGAAAGCTATAATATAATAATACACAATATTGTGTATTATAATTATATATTGTACTTATAAGAATCTAATAATATAATAATGAAAATGTAGATTCAATTTAGTTTTAATAATGTTAAACTGATGCTTATAATTATATATATATATTAGTAATGTATTAATAATAATAGTAATGTATTACAAATTAAATTAATATTTGAATGTAAAATACAAGCATATCATTGATATGATATCAACATTATCATGTAATGTGAATACTATTGAATGGCTAATTTAAATTATAATTTGGATATTTCTATAATTAAGATACCCTCATATTATGTTATACTATAGATTATATATGGTTATTTGATATAGATATAACATATATTGTAAAATAATACAACCATGACAAAGAAAATATGTATTAATATAATAATATCAGATAATTTGATTAAAGTCTCTTCTCGGCTAGAGCTTGTATGTCAGTGCAGTTTCAGTAGAATTTAAAGGAAGATATGCACTTTGGTATATGTAAGGAATGTTATGAGTCGTTATATACTTAGTTAGTTTCTTTGATACTATCCTCTCATATTAGAATAAAGTAATGTATTAGTGGCATTTTAAGCCATAACTTGTATTTAGATGATATGTTAGTGGTGAGGAATGCACAAAACCCATAACCTTTATTTAATAGACAGAGTGATGGGTATAATAACCATCATATTATATTCATAACATTGTTATGGGTAATAAACCCATTATTATTATTTAAGGTACTTAGTTATGGGTTAAATAAATATTATTTTTTACAGAAACATTCATTATAAATTATAATTTATAATGAATACATAATTGATTATGTATGTAATGATTTATAATTATGAATGATAATGTATTATGTTGTATCATAGATTACAAGTAAAATATCGTAAATATATATGAAATAGTAAATTAATATATATATATATATATATAAATAATATGATCATTTAAAATCTATGAACATTAATTTGTAATCAAATTAATATAATATAAATAATTGCATATATTATTAAAATACACTTTAAAAGAGTATATATAATACTTGAGAATATTAGTGATATACCTTACCCTACATGTAGAGCTTGTCCGGCAGTTTTAGACTATCTTCCTCTAACCATCTCTATATTTCATCGACTTTTTTATATCGTATACATCACATAGTGTACCATCCATAAGTTGTTCCTGAGAGATCGTCCTTTTTTCCAACAGTACCCAGAAAAATAGCACGTAGAATTCGAGTGTAATTTCTTGTATTATTTTAAGTATTTTTCAATCTCTTTTGTTAGATTCCAGCTAACATAATTGATTCACACTTAATCTTAAAAAGTTTCTTTTCATTTTATCATGTAGTCTTGATCTAAATATGATTTTATCTCATTTAAGACTTCTCAGATGTTAACTAATCTGATATTGATATATTTTTCTGTTGACTGAATGTAGCTTCCAAGATACTTAAAATCAGAAACTTCTTTAATAGTATTACCGTTTAGGTTTTTGATAACTTAATTTTTTCCTTGATTTATATATCCTACTGATGAATTCCATCTTTCCAGTATTTATAGCCCAATTTCTTTTACATTATGTTACATTTTATGTACAATCCAGCAAACAGTAATAACCTCATAATAGTAACATAATATATCTAATAGCCTCAAATGTTTACATTGTGCCCTTATGCTGCTATTAGGTTGCATATGTTGCCATTAAATGTCTATTATGCTGCTATTAATTTGTTATGCTATTATGCTGCAATTAATTATAAAGTATATTGTGCTGTTATTATGTTGCTATTCTAGTATAAAAGTAGCATAATAGCATGACAAATTAATAGAAGCATAATAGCACAATGTGTACATTTGAGGCTATTATATATACTATTATGTTGCTATTATGAGGTTATTACTGTTTGCTGGGAAGTATTATTAATTCATTGGTTTTATAAGTTACTATAACTAGTTCATCCGCATAGTCAACATTTATAATTTATATTGCTGGTTATCCTTTGCTCCTTCTCTCAATGAGGGTAAACAAATATCAATATTTCGGTAACTTTCTAAAATGTATTCAAAACATAGTCAAGACAATTTATGAACAGAAAAGGGGCTAGTGTATCACATTGAAAAACTCCAATAGATATTTTTATAAATTCAATATCTCCATCATCAGTTCTCACAATAGATTTAGTTAGTTTGTATGTTATTATAATCTCATCTGGTATACCATATATGGTGCGTATATGCATTATGTATCTCTACCATCTTTCCTCGATGTATGGAATCGAAAGCTTTGGAGAAATCGATAAAAAGGTAGTAGCTGTTAAAGTAATGTCACGTAGTTCCCAGAAAATAGTAATAACCGCATAATAGTAGCATAACAGCATATGTAATAGCCTCAAATGTTTACATTGTGCTATTATGCTGCTATTAAATGTATATTATGCTGATATTAATTTGTCATGCTATTTTGCTGCTGTTATACTGCTATTTAAGGTCTATTATGCTAATATTATGCTGCTATTAATTTTAAAAGTATATTATGCTGCTATTATGCTGCTGTTATTAGAATAGAAGCTTAATAGCAGCATAATATACTTTTAAATTAATAGCAGCATAATATACTTTAAATAGCAGCATAACAGCAGCAGAATAGCATGACAAATTAATAGCAGCATAATATACATTTAATATCAGTATAATAGCAGCATAATAGCACAATGTAAACATTTGATGCTATTACATATGCTGTTATGCTGCTATTATTATGCCATTACCCTTGCTGGGTTGTTTCTATAGCTCAGATATCCCTTCTTTGGTATGGGTATTATACTACTATTATTCCATATATCGATATGTTATCGGTTATAGAAACGGTATTTATGAATAATAATAGTAATTACATATATGTTTTCAATATTTAAATATATAAATTTATTCAAATGACTATCTATATTTTCAGATATAAATATATAGAAGTAAATAATATTCAGCTACAAATATATACATGCAATATATATATATATATATATATATATACTATAGTAGATTAATTTATAAAATATAAGGTTGAATCATAATTATGTTCGTTCAACCTTTTTATTAAAAGGTTGAATGGAGAGTATATTGTTGACTCAACCTTTTACAAAGGTTGAATAGGTAAATAGAGCATTCAACCATTTTATTTCCTTGATTCAACCTTTTATTTTTAACAATGTAATTAATGAATGGCGTTATGGGTATAATAACCATAATAGTATTTTGTTAATATGGTTATGGGTAACAAACCCATATTCATTTTTATGTACAAAAACCATAACTGGTATTTATATGCAAGGTTAGGGGTGAGGAATGCACAAAAACCATAACCGCTACTTAATGAATGGCGTTATGGGTATAATAACCATAACAGTATATTGTTAATATGGTTATGGGTAACAAACCCATATTCATTTTTATGTCCAAAAACCATAACTGGTATTTAGATGCAATGTTAGGGGTGAGGAATGCACAAAAACCATAACCGCTACTTAATGAATGGCGTTATGGGTATAATAACCATAATAGTATTTTGTTAATATGGTTATGGGTAACAAACCCATATTCATTTTTATGTACTAAAACCATAACTGGTATTTAGATGCAAGGTTAGGGGTGAGGAATGCACAAAAACCATAACCGCTACTTAATGAATGGCGTTATGGGTATAATAACCATAACAGTATATTGTTAATATGGTTATGGGTAGTAAACCCATTACTCTTATTTAAGGTACTAGGTAATGGGATAAATAAATATTTTTTTTTACAGTGTATCACTATAGTACTAATCTAGTAGATATGATATATGTTTTGTAAACAAATATCATAAAAAATGAGAGAACAAATTGTGGTTTATTTTATATACCATTTTAAAAAATATTGATTTTTTCTCAACAAATATAGTAAAAGTTGTATAAATATTATATTTTTTTAATTTTACCTTTAATATTATTTAGAGATACAAATAAATTGTAAAAAAATGTCGTTCATATATTTGAGTTTTTAAAAAAATCCTAGAAAAGTCGTTAATTTGATTTCATTTATAAGAGAAAAAATTTAACAATTTAATTTTTTTTTATTTTCTATAATTATTACATTTATTACATTTATGCAATAAAATGTATCAATACAAAAAAAGTATTAGTAGGCTAAAAGTTTAATCATTAAATTCCCATTTTAAATTTCATATTCTCTCCATGTTAAACTTATAGGAATTACCGCGAGCCCTATTGTAGTCAAAAATTAATTAAACAAATTTTGTTTTATTTATAGACATACTTTTTTATTCTGAGTTTACGAATATAGAAGGAGCCATATACAGCAGAATGATCACTCTTACCACTCTTACCATTGTACGGCGTACACAACTATATCATTTATATGTGCATTTATCTTTAACGTTATGAAATGATATATTAGTATCAAATATCGAAGCAAAGATATAACACTCCCTATCTACGCAACGTGATTAGTATTCATACATCCCGCTGCTAGTAGCAGTGTCGAAATCGATTTAGTTTTTCCGCGATTTGCATACTACAATGTTTTCATTGATCTATTAAATTACATGCAATATAAATTAGCTGTTATTCGCCACATATATGTATATATATATGTATAGCATTTAAAACCGACAACTCAGATTGTTTTGTTATATATTAGTAATGAACGCTTAGGTGTCATAATAAAAATAATAATTTAAAGCATATTAGTTTTCATTTTAAAAATGAATAATTTGATACGAATTTACATTATACAACACATAGTTCGGAAAATTGACCCTCTATAGGTGGCGCTGTTGGTTTTGGTATACAAAATTACAGAATTACACTATTTCGCGTGAGTGTTATATCTTTCCTTAGAAAAATCGTTGATAGAATGAATAATTGTAATTTACGTAGGTATACTCATAGAGAATGAAGTTCTCTATGGGTATACTATTGTTAATATGAATTAATTCGAATTAATACGATTGTATTAATAAATATATCGTATTCTATAGTTCACTAAAATACAACAGCCGTGAGACCGCTCCAGCAACATTTTCTTTATTTTATAATTTATGTTTGCTACTTCGCATATATATATATATATATATATATATATCTATATCTATATTTATATTATCAAATTATAAGAACTGATATATAACTAGAAAAAAACGTACATAACTCTGTATAGGTAAATGAAATGATAAAAATCAAATAGAACGCACATAATCTATCACTAATATAATCGAATGTTATTGGAATTTCCTTATAGCTAAATATAGAAATGTTATTTCTATATTCTCTCTATTATCTTTGGCTATTTTTAATTTTAATCTTCGTGTTTATGAGTATAATAATGATTATAAATGGCATATGTCAGGCATCGAGTTACACGAGTGTGATTAATATATATTGATATAAAAACATAGTTAGGTTTAAGTAGGTTTAGTTATTTAACTACGATGTAATATCTATTTGATAAATATTATATTATCGAATGTTAATTTATTCTATATATATATATATATATATATATGCTTATACATGTAAATGCAGATAGTACTTTGGTACGTTGAGAGTTTTCCATTTTTGTAACATTACCAACGTACCATAATACCATGTGCATTTATGTACATGTATAAGCATACAGATTGGACGTTGGTACGTTACGAAGAATGCGTACTGACTTGGTACGTTTGTTTGTTACAAAAAGCGGCGTCTCGTTCGTCACAATAAAAGTCACCTCACGGTGTTTATCACATCCTGTTAATCGTGTTTTGTTATCCACTACAGATGTAAACTATCCTATGACCTTCATCGGTATATCGGCCACCAGAAGTTATTCCATCTCGAGTAGACCACATAAATAATATCCCATTTATAGTGATTTAAATCACTGGTTAGTTCGTGCATTTTTCAAACACCCTTTAAGTCTGCCCCGCTTAGGGGAGCTCATTATTTATAATGTAATTGTCACATGATTTAAATATAGGTAATAGCGGTATTTTTTCTATAGAAAAATATTTATAGTCATTTTTAAAAGCTATTACGTATGTCGAATACTACATATTAACAAAAAAAAATTATACCATTGTGACAGAAATACTCCAAATATTAAATGATAAACGAGGCAGAAATTTTCAACAAACAAAATTACTGAGCCGAACCGGCTTAGTGTGCGGACGTTACATATATCTACGGTTGTGACACTTATTGACAATTTAATTATCTTCTTGATTTACTTTGTTTTCTCCTAGGTTGCCACTGTGTTTATCGTCATTTGTACCGTTATTAATGTTGATGTCGTGGTTGTCAATATTGTATTTAATTAAGTATCTTACTTAACTAAACCATCCGGATAAAAATGATGGTACGAGTGGTCATTTATAATGCGGGCATCGACCGATCCGACATCGTGAATTTCATATTATGAGTCATGTGTTCTTTATGTTGACTCATTGATAATCGTTTTGCCCATCTCCGCTCCGAACGTTACGTATCGGTCGATATGCTAACGTTAGTAGATCGTTTATAACACGCGATCTTCATCCGCTCCTGACCGTTGGTTAGCTACAGTGACGGATCCGCTACAGTGCAAGTATCCCCGTCAATTGTCTTAGTCCACTTGCTGAAATTGTTACCAGGGAGTGGCACGAGGGCAATGGCAGTTGAGAGAGAAGTGTGCTAAACTATGTAACCATTCTTTGGAGGACTATAATGTATTTGGTTAGAAAATGTATGATCAATCCTCCCTCTCTAGCCCCCTAGTAATAATAGTAATATTAATAACCATTATAATAATACTATAAATGATAATAATAACTTAGGGTAGCGAAAAAATATTATTATAATAATAGAGGTAACTAGATATATTGTATTGTAAAGAGTTTTTAATTTGTGATTTTAATACATTATAACAGGTGTCCAGTTTTAAAAACTGTATTTAATCAAATGTTCAAGAGCTTATCAAATCTCACAAACGATACTTTTGTAGTTTTAGCAGAGTTTACTTGATAGTCAGTTGTTTGTGGATACATGAATTATGGATATAGTCACATTTAGTAATGGATATAATTCTATATAATAGAAGGAGATACTATAGTTGTATAGATACGTGATGGAGATACTATAGTTGTATAATTAATACCGTTGGATATATCACTGTATACACTGTTAAAAATATTTAACAGCGAGTGCTTTTTTAGGGTGTACGTAGTGTCCCCATAGCCCTACCCTAATTAGGGTACAATTTGAATAAATACGATCACCACCCTAAAAATGATCAAACTGTGCCCTAAAGAATTGTAGCTGGTTGTACCCTAATTATATGATACCGTGTACCCTAATGCAATTGTATGATATACAAATATATATATATATATATATATATATATATATATATATATACCATAATTGAATTGCATGATATGTAAATATAATAGTACATTTAATAATATAATATTTAACATAGATGTACCCTAATAAATATATAGAGTGTACCCTATTGCAGTCAGTTACCATAATATTTATATATACCCTAATACATATATATATATATATATTTTACCCTAGTGATTTTAAAAGTCGTGTACCATATTGTTAACCTCGCTGATTGGTTAAAGGGTGTCCATATTAAAACGCCTAGTGTCCGACTAAATGTCCGTAAAGCTGCTTTAAGCCTTCGTACAGCATGTGTTATATAATAGATAAGGTCCCTCTACGTATATTAATATAGAACCTATAGAAAGCAAAATCCCCAAACAAAAATTAGATCCATGCATTAGTTATTGAGCGCTTTTTCTAGAAAATTAGTATGGGATAGATAGGGGAGGGAAGAGGGTAGTGGCCGAGAACGGAGTAATGGCCGTTTTAATTAACGCTTAAATGGTGCTTGATTGGATAAAAAGTTCTATAAACAATATTTAGTTAATCAAAATATCTATAATATATAGTAAACATTTTTTTTAAATAATTAATTAATTACTCTAATTTATTATATAATCATTTTTTATCAAATTTTGACAAAAAAATATGATTATATATATTTATGCTTATTTATGTGTAAGAGTATGTGTATATATATAATTAAATCATTGAATCAAATAAGGTGCGTATGCATCATAAATATAATTATTTAATATAAATCGAATACATTACGAGACACCTATCGCATTTCCAGGTACTAGCGGCCACTACTACGGCTTTGCCTTATTTTATGCTTTTTTTAATGCCTAATCAAACGTTTTATTAGTAGGTTAAACACTTTATATATAAAAGTGAAATCACAGTATTCTAGAACTATATGATTTCTAGTTTATTTAAAAAAATAAGAGCCTAAAATTCAGTATATATCGATATATTAGAAATCTTCTGAGGCATATTAATTATCGGCCACTACTCACACCCCTCCCCTACATATGTTAACATGGGGTTAAGAAGAAGTAATTTAAATTGTGTATTAATCAATTTGTATACACAATATTTTAATATAAATACATACATTGTCTTATACTTATATTTATCAATTATTGTACGTCAATAAAAATGTTAAAATATTTCCCGTATTTTGTATGTACAAATTCCTAAAAATATTTGAAAAAATACGAATTATATTGTTTTTTTTATTTAGAATTTTTTTTAAAAGAATAATAATTATATATTATATATACATATTAAAAGCAATACATATCACCTTATATATTAATTTGATGATTTAAAAAAAAATGATGATTAACAATTTATAATATAATTTTTTTTGAATTTGTTAATGACTCCAAAAAAAATTGTGGCATATTTTGTGGAATTTTTTTTTGTATCTAAATATATTATTGATTTTATAATAATTTTAATTTATGTATTAAATTCTATCATATTTAATAGTTACACTTATAATTATGAATATTGTATATACAATATTGAATATTGAATATTCATTAGGATGAATTTGGTTTCTGAGATACCGAGAGTGTCCGTATTCTGGTACTTTCCTCTATTGTCTTATATTAAAATCATTTAATATTAATAATAATAAATATAAAATAAACATTAAACTTTGATCATATACTAATTAATAAACTTAGAAATTAGAAATTGGAATAAGAGGTGTATGCTTGAAACTTATGAAAAGTTATCTATTTAATAGAAAATAACTAGTTATTTTTAATAATAGTAATTCATCATTATTAATAATGTATAAAGGTAATTACCTATACAAAATGGGAGTTTCTCACGGTTCTGTTCTGGGACCCCTGTTATTTATAATATATATATATATATATAAATTATATTGCTTATATTGATAGGGATTTATCTCTTATTATATTTGCAGGTGATACTAGTTTTATATTGAAACTGTAAATAAAAGCTATACAATTTAATTAATTATAAAATTATTAAGATAAATAATTGCTATATTAATAATACATTATATCTATTCATTTGATCATTTTAATGATAATCAATTAGATATATGTATTGGAAAAAATGTAATAGATCAAGTAGAATGTGTGAAGTTTTTGGGTGTGTATGTTGATTCCAAACTAAATTGAAAAAGACATATACATTTATTATGATGTAATTATCGCAAATAATTTCGGTTTTTCATAAATTGAAAAATAAGTTAAATTCTTTTTCCTTATTAATTATATTTAAATCTTTATTCATATCTTCGTTATCTTATTGTATTCAAATATGGGGTCAAGCATATGTATATATATATATATATCGAATACAACTTATATTAATGCTTCACAGAACAGAGCCCTGCGAATTATTTATAAAATAAATCGTTTTAAAATATTGATTATATTTATAAAAAATTAAATATTCTAAAATTCAATGACTTGCAAAAATTGTATATATTAAATTATATGTATAAAGCATTTCATAACAATTTACATAATATTTCACAATTTAAATATATCAACAAAATATACAGGATAGGTTTAGAAACAAGTTTTTCCTACAGTTTTAGAAATGATAAATTATTCTATATTAAAATTAGTAAACTCAATACAAAGATTAAATGTTTATATATTTATATTGTATAATTTGGTATGATTTAGATTTAATCTAAAAAATTCAATTACTTATAGTATTTAAAAAAAATAAGTTAAACAAATTCTATATTGATTTATCTAATTGAATTCATTCATAATATAGTTTACTTCAGTTTATGAAATATATATCGGAGTCAGGAGCCAGATTTAACAAGTGACCGTATTCTGATATTGAAGATACTATTTTATTTATACTATTTTATATTACTCAAATTTATAAGCCAGGAGCCAGATTTAACAAGTGACCGTATTCTGATATTGAAGATACTATTTTATTTATTATACTATTATTATATTACTCACATTTATTATTTATTTTTATTGTTCATTTCCTTTGTTTCTATTATATATATTTTAAATTATTAAGTCTTGTTTACTATAGTACTCTTGTATTATGTGTATGTAACGCTATTCATAGAATGAACATATGACAGTTAATTCCACCATATTACAGTTTTCTAATATAGAAATATATTATATATAAAATACTTTTGAACTAATATACAAAGACATGTAGCCGATAAAGGCCATTCGGGCATGCCATGTGTTCATGTTGTGAGTATACTATACATAGTATACTATACATCTATAGATGTTTACCGCACGTGAAATTGGATCTATTTGATTCACTATGTAATTTAATTTTATTAAATATTATTATAGTTATGTTATTAACATATTAATTTTGTGTTTTTTCTTTTATTATTATATATTTTTGTGTGTAATCCTTTCACGAAAGAATATAGCTATTAAAGGGTTTCATTTTTACTTAGCATATAACTATATTGTATTGTATACATATTCCATGTGTATTAATTATTTATTTATAGTATATAAGTAACATTAATATTATTCATTTATATATTATTATTAACATACTTTGTCAATTTAAAAGTATTATAATAAAGTAACTTATTATATAATGTTAATATTTTATATTATTTGTCAATTTAATTATAACTTTTTATTATTTATTAATTTCCGAGATTTTTCCTCGGAAATTTTTTTATTTTATCATAAATATATATAGGCTTTGTTTTTTTTCTATCCAATTGTTTACTACAACTTCTGATTTATATAAATATAAATATATATAAATATATATATATATATATATATATATATATAATGGCATTTCTTGTTTTTCTCTTGTGTTTATCAATAATTTAATAAACGATAAATCAAAACACAAGACAACAAATGTTACTATTTGTTTTGTATTGTCCGGGGCTCTTCACAGTTATTTATAACATGTACAAGTCTATTACTTCTTGAGGAGTCCATTTGTATTCGATATTATTATATGTGTGATTCAATAAATAAACATTATTATTATTATATATATATGTGTACACGTTCTTATATGTGTCTATGTTTATGTGAATGAATATGTGTGAATATATGTGTGTATATGTATATATATATATATATATATATATATATATATATATATATATACACATTGAAGGCTACATCTAAATGTAATGAATACTTCTCCGACGTTAATATACAATATTTTATTATAAACAAGTTGCCGTAAGTCACGATTAGATGTGAGCGTTCGTAGGATAGGCTACTTTATAGGATTGTTCATGGAGTACTGCATGGGTGATTAATAAAGTACTCGTGGTATACTTCATAGGTATTTATGTGGTACTTCATGGGTACTTAATAGGGTACTTAATAGGGTACTTCACGGGGTACTTGACGGGTAGACGTACACGGAATGCACCATACAGATAGCGTAGATATGTTTATTACGGAAGGTACAGCTGATGGCCGTGTCGACTATATGGTTTCGTAGTAGCATATCACCGTGTACGTTGTCGGCGTATCTCTTCCCTTGACGATGAGATGCAGCAGCTGTCTCCTGCTGCTCCTCTTCCTCATCCTCCTCCTCCTCATCCTCATCCTCGTCATCTTCCTTATCGTCCGCGACGTCGTATTCTCCGTTATTCCAGAGACTTTTAGTCGCCATTTTAAGGTTTTGTTGGTTACCGATTTCTTGACCGATCATCATTTGAACGATCAGTTTCCACCTGAAATAGAAGTTATTTTAATTCTTTAATATTAACACTATATATGTAGTATTATAGTAAATATCATTGTATACGCAGGTAGTTATATATTTGCATATTTACATTATATATATATATAAACGTGTATTATATATAGTGTGGTAACTATGTAGGAAGAAAGTAGATGTACTTTAATACGTATTAAACATAATTTAGTATATTTATTAATTTCAATTTTTCGTAAATTGTAAAGAATGTTTTTCTTGTGAGATCTGTAGACGTTATGTGATATGTATACATTGTTTCTGTGTATTTGTTAATTTCATTTATCATTGATTGTAAATAGTATTTATATTTGATACATATAAACTATAGTTTATAGTTGGATTAAATAGATTAATATAGTTTATGTTTATATTTATATATGCTTTAATAAACAGTAGGCGACCTTCGTTGTTGACTGTTGACATGGTGGATTACCAGTAGTGGAACACCAGTATTTGAACACCAGTATTGGAACACCAGTAGTGGAACACCAGTAGTGGAACACCAGTAGTGGGACACTAGTAGTGGAACACTAGTAGTGGAACACTAGTAGTGGAACACCAGTAGTGGAATACCAGTAGTGGAACACTAGTAATGGAACACCAGTAGTGGAACACTAGTAGTGGAACATCCGTAGTGGAACACCAGTAGTGGAACACCAATAGTGGAACATTAGTAGTGGAACATCCGTAGTGTAACACCAGTAGTGGAACACCAGTAGTGGAACATCCGTAGTGGAACACCAGTAGTGGAACACCAGTAGTGGAATACCAGTAGTGGAACATCCGTAGTGGAACATTAGTAGTGGAACATCCGTAGTGGAACACCAGTAGTGGAACACCAGTAGTGGAACATCCGTAGTGGAACACTAGTAGTGGAACACCAGTAGTGGAATACCAGTAGTGGAACATCCGTAGTGGAACATTAGTAGTGGAACATTAGTAGTGGAATACCAGTAGTGGAACATCCGTAGTGGAACACCAGTAGTGGAACACTAGTAGTGGAACACTAGTAGTGGAACACTAGTAGTGGAACACCAGTAGTGGAATACCAGTAGTGGAACACTAGTAGTGGAACACCAGTAGTGGAACACTAGTAGTGGAACACCAATAGTGGACACCAGTAGTGGAACACTAGTAGTGGAACACCAGTAGTGGAACACCAGTAGTGGAATACCAGTAGTGGAACACCAGTAGTGGAACACCAATAGTGGACACCAGTAGTGGAACACTAGTAGTGGAACACCAGTAGTGGAATACCAGTAGTGGAACACCAGTAGTGGAACACCAGTAGTGGAACACCAGTAGTGGAACACTAGTAGTGGAACACCAGTAGTGGAACACCAGTAGTGGAACACCAGTAGTGGAACACCAATAGTGGAACATTAGTAGTGGAACACCAGTAGTGGAACATTAGTAGTGGAACACTAGTAGTGGAACACTAGTAGTGGAACACTAGTAGTGGAACACTAGTAGTGGAACATCCGTAGTGGAACACCAGTAGTGGAACACCAGTAGTGGAACACTAGTAGTGGAACATCCGTAGTGGAATACCAGTAGTGGAACACTAGTAGTGGAACACCAGTAGTGGAACATCCGTAGTGTAACATTAGTAATGGAACACCAGTAGTGGAACATCCGTAGTGGAACACCAGTAGTGGAATACCAGTAGTGGAACACCAGTAGTGGAACACCAGTAGTGGAATACCAGTAGTGGAACACCAGTAGTGGAACACTAGTAGTGGAACACTAGTAGTGGAACATCCGTAGTGGAATACCAGTAGTGGAACACTAGTAGTGGAATACCAGTAGTGGAACACTAGTAGTGGAACACTAGTAGTGGAACACTAGTAGTGGAACACCAGTAGTGGAACACCAGTAGTGGAACACCAGTAGTGGAACACCAGTAGTGGAACACTAGTAGTGGAACACCAGTAGTGGAACACCAGTATTTGAACACCAGTAGTGGAACACCAGTAGTGGAACACCAGTAGTGGAACACCAGTAGTGGAACACCAGTATTTGAACACCAGTAGTGGAACACCAGTAGTGGAACACCAGTAGTGGAACACCAGTAGTGGAACACTAGTAGTGGAACACTAGTAGTGGAACACTAGTAGTGGAACACTAGTAGTGGAACACCAGTAGTGGAATACCAATAGTGGAACATCCGTAGTGGAATACCAGTAGTGGAACACCAGTAGTGGAACACCAGTAGTGGAACATTAGTAATGGAACACCAGTAGTGGAACACTAGTAGTGGAACACCAGTAGTGGAACACTAGTAGTGGAACACCAGTAGTGGAACACTAGTAGTGGAACACCAATAGTGGACACCAGTAGTGGAACACTAGTAGTGGAATACCAGTAGTGGAACACCAGTAGTGGAACACCAGTAGTGGAACACCAGTAGTGGAACACCAGTAGTGGAACACCAGTAGTGGAACACCAGTAGTGGAACACTAGTAGTGGAACACTAGTAGTGGAACACTAGTAGTGGAATACCAGTAGTGGAACACCAGTAGTGGAACACTAGTAGTGGAACACCAGTAGTGGAATACCAATAGTGGAACATCCGTAGTGGAATACCAGTAGTGGAACACCAGTAGTGGAACACCAGTAGTGGAACATTAGTAATGGAACACCAGTAGTGGAACACTAGTAGTGGAACACCAGTAGTGGAACACTAGTAGTGGAACACTAGTAGTGGAACACCAGTAGTGGAACACTAGTAGTGGAACACCAGTAGTGGAACACTAGTAGTGGAATACCAGTAGTGGAACATTAGTAATGGAACACTAGTAGTGGAATACCAGTAGTGGAACACTAGTAGTGGAACACCAATAGTGGAACACCAGTAGTGGAACACCAGTAGTGGAATACCAGTAGTGGAATACCAGTAGTGGAACATTAGTAGTGGAACACTAGTAGTGGAACACTAGTAGTGGAACACCAGTAGTGGAACATTAGTAATGGAACACCAGTAGTGGAACACTAGTAGTGGAACACTAGTAGTGGAACACTAGTAGTGGAACACCAGTAGTGGAACATCCGTAGTGGAACATTAGTAGTGGAACATCCGTAGTGGAACACCAGTAGTGGAATACCAGTAGTGGAACACCAGTAGTGGAATACCAGTAGTGGAATACCAGTAGTGGAACATTAGTAGTGGAACACTAGTAGTGGAACACTAGTAGTGGAACACCAGTAGTGGAACATTAGTAATGGAACACCAGTAGTGGAACACTAGTAGTGGAACACTAGTAGTGGAACACTAGTAGTGGAACACTAGTAGTGGAACACCAGTAGTGGAACATCCGTAGTGGAACATTAGTAGTGGAACATCCGTAGTGGAACACCAGTAGTGGAATACCAGTAGTGGAACACCAGTAGTGGAACACCAGTAGTGGAACACCAGTAGTGGAACACCAGTAGTGGAACACCAGTAGTGGAACACCAGTAGTGGAACACTAGTAGTGGAACACTAGTAGTGGAACACTAGTAGTGGAATACCAGTAGTGGAACACCAGTAGTGGAACACTAGTAGTGGAACACCAGTAGTGGAATACCAATAGTGGAACATCCGTAGTGGAATACCAGTAGTGGAACACCAGTAGTGGAACACCAGTAGTGGAACATTAGTAATGGAACACCAGTAGTGGAACACCAGTAGTGGAACACCAGTAGTGGAACACCAGTAGTGGAACACCAATAGTGGAACACTAGTAGTGGACACCAGTAGTGGAACACTAGTAGTGGAACACCAGTAGTGGAACACTAGTAGTGGAATACCAGTAGTGGAACACTAGTAGTGGAACATTAGTAGTGGAACATCCGTAGTGGAACATTAGTAATGGAACACTAGTAGTGGAATACCAGTAGTGGAACACTAGTAGTGGAACACCAATAGTGGAACACCAGTAGTGGAACACCAGTAGTGGAATACCAGTAGTGGAATACCAGTAGTGGAACATTAGTAGTGGAACACTAGTAGTGGAACACTAGTAGTGGAACACCAGTAGTGGAACATTAGTAATGGAACACCAGTAGTGGAACACTAGTAGTGGAACACTAGTAGTGGAACACTAGTAGTGGAACACCAGTAGTGGAACATCCGTAGTGGAACATTAGTAGTGGAACATCCGTAGTGGAACACCAGTAGTGGAATACCAGTAGTGGAACACCAGTAGTGGAACACCAGTAGTGGAACACCAGTAGTGGAACACCAGTAGTGGAATACCAGTAGTGGAACACCAGTAGTGGAACATCCGTAGTGGAACACCAGTAGTGGAACACCAGTAGTGGAACACCAGTAGTGGAACACCAGTAGTGGAACACCAGTAGTGGAATACCAGTAGTGGAACACCAGTAGTGTCCGACCTTATACATACACGAATACCGTCTGCAATAGATCGTTAACGATCAAACGAGAACACATCATGCACATCATTCACATAGTGTTATCATCGACGGACTCGCATCGGTGATAACTGTGCTTGTTGTGAATAGGAATGTATTCTGAGACTACACGAATGGGAATATGGAGACACAGCGTATACCTTCGTCGACGTGGGTAACGGATAAAAGTGGACGTATGCGAGTGATTAAGCTGCGTTTACCTTTAACGACAAGGAGACAGGAAAAACGGTGTTTAACCTTGATGAAAAAGATACAAAAAGAATAGTAGTTGATATTCGGCGACGATAGAATAGAAAGACGCAACTCGTATGAGCTAATCTATATATATATATATATATATATGATAATATCATTGGCGTTTATCAGCGGTGACAACGAGCCAGGAAACAAGAACACTGTTTACAATTGTTTACTGAAGAATCACACCGTTTGATAGTTACTTAAGTTATACCACACGTTCAGTTAGTTCGGAGCGATTGAGCCAGCGCGAGAGTTTATTATATGATATCGAGATCAGGGAAAGTTATGGATTGTAATAAAGGTGGAATAGTAAGTGAATGAAGTAGTAAGAGTGTCGATATAGGGTATGCGAGGCTAGATTACTGAGACGGCGATGTACCAGTAGTGAGGTGGGTCAAGTAAGAGTTGGAGGAGTTCCTCTCTCTACAATAGCGTATAACACTAACGGGACTTAAATATGGTGATGACGCATGGTTTGTATGTTATCTCGAGACGGGCAGCGAAGTTAGAGATTGTCATGATAGTAGGGGTGAGATAGTAGATATTGAGAATATACAAAATATGGTTTACTAGATAAATATGAATTGAGTAGGTCTGAGAAAGAGATTATAACGCGATAATGGCAAGGAAACAAGTGGAAGCAGATATATTAAGTAAAGTAATATATAGCCTATTATAGTTAGGTATGAAACTGAGAGTAGTAGATGGGAGTTAGGAAGAGGTAATTGTTGAAGGTATCACACATAATTTAAAGTCAGACTAATTAAGGAGTATTATTATATTAGGATGTAGATTAATTAAGGAGATTAGGAGAATTATTGTAAAATAGAATACATAAGCTATTGTTCTAGCAGAATATATGTTATATAAGTTTGATGTTAGAGGGGTATACCCATATATATAATTAAAACAGGGATAATTGTTGATGTGCATTAAGATGTTTAGAATTTAGTACTAGAAAATTGGAATTAAAGTATACTGAATTAGAGAATATGTTAAGTAGTAGTAGTATAACCTTCATGTTTAAGTGTGCTATCTTACCACAGGTAAGGACATGTAACGAGGTGGTGTTGAAGTCAATTATACGTAAACGATAGACAGTCAGCGAGTTAATTGGAGGCATATAACAGGGATACCAACAGGGAGTAGTTATAGATTAGTAAGAAATAGTCGAGAGGTTATAGTAACAATTAAGGGATAATAGTATAATATATAATAATATATAATATATATATATATATATAGTTATATATATATATATATATATATATATATATATATATATATATATAGTTATATATATATATAGTGTTTATTGTTAGTGGTAGTCATGTGTAGATTATATCACTACGTTATTTTTGGAGATTAAAATATAAGTACATAAAATATAAGTTACCGTAGCCGTAAGCCGTAGCCGTAGCCTTAAGGTATATAATGATCGCGTAGTTAGGATATTTTACATGTATAGTGATAGAATTCCATTCATTAGATAATGTTGAAGTTTTAGTAGCGGAACGTGATCATATGTGTTTAGGTTGAATGAATATAATGACTATAAATTACTGAGTAAGAGTAGCGGATATAGTATATTATGAGAACTGATAACTGATAGAATGGAGTTGGATGTTAGAGTACAGATAAATTATGATATAGACTAGGGATATCTGGTTAGATAGATTAGTTTATATATAGGATAGATGAAGTAAGATTAAGTTAAGTTAATTCTTGAGGAGGAGGGAGAGAGCGTTTGCTACGAAATGGGAAATTTAACTAGATCTAAGGCAGTTGATCAATGTGCTATAACGATACATAGTATACCAGTGAATTCGGATGATAAGAGAATGCATATGGCGCCTAATTAGCAGTTTAATGCTCGTTTAGGGCGTTGGATAATGGAGTGATTGTAAACGATCTGATAGTAATGATTGCAGTTCGAATGTGATCGTTAAAAGAAATCTCGTTATATTAGATTATGCATATATTATAAGAAACTAAATGTTATAACAATAAGGGATACATCAAGACGTGTAGGAATATATACGTATACTAACAGGTAATACATACTATACTTCGTTCAATTTAAAATTTGCGTATAATCATATTATAGTAAGTGAAGTGAATCAACAAAAGAACGCATTCATTTCGCCTCTGGGATTATATCTGTAGGCTTATTAGACTTCCATTTAGGTTCATTAATGCATTGGCGCAGTTTCAAAGAATTATGATTAACCTATTTATGGATAATATATTTAAAAAGTAGTGTGTTATTTAGACGATATAGTGATATTTTCTAATGATGTTTACCGACATATAGAGACAAATTACAGGGTATTAAGTAGATTTAGGGTTAAAGTTGAACATTGATAAATATAAGTTATTAAAGATAATATGGCTAAACTAATTGTATCAGCTGCTAGCATATATATATATATATATACATATATATATATATATATCATATCATATAATACTAATTATAATCATACTATAATAATAATATCACTATAATTATTATACTATAATAATCTTGTAATATCACATCTATCATACCAATTGAAGAAAATGCAGGTTCTAAAAAAGTGTATCCCATGGTGCATTCCAATGGTTCATTGTATTCTAAAGGTAGATAGTTATAAAACTGATTTTCAGCTTCTCAAATATCTTTATTCGTTTCCCATCCATTATAGAATACAACATAACTTACTTTTAATTCCTCTTAATACAATACACCAACGTAATCAGACCAATCAGACTATCTCTAGCACAATTGCAACCTCCCTAAATATTTCAAAAATCTCCTTATCTTCTACTCCCACTAACACATGCCATATGCATTAAACTAATATCAGAGCGTGGGCAATGTAGATCCCATGTAGGTGTTCCTGTGTAATAGACTTCCACACTATATACGTTAGATATCTACTTGTATGTTAATAAAACCTCTCCTATTCACTTTCCTATTCACTCCTAAGTCACGTGCTTAACTTTATAACAACATAATTAGTGTATATTTTTATAATTTGTGTTTTTTTTCTAATAATATGATTCGTTTTATATATATATATATCATATTTTTATGTTACTGGAAGTATCTAAATATATTAAATTAATTAAATTATATATATATATATATATATATATAATAATAATAATAAAAATAGTTTAGGCATTACCCTGGATGAACGAAAAAGCAGAGTTTATCAAATCGTTCACCCAATGTCATTGAGGAGGGGGAAATCAGATATAAAATCCGACACGAACCATTACCGGCCACACAAAGAATCAATACAAAGTACTCGAGAATATCTTATATTACATATTTAAAATAAAATTAGACTTCCTGGATAGACAATAATACTGATAGAATATTAAATACAATTTAATAAAATATAGTATGTAAGTAATTACGGTTTATAAAACATGTAAAATTTAAAACAAAGTACAAGAATAAAATTATAAAATCCCTATTATATATATACATATATTAGTGTATATATATATATATATATATATATATATATATATATATATATATATATATATATATACTATAGTAATGTATATTTAAAATTAAACCAATACAACAATAACATATCGTAGAACATTATGTTCTCTCTATTAAATATGCACTCGTATATATTGGCTCTCTTGAGTATACCCTACGTCTAAGAACCGAGACAGTAAACTATATATATATATATATATATATATATATATATATAGGTCAACATATCTGAACACAAATATGGCATTTTATTTTAATTCCTAAACACACTGACATCGAATTGAATTATATAACTATCTATATATATATATATATATATATATATATATATATATATATATATATATATATATATATATATATATATGGTAACACCGAATACAGGTATACATGTACTTATAGGTCTGTATATAACCGTTTGTAGGACATACATGTGCACCGTAAAGTTACAATGTATAAGGTGTACAATGTATAAGGTGTACAATGTATAAGGTGTACAATGTATAATGTGTACAATATATAAGGTGTACAATGTATAATGTGTACAATGTATAAGGTGTACAATGTATAATGTGTACAATGTATAATGTGTACAATGTATAAGGTGTACAATGTATAATGTGTACAATGTATAAGGTGTACAATATATAAGGTGTACAATGTATAAGGTGTACAATGTATAAGGTGTACAATGTATAAGGTGTACAATGTATAAGGTGTACAATGTATAATGTGTACAATGTATAAGGTGTACAATGTATAAGGTGTACAATGTATAAGGTGTACAATGTATAATGTGTACAATATATAAGGTGTACAATGTATAATGTGTACAATGTATAAGGTGTACAATGTATAATGTGTACAATGTATAATGTGTACAATGTATAAGGTGTACAATGTATAATGTGTACAATGTATAAGGTGTACAATATATAAGGTGTACAATGTATAAGGTGTACAATATATAAGGTGTACAATGTATAATGTGTACAATGTATAAGGTGTACAATATATAAGGTGTAAAATGTATAAGGTGTACACTGTATAATGTGTACAATGTATAAGGTGTACAATGTATAAGGTGTACAATGTATAAGGTGTGCAATGTCCGATTTACAATGTATAATGTGTACAATGTATAAGATGTACAATGTATAAGGTGTACAATGTATAAGGTGTATAATGTCCAATGCACACTGTTCACACTGTTCACACTGTACATAGTGAGCCTTATACAGCAGGCGTTAGTGCTGCGCGCATCGTGACGCATACGTACACAAGGCACGGTGTGCGGTGTACACACGATGTACACACAATGTGTACATATTAATTATTGATGTATATACCTCTGAATAGTAGTGTTAGACAGACCGTTACATGGATACTATCTATTAGATAAGCAGTTCCCCCGAAGTGCTATATTAAAACGAATAAATTAATCGAATTTTATCAAATAAAATATGATATTTAACAAATATACGATATAATATTCAATACGTTTGTGTATGCCCTCCATTAACACGGTGTGCTATTAATAATAGCCTAGTATACATATATGTTATGTAATCTATACATGTTATACAATACTATACGGTTATAGTAGAACGACGTCGTACTATAGTATACTATACACCTGTAATGCTATCAATACATTTGTCTTTCAAATAATACACACAATCGTTACACTGAAATAAAATATTTGATGAAATACAAATAGAAGACATAAACAGTATTACAAATAGAATCGTGTGTGTATATATATATATATATGTAAATAGATCATTTAACAATCAAGTCGACAAGCTAAATTTGACGTACTATATTTGCCTCTGAATGCGTATGCCTCGTAACGTTCGGAATGATGCACATAATCTATTAATGTTATGTTACAGCTCAGTATATGGATGTATATCTAAAATATCAGTTACATAAACTATAGATAATTATGAATCTAAAAAGTATATCAATATATATATATATATATATATATATATATATATATATATATATATATATATTGATATATATATATATATATATATATATATACATATAAATATATATTAAGTACATATACATATATTTTAATTGCATAAATATCCGCCCAGGCTAAAGCATCGACCTAACAGGTATATATGTTATAACAGGTACCAGGACACTTCTTGACGTTAAAGCCCTTCCCGGAGCCATAGCTTTTAAAACAATACTTACAAGTAATATTATATAGTTTTGTATATAAAAGATCGGCTCTCGTTAAAACCGACATTCCTTAACATGGGAGCGGCTTCGAAGGGACAACTTTTTAAGACCATTTAATTATGGGTAAAGTTTCATGTAAGTTTCTATGGACGAAATGAATTCACTACAATAACAATAACATTACATATATATGTGTGTGTGTTTGTGTGTGTTGTATGTACGCGTGTCTATCCGTATACTAATATACCATAACATTAAAAACGGTCTACATTCTAGCCGGTAACCTGTCGCCTAGAATATCCTTGACCTTCGACCTGACGATAGAGCTGAGGTCACGTGTGAGACGGGCGCACCTCGTTACCGTGTACCTTCTTCGGTACAGGAACGCATCCATTATGATCTGTACCTCGTCGGCGATCAACCGTGACGGGAACTCGCCGCAGTGGCCACGCCCCCTATCGTGGTCCGGTGACGTCATCTCTGTCGTCGTCGTCGTCATCGTCGCGGAAGAGGTTGTCCGGATAGCGGATGTTTGACCGACGCTGGTGAACGGTTCGCCTACTGGCATTTGTGCTGCTTCTGCTGGTACTGGTGCTGATGGTGCTGGTGGTGGTACTGGTGGTGGTGGTGCTGCTGGTACTGGTGGTGGTGCTGCTGCTGGTGCTGGTGGTGGTAGTATTCTTACGTAATACCCGTCGATTTCGTCACTGCCGTAAGTGTGTACGCCGGTAAGTATGTGCGTGCGTGCGCGCGCGCGAGTGGATCCTAGCGAGGGGGCGTGGCCTACGTAGTTAATGTTACGTAATACCACCGAGTCGTCGTCGTAAGAGAGTGCATGTGGCCTGTCCTTAAAATAACAACAATTCGTCGTAATGGATTATTACCTCTAACGCAGTTCTATGCGATTATGTACGCAAACAAATGAAAGCACGAGGACATTCAGCTCACTTCGTTCAATTATGAATATACGTGTATATATATATATATATATATATATATATATATATATATATATATATATATATACACGTATATACATATGATATTACTTATTTATATACTACATGGTTAATTATAAATATATATAAATATACACTATATAGGTTCCACACACACACACACACGCACACACACATATATATATATATATATATATATATATATATATATATATATATATGATGAATTATGGTTTACTAGGCACCGTTACCAAGTGATAACATTCCTCGTACGTGCACGTAAAATAAATAATAAAATCAAAATCAAACGGAAAAAATATGAATAATTAGAAGTAATAAGAATAAAATATATAAGATATGCATAATAAGAATAATTGTCCTATAAGGACATTAGGTTGAGGCTAGATACGATTCGAGATGAATATTTCAGAAGATGACAGTTTTAATTAAATTATAGATCAAGGGAGTTAATTCCAGAGTGATGGGATGATATATGAGTATACACGTTTCTTGAATTTAAGGGAGGATATATGTGAGAGAAATAGATATATATATATATATATATATATACATATACAAAAAGTTTGCTTCGATAATAGGAGAAGGATTTGCTAACCTATTAGACGATGAGATGACTCCAGATGAATTTTACATTAAATTCAAAAAAATCGTACATACCGCAGCTGAAAAAGAAAACGGACTCTCCGAATCTCAAGCGAGGTAAAAGAATTATGTGCAAAACGAAGAAGCGCTAAAATAATGATGTTACAAAACCAGTGTAATGACGAATATACAAATAACTATAGAGAATTAAATAAAAGAGTAAAAGCAGAAGTAAAAAAACAAAAGAATAATAATTTAAGTGAAAAAATATCTGAAATGGAAGAAAATTTTAAAAAGAATAACACACATAAACTATTCAAACAAGTTCGTGAACTAGAAGGAAAGAGATACAGATATACATGTGCTATGAAAGACTCCCAAGGTAATCTAAAGACGAAAAAGCAAGATGTATTGCATATCTGGAAAACGCACTTTGAGAAACACCTAAATACACAATTCAAACAAAAATGCTCTGCAAGAATTTGACTCAGTAGATGTTAATAATGAAAACATACCGCCAATAACTGAACAAGAAGTTAAGTACTCAATAAAACAGCTAGCCAACAGAAAGTCACCTGGGGTTGATGGAATAACTTCTGAATTGATAAAAGCTGGAGGTGATATTATGACTAAAACATTAACAAACCTGTTTAATAAAATAATTGTGACAGAGAATCCACCAAATGACTGGTCTAAGATGATAATAACACCAATCCACAAAAAAGGTGACAAACTGAACGCCGCAAACTATAGAGCCATTGCACTATTATCAATACCAGGTAAAATATTCTGCAAAATATTGATGAACAGATGCTCGCACATAATTGAATCATCAATGAGTGATTCTCAATTCGGTTTTAGGCCTGGTAGAGGAACCACGGATGCAATATTTATTATAAGGCAGTTGATCGAGAAGGCAAAAGAGCACCAAATACCGCTCCATTTCCACTTTATTGACTTTAAAGTAGCATTTGACACTATTTGGAGATAGGCACATTGGAAGATGCTGCTTAAGATAGGTATCCCAAATAAATTTGTCGAGATAATCAAAAATCTATATGATAAAACGGAATGCTCCATAATAGCTGGAGGAGAACTATCGGACTGGTTCCCAGTTAATATTGGCGTGAGACAAGGCTGTATTATGTCACCAAGTGTATTCGACATATTCCTGGAATATGTAATGAAGGGTGTTAAAAGTTTGAACCGTGAATTTCAATTAAACGAAAATATGTCTGTTGATATCAGATACGCAGACGATACGACACTCATATCTGCTGTATTCGAAAACTGCAACTATCTACATTGGAACTTGAACAAGCTTGTCAAAAATGGGGTTTGAAGATAAATCCTCTTAAATGCGCATTAATGACACCAGATAGCAATGCTGAAATTGAAATCGACAACTACGTGGTTCCCAAAGTTTCCAAGTTCAAATTTCTGGGTAGTCTTGTTCCAGACTGCTCCTCAGATGTTGAACACCGAATATCAATGGCTTCACAAGCTTTCAGTCGACTGAGAACGATATGGTCATCAAAAGACGTATCAATACATCTTAAGACTAGACTCTACGGAGCACTCATTCTGCCGATTGCCACATACGGTTCAGAGTCATGGACTACAAGACGAAAAGAAATAGATGCGCTACTAGTGTTTGAAATGAAATGCCTTAGAGCTATACTCCGGATTACTAGGTCTGACAGACTCAGAAACACCATGATACGAAAGAAACTAAACATAAGTGAGACGATAGAAGACATCGTTCTTAAAAGAAGAATTTCGCTGGTTTGGTCATGTTGTCAGGAATACGTCAACACTAAATTCCAGCTACAAGCTAGATTTCAACAAAAAGAGACCAAGAGGACGCCCGCCAAAAATATGGTCTGATGGCATAAGGGAACAGTGCGGTGAGCTACTCTTAAATACAGAGAGACGAGCCAAACGACGAGATGCCTTCGGAAACTATGTATTCATGTGGAAAGCAAAGGGACGATAATCCTACGCATTTAAGTCAAGTAAGTCACATATACAAATGAAGTTAAATAGTAGTATAGGTGGTGGTACGAACTAAGTGTAGTTAAAATATATATCAAGGAGCTGAGGAATATATATATATATATATATAAGTATATATAAGTATATATAAGTAAGTCGGTAGAGGAATTGTCAGATAGTATAATATTGAAAATGGATCGTATGGATGATGTTATGATTGTGTTGCGATGGAACGATAGAGGAAGCAGGAAGGTGATATAATAAAGAGGAACAATAATCAATACGATGAATTACGAGTGCATTAATACGGTATAATGTACACTATACAGTGTACATGGCATGAGTAATATACTTACGTAGGCATCTGATTCTAAATAAAATATTGTTAAGCTGTTTTTGAAGTATATCGAAGATGATTACCGTAGAGAAGGCAGTGTTTAATAATGGAGCCACGTGCAATTCGTTTGGAATTTGATTGTTGAGGAAGAAGTAGTAGAGCTGTATATCGTCGGCATATATATGATAGAAAAATCAAAGCAATTTGGATATAATAGACCTTATATATGCTTCATATATGGATAACAGAAGTGGGCATAGGACGGGACCTTATTGGATAACATAGTTTATATGTCGGGTATCAGAAGAGAATCATAGAAGTTAATTAATCTGTTAACAGATGACCCGATTAGGGTATAGGAATTTAGCCGTTTGAAAGCCGTACCATTAATGCCAATCATCTCTAGTAGTATATATTGACGAAGTGAGTCAAACATGCAATACAGATCAAGGAGACATGTTGACGGAATAGTGAGTGAGACGCTTTGTCATAGATCTTATTTAAGATTAATCTTCAAATTTTAAGAAGGGCTGTATTAGTTGAGTGACCTATTCGAAATGAACCTTGCAACATAATATGAGAGGAGTTTAGTGACATGAACCTATTTATTTGATGGTCAACGATTCTTTCAATAATGTTACTGATAAAGGTTAGTTATAGAACTTTAGTTACATAAGAGATTAGGTTTGGAATAACTTTTTTTAAGAATATGAGTGATGATAATATGTTTAAAATTGGGAATAATACCTCATTGGAGATATAAGATGAGAATATGTAAATAGGGGGATATGGTACTAGCAAGTCTTTTAAAAGTATACATATTAATAGGGTCATATGGAGTGGAGGAAGTAGATTTATAATATGCTAATAAATGTCAGTTATTGAGCGAGTAATAAATGTATTACACTATCGTAAGATAGATAAATACGTCTCAATTGGTTTACTCGTTGAAATACATGGAATACCGTATTTTTGATGAGTGAAAGTAATGTTTCAGCAGATAGATAATATTGTATACGAGAAAAAGATAAAGAATTCATTACAGACTATATATAAATGACTTTTTTTTGGATAAAGAAGAATTATAGGGAGCATAACTGTACACGTTATGATGAAAGTTTCTGACAGAGGATCACATTTGATACAATCGATTCAACAATTACACGAATCGTGAGATCTGAAGAAAATAAAGTCGAGAGAATTCTACACTGTATAGATAATAAAATGGATGAATTAATTCGTTTCTAGGGAATAAGTAAGATGCTCGAAAATCGATACTCGAATCGATATATATATATATATATATATATATATATATATATATATATATATATATATATATATATGTGTGTGTATGTGTGTGTGTTTGTGTATGTATTTATGTTTTGTATTATATTTTATTTGAATAAGAAGTTGCAGGTATAGTACCCAATAAAGTGTGCTTAAAATGGTGTCAATAGTAATAATAATAATAATAATATAATGCGAAAACGGGTTAAATATATAAATATATATATACATTTTATCATTGTAATAATAATGAAGCTAACAATAATCGAATAAAACCATAAAATATGTTGTATGTAAATAACTTATATTCAATTGAATACTGTCTACAATAAATGCGTTATTGCGGTTATATAAGTATGTATTCATACACGATAATTAGCATGATGACTAATTAGTATGGTAATATGTAGTATAGTAAAGCGTATTAGTAAACTTAGAAGTGAATACTTTAAGTGAAAGTCTGCATTTCATGGCGAGCCGTAACGGGAAGGAAAGACATGTATGTGTTATTTTAGAAAGTGTATATAAATGATTCCACGAGATGGGTTTATTTGTTAGTGAGTATTATAATGTGGTATTCCGTTAGTGAATAAAGTAATATGTTCCAGTAGTCAAGTTTGGTAAGTACTGAATACGATTATAATATTTGTAATAAATGTTTAACTAATATGTTTTTTATTTTTTTTTATTTGGTATATTTTATTATTACATAGTTTAATTATGTATTTGAGAGTCCGTAATGAGAGTAGCTATTATATAGCTACTCTAGAAATGTCTACAATTCTAGAATCGGATTTACGTTTGTTATTATAGTGTTGGCTTTATTATTTGAGTCGCAAATGAACCTATTTGATAACAGTAGCAACTTGTGCTTTATTGTGGAATAGTATACATTCATTTTTGTTAGTATTTACTTCAGTAAATAGTTGACACATTTTTTATTATGGTCAATAGTTGTGATATATGCATTTAATTTATATATTTTAGTGTAAGTATACTTATAGGAAGTATCCTATATAAGAGCACAGACGTATATGTGGTAGTATATATCATGTTTCATTAATATAGTAATAATATCATATGTATTAATACAAATAAGTTGTCCTATTCCCTTAATGTAGGGGAGAATGGGAATAATTGAACAGGTAGGAGAATTAGGTCGCCCGAAAAAAAATCATATTTATACAATATCAACAATTATAAAATTATACCCAGTAAGGGTAAGTTTTTATGCAATGTCATACAATTTTGAAAATATTTTCTAGGATTTTATTTAATTGAAAACAAACAAAATTTTAGAGTTACTTTTTTTTAAAAGGGAAAATAATGTAATATTAGATAAAATATTTATATATTATACGAATATATTATCCTTTTATATATTATTAACTATGATATTAGGTGTAATCTTTAGGAAATTTATGTTATATGTATTTAAAATAGTTTATTTAATTTTATAAATTGGATCATATTATACGATTAAAACAAACATTAAAGTTGCTAAGGTCTCATGAGAAATGAGCTATTTTTATTTTTGAATTGTTCAATAAAAAACTCTCAACAAAAATGTATAAGAAAAAATATATATCCCATTTATTAATTATATTATACTAAACATATTTATTGCCTAAATAGGTATTTAATTTTAGTATTTTATATATAGTATAAGTTTTTGTAAAATGAAGCGGTTCGAGTATCCCCTATATATAGTTAAGTATTTATACTCAGGTGTTAATAATAAGTTAACATTACTTGAGAAATATCTATTAGATACCTATTAGAAATAACATATTTGTATACTATAATTATTATAATGACATTCATAGTGATTACTATAGACTTTAGATTATATGTTCATTAAATGTTAAGTTATGATTGATAGTATTCTGTATATCGAGTACTATCAATATAATATATTTTTTGTTTGGATGACATTATGTATCAAGTAAAAGTTCCGAGGTTTCTTTTTCTATGCGCATTCTATTGGGTTGTCAAGGTTATGTCTAATAATACAGTTTGTTAGGAAATTAATGGTTATATAAGTTTCGAACGAAATGTTGGGTTTGTAGACCGTGGTAGGTATGTAGTTAGGAGGTTCGCTTGGCTTTATTAATGTTATTTAGTTTTGTGATTATAATGTAAACGTCGAGAGTTTAATGTACGTATTAGAGTGCGATGAATAGTATATATATATATATATATATATATATATGTATATATATATATATATATATATATATATATTAATATATAGTTATATACTTAATGTAAATCCTTTTAAAATTATGATTTATTATAATTATTTTTAAATATTTTAATAAAATTTAGGAAAATTTAAATTAATCCTATATTATAACGTAATTTTTTTTACAAATGTTTGATTATCACGGAACCATTCATTTAAATAGTATTGGAGCTTTAGATTGTAGGATGCATTTATATATGTTTATTTCCTTACTATAGGAATTGTTCTTATGTGAAAAATAGCGTTCATATTATAAATATTATATTGGAATAAATCTGTTAAAATAAATTAAAATAATTTTTTTTTAAAATAGGTCTAATGTAACCAATTATCATAGAGAAATATATTATTGACCAATCAGAATAGTGGAAATAATTTAAAATAGTAAAATAAACCTGTTATTAAAGTCTATATTATTGCATTTTAACGATATATTGTATCATTATTTAATCATGATAATGATAATTGCTATTTATTAATTATATATAAATGTATATTAATACATACAAAATATAAATGTATATACTCTTTGTTTTAAAATTAATATTTTTTTATTCAGTGTTCGGGTCTGAGGTTATAGGAGGTATTGGTCCTATTCGGTAACCAAATACTACTAAGGTAGATACTACTTCTACTTGTGCTATTTAGTCTACTATGTCTGCTGGTACTATAGTTGCTACTGATGCTGATACTCCCAGCATTCAACTTACATCAGAACTTAAGTTGAACTTAAGTTGTGATGTAAGTTTTTTAAATTAAGTTAAATTTAAGCATTATTATTAATGTACTATAATCAACTTTAGTAGAACATAATATATAAAATATAAAATTATATAATTAAATATTATTTATTATAACTTATGTTTCATAACTTAAGTTCAACTTAAGTTCTCAACTTAAGTTCAACTTAAGTTATTAACTTAAGTTCAACTTAAGTTATTGATGTAAGTTGAACGTAAGTTTAAATTAAAAATAAAATATTAATATAAATATTAGTATTT
>OZ025242.1:22566842-22661842 GCA_964019155.1 Osedax fenrisi
TACAAATAGAAATCATGTGAAATAATTGCCCAATATTTAATATATAGCAATTGCATATTGATTAAATATTGTATTCAATATTAAAATGATTATATTATTGAATTTAAGTTTTAAATCTAACTTAAATAAAATAATATAATATATTATAATATATAAGTTAATATTTTGTTATGGTAATACGTATATAATACGCTAATATACTATTATTTATTTTACATATAAACTTACGTTCAACTTACATCAACAACTTAAGTTGAACTTAAGTTGAACTTAAGTTCATAACTTAAGTTCAACTTAAGTTCATAACTTAAGTTCAACTTAAGTTTATTTGTTACCATCGACTTAAGTTGAACTTAAGTTCATAACTTAAGTTGAACTTAAGTTATTGATGTAAGTTGAATGCTGGGCTACTACTACTACTACTACTACTACTACTACTATTATTATTACTACTACTACTACTACTACTACTATTACTACTACTACTACTATAGTATACTACTACTACTACTACTACTACTACTAATACTACTACTACTACTACTACTACTACTACTTGGCCAATAATAGAGCCTTATGGAATACCATGTATGTTAAAATAAGGAGAAGTTATAACTATACTCTCTATGTCGATGATTTCAGATATATACGCCATTTCCTAGTTATAGTGATTCTGGTCTGATTCAAATGTATATGTTTAATTGTATTACTGATCTCATTAGTGAGCTCATTGGTTCTCTCATAACTCCATTTCCTACTAAAACTAATACTATCATATTCACAAGACACCTCTCTATCAGTCACTCATCCTTTTCTACTATCTCTTCAAACTTCTCAATCTATAACTATATTTGGTTTCACTATAACCTCTCACCTAGACTAATCTTTAAACATTAATAATATGATACAAACTGATAACTATTTTCTATATAATATTAGAAAATCTCGTTATAAGCTTACCTTTGCTATGACCAAATGTTTAATTCACTCGCTAGTATTCAGTAGACTTGCCTACTGATGTTTTTAGTGTATACGTTACCTGTAAACCTGATTTTATTATATGCATATAAAGTTATGTTTATATATTGTATAATATACACACATTGTATTTTTATTTATTGTTTATTTATACCCTGAATAATTCACATTTTGCGTCAATATAAGTAATAGAGTATACTAGTAAACTACTAGTAGTGATATTATTACTAGCATACTAGTTTATATTCTTTACATTTTAGTCTTAAGTCTTTGTGGGGCCTTGCCCCCTTGGTATAAATGTCTGGCTACAGGCCTGACTACTACTACTACTACTACTACTACTACTACTACTACTACTACTACTACTACTACTACTACTAATAATATACACACATTGTATTTTTATTTATTGTTTATTTATACCCTGAATAATTCACATTTTGCGTCAATATAAGTAATAGAGTATACTAGTAAATTACTAGTAGTGATATTATTACTAGCATACTAGTTTATATTCTTTACATTTTAGTCTTAAGTCTTTGTGGGGCCTTGCCCCCTTGGTATAAATGTCTGGCTACAGGCCTGACTACTACTACTACTACTACTACTACTACTACTACTACTACTACTACAACTACTACTACTGATACGACTACTACTACTACTACTACTACTACTACTACTACTACTACTACTACTACTACTACTACTACTACTACTACTACTACTACTACTACTAATACTACTACTACTACTACTACTACTACTACTACTACTACTACTACTACTACTACTACTACTACTACTACTACTACTACGACTACTACTACTACTACTACTACTACTACTACTACTACTACTACTACTACTACTACTACTACTACTACTACTACTACTACTACTACTACTACTACTACTACTACTACTACTACTACTACTACTACTACTACTACTACTACTACTACTACTACTACTACTACTACTACTACTACTACTACTACTACTACTACTACTACTACTACTACTACTACTACTACTACTACTACTACTACTACTACTACTACTACTACTACTACTACTACTACTACTACTACTACTACTACTACTACTACTACTACTACTACTACTACTACTACTACTACTACTACTACTACTACTACTACTACTACTACTACTACTACTACTACTACTACTACTTCTACTACTACTACTACTACTACTACTACTACTACTACTACTACTACTACTACTACTACTACTACTACTACTACACTACTACTACTACTAATACTACTACTACTACTAATACTACTACTACTACTACTACATCTACTACTACTACTGATACTACTACTGCTCATCGGATAATCCCAGGACAATGTATTATCTCGGAACAAGTGCGTCCCGACTGTCGCTTGATTATATCGTCTAAGTTGTACGTATCGTTGTGATACTTTCTACTCACGCTGTAGTAGTGGCGTAGGAGACCTCGAGGGCAGTCGGTAGGGGACACTAGTATAGATATATGCATTAATAGTATGCATACCTTTATCAAACGTAAGTTGAAAGTAATTCATAGTCGTATTAATTAAACATAACAAGTGCAGAGATTGTAAATTATAGTGTGTTTATTATATGATATATTATATATTAAAAATATATCATATAATATTTGTAAATCCAATAAATGATTGGGATATCATTAATTTACTTTAATGTCGTAGTTTAAAATAATCTAATCTAATCACAATTTATATAATAGGTAGATAAATATATATATATATATATATGTGTGTGTGTGTGTGTGTAGCAGACTAACGTCTTATATATGTGCAATGCAGTTGTTTTTAAGTTTATATTATAGATTTTTAATTAGTTATTTTATTAGTTGTGTATTATGTAATAATTATAAATGTTAATTTCGTCTAGTGATTTTTGTGATTTTTGTGATTTTTAGTTAAGGTTATTTAGCTTATTATATATTTTTAATTAGTTATACTTTTGTTTTCTTTTATGGAATAATTATAAAAGTAGAAATGTTGATTTTATGTATATTGATTTTTGTGTTTTTTTATTTAGTGTTATTTAGTTTATTTAAATATAATTGGTTGGACCAATGAACCGTCGCGTAGAAATAATATAATCTGAATTATATTAGATTTAATAATATTATTTCATTTTTGATTAGACCTTGACACGTGGAGCATTGGTGTATGGTTTTTTGTTGATTTATTAATAAAATTTAATTTAAATACAACGGTCCTCTATCATTTTGAGTGGTGTAATATTGCCAACACTTATTGTCGGCCACTCATTATTACATATATGTATATATATTATTAGATTTAGGTATAAGTACCTGGGTAATTGTAAAAACCTTGCTGCTTGTGGAGACAATTACCCTTAATGTAACTTGTTGACATGTCAGACAAATAAGAAATTCGTAATGCATAAATCTATTTAAAAAATTAGGGATTCACGAATATTATAGTTTATATCTTAATTTTTTTTTAAATAATGATAACGACGAGTAGTATTTATTGTACATGAATACATAGGTGTTACCTACTAGTGTTTTTTTCAAAATGATCACTAAATTTAAGAGGATTTATATTTAAAAATAAAATATTAGTATGTCATGAATTTGTTTATTATAAATTATTCTCAAAATTTGTTTTTGTTGTAAGAGGATACAATTTGTATTATCTATATATGTATTTCTCCATATTATATTAGCATACTTAATGTGAGGAATGAATACAGATTTGTATATCATTGTTAGAGCTTTGAAATTTAATAATCTTGTGACTTTACTAGTTATCCAAATTATGTTATTCAGTTTAGCTCTTAGAAATGAAATATGATATTTCCAAATTAGTTTGTTATCAATTATTACACCAAGAAATTTTATATTTTTTAACCATTTAATATTTATTAATTTGTATATCCATGTTTTCTTTACAATTAAATAGAATGTAATTGGTTTTAGCAGTGTTAAATGATAACCTATTATCAATAAACCAGTTATTTAATGTTGATAATTATATTTTTGATAACAAAATTAATGACTTAATTATAAAGCAATCATCTTATATTTTATTTTTGGGTATATTTATAGATGAAAATCTCAATTGGAAAAAACAGATTCATAATATTAAAAACAAACTTAATCGATGTATCTCTTTAATAAATAGATTAAAATCTAAATTGAATATAGAATCCCTTATGAACATATATTACTCTTTATTCCATAGTCATTTGCATTATTGCTCAATACTCTGGGGTAATACGTATTTTAGTAATATTAAATATATTACTATATTACAAAATAGATGTCTAAGATCAATTTATTATCTACATAATAGAACAAATATTGACCATATTTATATACATAAACGTATTCTCAAATTTAATGATATTATTGATTTAAATATTTACAAATACATGTATAAAGCTTGGTACAATAATAATATACATCCACAAATTATTAAGTTATTTAATAAAAAAAAGAAAATATATTCTCTAAGGTCAACTAATGAATTCGTTGTTCCCAATATATCACGTTGTTGTGATAAATTCTGTATTGGTTATAAAGGTCCTTTGTTATGGAATTCACTATCTATTGATATCAAAACCACTAACCCTTTGAAAAAGTTTTTAAATGTTTTAAAACAAAAAATTATTGGTCACTATTAAAGTCTTATTTATTTATTTATTTATTTTTATTCATTTTATATATATTTTTTATCAAATGATGAAATTCAGTAACTGGAATAGTTTTATAATTAAATTATTTTTTTACAATATTTATATATTTTAACAATTGTATTATCATTTGTTTTTAAATGTATTGTTTATTATTATTCTTATTATTATTTGATTAAATTTGTATTACGAGTTACCTATTATTATTAATATTATTATTATTATTATTATTATTATTATTGTTATTATTGTTATTATTATTATTATTATTATTATTATTATTATGTCTTGTATATATTTTATTGTAATTTTATTTATAAGATTTATTTTTCATTACTATTTATTATTTTTATTAACTGTTTATTATTATTTTATTATTTATATTATATTTTTTTATTTTTTATTTTATAAAGAGGAGGAATTTCGTGTTTTTTGTATATTGATTGTAGCGTGCGGTGGTGTATTATATGCCGAGTACTAAGTTTACCGGTATGATTGTGGTGGGATCATCTCAAGGTATTAAGGACGTGGCACATCCTTACTGAAAGTTGGTAGCCTTATACTATTCGTTCGTTGTGGTCGTTTTATGAACTGTGTGTTGTTTTTCCCTCTTTATTTGTACACGTCTTGTTTTATTGTTATTTTTATCTATTATTATTATTTTTATTATTATTTATATATAATATTTATTTGTATTTTAACTATTTTAATATTTAAAATTTTACTTTATATTTATATTTTACTTTTAATTTCCAATTTTATTTTTATCTTTGTAAATTTTATTACTGTTTGTTTTTTTTCCATTCCTTTTGCTGACAGGTAGATATCTCGATAAGTTCAATGAACTTCTATATCTACCTGGGATCATTCTCGTTTATTACGACGAACCAATCTGATTATTATTATTATTATTATTATATATTTATATTTCTTGATAATAAAATAATTGAATTGTCAATAAATAATGTGGTATCGTCAGCAAACATTGTACATTTTAATAAATTAAAGGCATTTACTAAATAATTTATATATATTAAAAATAAAATGAATCCTAGAATAGTTCCTTGGGGTACTCGACAATTTATCTTAGCTATGCCTGAAAATACATCATTATATAATACAATCTGAGATCGATCAGATAAATAATTTATTAACCATTTTAGTGGTATACCACGGTAGGTATACCATTTTAGTGGTATACCTATATATATATATACAAATAATTATAATAACTTAACATTCGATAATATTATCTTTATCATATATATATATATATATATATATATATATATATATATTATATCGTAGTTAAATAACTATGTTTTAGTTTATCAATATATATTAGTTTATCAATATATATTAATCACACTCGTGTAAAAACCTGAAATATGTCATTTATTAAAATTAAATATAGCCAATGAAAATAAATATAATCTGGAAATAACATTTCTATATTTAGCTTAAGGAAAATCCAATATTATTCGATTATATTAGTGATAGATTATGTGCATTCTATTTGATTATTATCATTTCATTTACCTATACAGAGTTATGTTAAGTGTTAGAGGTACCTTTTTTATAGATATATATCAATTCGTACAATTTGAAAATATAAGTAGATAATATCTACTAGATATATATATATATATATATATATTAGCGTAAACGTGTATTATTCGACTTAAATTATTTATTTTGACAACAAATGTATCTTAAAATAGACATAACTCTATATTAATTAAGTAAATTAAATAATAATTATAATTATATAGAGCGTTCATAATCGATTAATATTATAATCAATAACATGTTGGGATTTCTTAAATCTAAATATAGATATGTTATTTCCAAATTATTGACTCTATATACTTTTTTATATATATACTATTTGTAATAATAAATAAGAGTTATACATTATACAGTTATATAATTGTATGTGTGATATACAATATGATTAATATACATCGATATTATATTTTAAAACGTGTATTCACTATGATATTATATAAGTATTTATATTTAAATTATAAGATCGAATATACATTTATTGTAATTATATATATAAGTTTCTGTGTGCTTAAATTGGCTAAGGAGTCAGACACACAGGTATTAGGCTGCGAGTGTAATCTCTGTCTGCAACAATAAAATAGTTATTAAATAAACTTTAGAAGTTATCTTATATAACTGTGTATACAAATTATCGGCTATCATTAAAGCCATGGATTCCTTAACGTGGGAGCGATTCGAAGGGAAATTAGAGCCATATGGTTATAGGTGAAAACTTCATCTAAATTACTGGATGGGATGAAAGGACTCCATCAGAATAACCATAACAACAATAACAAAAATATATATATATATATTTATATAAACTAGCATATCGATTGTTCACCTATTGTTTACTACCGTATATGATAGTTTAGCTACATTCCACTGTGTATATATATATATATATATATATATATATATATATATATATATATATATGTAGTATGGTATACTAGTGGTAATTATGATAGAATGTAGTATGGTATACTAGTGGTAATTATGATAGAATGTATGTGTGTATATATGTGGGAATGAGAAATGTGAACATTATTATGTAATATAGAAATGGATGTTTTTGGTAATGTACAATTATAATTATAACTGTTGATTGGAATTAGATTTGATTTTATATTTGTAAAGAAGGGGGCGTGGCGTCTGATAGATTAACTGTTTTTATATATTAAATGTTGTTATTCGAATGCCTGGATGACAGGATATTTATAAATTGCTACAGTGAATGCTTACACTCGATGCAACACAGTCGTATAAAATCATTTACATTATCTACTACGAATTATTGTTTTAACATTATTAACGTTAACATTATATATTATATTATATATATTAATATCTGTTGATACTAAAAGGTAACGTAATGACTTGTAAATATAATTCAATATTAATATGTATAATACCCATGTTTATAGTACGGGGTTCTTGTTCTCTTCGTAATAAAACGTATAACCTGATTGTGAACTATCTTTGCGGAAACGCGACAACATTGGTGACAGCGGCGAACAACAGCACGTACGATTTGGAGACATTAAAGAAAACCCCGGCTTATGTTAGTTAATCTATTAGATAGACACGCCCGCTTATTTTTTAATAAAAAAAAGTTCTGAATGACTAAGTGTGGTGTGTGTATGTGAATGATATTAAGATCTGGTAAAGTCATGGATATTAAGGATAGTGTGAAAGTAATTAAGGGAAATAGTAGTGATATGTCATATGTGAAGTTAGAAAAGTTTGATGGTAGTACAGAAGTAGGTAGATGGATACGAGATTTAAATGAATGTGTAAGATTAAAGGGAATAAATGATAGTGAGGCTGCATCCTTTGCTTGCTATCACGTGATAGGTGCAGCAAAGATTTACTTAGTAATGATGTTAGGAGAAGATATGACGGATATTATAAAAATAAAGGAAAGTCTAAGAGATAGATATGCATCGAGTAAATCTAAAGGCGAGATGATTTATTCGATAATGGCTAGGAAGCAAGGGGATACCGAAAGTGTTAGTAAGTTCATAGATGAGCTTTTAGAATTAGGCATGGAGTTAAAAGTAGTAGATGGGAGCTGGGAGGAGGTCATAATTGAAAGTATAAAACATAATTTAAAATCTGTAGAGTTAAGAAGGAGTATGATTTTGCTTGGGAAGTCATCGATTAAGGATCTTAGGAGGGTTGCAGTAAAATGGGAAAAGGAAGGTGAAGAATTAGCGGAAGAGGTGTGTTATAAGGTAGAGGTTAGAGATATAGATAGGTCGAGGGAAAATAACTTAGAAGAGAAATTAAGGAAGTTAGAGTTAACTAATAGGGAATGGGAAGGGAGGTATCGTGCACTAGAATCGAGTATGAATAGAAGAAGTAGAGTAGAAATAGTATGTTTCAAATGTGGGAAGCAGGGGCATATCTCAAGATGGTGTAGGAGTAATTTAAACTCGAATGCTCTGCATTAAGCGGGTCGAGTAGAGCAATTAGAGATACCCGCAGAGAGAGGTTGAGAGGTCAGTTAGTTGGGAATAGAAGGGAGGTTATGGTAATGGTGAAAGGACAGCGAATACAGTGTCTTGTAGATAGTGGGAGTCAGGTATCGATCTTACCATTAAGTTTTTTTAATAAATTGAAAGATACACGGTTTAATGGAAAACTACCATGGTTAACTATTAAGGCCGCTAATGAGGGATTAATACCGTATCTAGGGTATTTTGAAACTAATGTAATGATAGAGGGCCGTACGATAGAGGAAGTAGGATTTTTATTAGTGGACAATGAACAGTTGAGAATAATTGGAATGAATATAATTGGGAAACTACAGAATGATAGGATAAGTGATAGATTAGGGGAAGTAATGGTAAAAAATGAGGAGATAAGTAATAGGATACTTATAGAAAATGGAGTAATGGTAATAAAGAGTGAGGATTATAGGTTAGATGGATTAGTAGGAATAAGTTATGTAGTAATCAAAGGGAAATTAAGAGCAGTATTAAAAAGTAGGGAGAAAGCTTTCGCAAAGAAAGGGGAAAATTTATCAGAATCGAGGGCAGGGTTACATCATATTAGAACGATAGACAATGTACCTGTGAATTCGGGGTATAGGAGAATACCTCCGGCACAACTTCAACAAGTTAAGGATCATTTAGAGAGTTTATTGAGAGAGGGTATTATTGAACCGTCTGAAAGTAACTACTGTAGTCCTATGGTGATTGTAAAAAAAAAATCAGGAGACATTCGTTTATGTATAGATTATAGAAAGTTAAATTGTAAAACTATAAGAGATACTTATCCTTTACGAAGGGTAGATGACCTATTGGATATCGTTGCGGGTAAAAAGTATTATACTTCATTAGACCTTAAATCTGCGTACAATCAGATTCCAGTTGTTAGGGAGGATCAGCATAAAACTGCATTTATTTCGCCCTTGGGTCTATATCAATTTGTCAGAATTCCATTTGGGTTAATCAATGCACCGGCAACGTTTCAGAGAATCATGATTAACCTGTTTAGAGATAATACATTTGAGAACGTAGTTTGCTATTTAGACGATATTGTAATATTTTCGGATAATGTTGACCAGCATGTAGAGACAATAGATAGGGTGTTAAGTAAACTAGAAGAGGTAGGGCTGAAGTTAAACGTGGACAAATGTAAGTTTTTTAAGAGTAAAATATTATTCTTAGGTCATAAGGTGTCAGAAAGGGGATTGGAGGCAGATGATGAAAAACTAAAGGCAGTAAGGGATTGGCCTACACCTAAGTCACTAAGGGAAGTAAGGACACTATTAGGATTTTGCTCTTATTATCGTAAATTTGTAAAGGGATTTTCGGGAATAGTGGCTCCATTAAATAAGTTAATAGTAGAGGTGAATGAGAAGGAGGGTAAGCCAGTTTCGAGGAGAAGGAGTAAGGGCGTAAACGTAGAGTGGAACACAGAATGTGACCAGGCATTTACTAAACTAAAGACAGCATTATGCTCGTCACCTATATTAGTGGTACCGAATTGGGATGAGAAGTTTATCGTAGAAACTGATGCATCTGCGAGTGGGTTGGGGGCTGTATTAAGTCAGATAGTGGGTAAATATGAGAAAAGAGTAGTAGCGTACGCTAGTAGATCGTTACGCCGAGGAGAACAGAATAAGTCGAATTATTCTTCTAAAAAATTAGAATTTTTAGCAGTGGTATGGGCGATTACTGAGAAGTTTAGTTACTATTTAAGGGGTAGTAGTTGTGTTGTAATTACTGATAACTCAGCCGTATCATATATTAGTCATAAAAAAGAATTGACGTCATTAGAACAAAGATGGATGGCTAGATTAGCTGATTATGATATTACCTATAAGTATAGACCTGGAAAAGAAAATGTGGTAGCCGATGCATTATCAAGAGTAAGAAATATAGGAAATGGAGATACAGAGATCAAGGAGTATGATGATGATGAGGTAGAGTTAGGGTTAGTGGAAACGGTACCCATGATGGAGAGAGATAAATTAAGAATCGAGCAGAATAATGACAGTGTTATTCGCAAAGCACTATTAATTGCAAGTAAGAATGGATACGTGGGTAGATTAGTAGTTAGAGATGGAGTTCTGTATGAGAAAAGGGAAGGATATGATGACATGTTAATGGTACCAAGTAGTCTAGTAGGAGAGGTGTTAAGAGGAGCTCATGAGGATAATGGTCACCAGGGTATAGAAAGGACAACTCAAAAAATAAATGAAATGTATACGTGGATAGGCAAATATAGGGACATTAGGTCATACATTAGGAGGTGTGAGACGTGTAGTAAAGCTAAAGAATTATGCAAGAAGCCTAAGATAAGAATGGGGAGTTTGTCAGCAAAAAAACATTTGGCTATATTATTTATAGATTTTATGACCGTTGATAAAGCTAGTGATGGCAGAGAAAGCATACTCGTTATGTCAGATGCATATACCAAATACACGAAAGCAATACCTACCAGAGATCAAACGGCGTTAACGGTGGCAAAAGTAATAATGAATGAATGGATTTTTAATTTTGGAGTACCCGATAGAATCCATTCGGATCAAGGCAGAAACTTTATGTCTTCATTAATAAAGGAGTTATGCGGACTATTCGGAATAGAACAGAATAATACAACACCGTATCACCCAATGGGAAATGGGCAGGTAGAGAGGATGAATCGTACGATTCAAAATTTACTAAGGACATTAAGTGTGAATGAGAAAAAAAAATGGCTTTCACACTTGAATAAATTGACATACGTATATAATCGTACCCCGCATGCAGGTTACTCGCCATTTTATTTGATGTTTATGAGGAAAGAAAAGTTGTTAGTCGATCGGAAATTAGGAGGGATAACGGAATATGAGGGCAGTGATTGGGTAGAGGATACGCGGTGTAAGATGAAAGAGGTAGAACGAATAGTTAGGGAGAGTAGTAATATGGAATAAATTGTAGATATGAAATATGATACATTAGAGATAGGAGATATAGTTAGAGTAAAGAATAGAGTTTTAGGAAGAAGGAAGTTACAGAATAGTTGGGGTGATAAGAAGTGGACAGTGATAGAAAAGCTTGGCGATAATGCGGTTTATCGCATTAAGAATAATGAGTGTATTAAGTGTGAGAATTTAATGAATCTGAAGAGAGTGAATGAATAATTGTGGTGTGGAGGAATTTTTTAGTAGGGGTGAATGTAGTATGGTATACTAGTGGTAATTATGATAGAATGTAGTATGGTATACTAGTGGTAATTATGATAGAATGTATGTGTGTATATATGTGGGGATGAGAAATGTGAACATTATTATGTAATATAGAAATGGATGTTTTTGGTAATGTACAATTATAATTATAACTGTTGATTGGAATTAGATTTGATTTTATATTTGTAAAGAAGGGGGCGTGGCGTCTGATAGATTAACTGTTTTTATATATTATATGTTGTTATTCGAATGCCTGGATGACAGGATATTTATAAATTGCTACAGTGAATGCTTATACTCGATGCAACACAGTCGTATAAAATCATTTACATTATCTACTACGAATTATTGTTTTAACATTATTAACGTTAACATTATATATTATATTATATATATTAATATCTGTTGATACTAAAAGGTAACGTAATGACTTGTAAATATAATTCAATATTAATATGTATAATACCCATGTTTATAGTACGGGGTTCTTGTTCTCTTCGTAATAAAACGTATAACCTGATTGTGAACTATCTTTGCGGAAACGCGACAACATATATATATATATATATATATATATATATATATATATATGTGTCTGTTTATATATATGTGTGTCTATTTGTATTTATGTATATATATATATATATAAACCAATAATTGTAATAACTAATAATATAATATTTGTGATGTATATTATATAATAGTTAATAACTATGTTATTATATCAAATTATTAATTACACTCTTGAATATGCCTAATGTGTCATTTATTTTTATAAATGATATTCATGAGCAATAAGGGTATTGAATATGTCAATGAATAGCAATATAATCTGGAAATAACATTTCTATATTTAGATTTAAGGACATTCCAACATTATTCAATTATAATAGTGATAGATTAGATGTGTTCTATTTGATCATTATTATTACATTTACACATAAATAGAGTTATGTATGTTTCGAGATATGTTTTTGCTTTGAAAAATTATTTTATACCGATACTATATACTTCAATTTTGTTATCTAATTAATTTGTACAATTTTATACTAGATTATTCAACAAAAAAATAACAACTAAATCAAATATATGATATATATATATATATATATATATATATATATATATATATATCATATATATATATATACATTTACTAGTATACATTAATAAAGAAAACATTTATATATACATATTTTATATTGTTAATTTAAATTAGTTGAATTATTAGTTAACCAATTAGTTGAATTATTATACGATTTCTGTGTGTATTCATTTGTACTTTTATATGATAGTTAATGAATAGTTAATGAATATTTCAAAGTTACCTGTTTATATAAATTATTATAGATTTACATCTATTGTGTAATGCTAATAAGGGAAAGTACCCATACTTCGCTGAGTTTTTGTTAGGGGTAGCATAAGTCAAATAAATATGAACATATTGAATAATTGTAATGTGTTAACATACTAATATACACAGCATTTATATTTACAATATAACTATAGTTTTAGAAGATATATCTTCTTTTATAAATATAATAAAATGTGATATTAAAATATTTTAAGAGTAAAATAAGAAAATTGTATTATTAAAAGAGGCATCTATTGATGAATTCTCAAACTCCGCGCTTTTTCCAATAACGTCCGATATTTTCCGACAAATTGTAAAATTATGTTATTCAATATTAATAAATAATTGTATTCTTTAATTATTTTTTAATTAGCTTTCTCCCTTAAACGGATTAAATAAAATTGAGGAAATTAATTAATTCGATCACCCTATACAATAAACAATAGTGAAAAATGTATTGATCATTGATTTATTAAAATTAAATATTTCTTAATATGTTTTGATATATCAAAGTATACTCTATATTTTAAATTTTAAATTTGTTCTGTAGGACCAATAGATTTTTAGATATTCCAACCCGCGTTTAGGTTCTCCGCGAATTATGGATACTTTCCACTAATTGCATTTTAATATTCTTGATTCCGAACAGAGTGGTTTCAGAAAATTTGACAGTACATAAACTATATAAATGTATCTTACTGGTGATATGTTAGTGCCTTAAATCATAATAACAATATACAATTGTTACTTCTCGATCTGTCTTTGGTTGTTGATACCATCAAGTATGATTTACTTTCAGATCGCTTAACATTACAACATTACAAATATATATATATTGAATATTTTTATAAAATATAAGTTAGTTATCTGTATCATAATATATATATATATATATATATATATATATATATAAATGTATGAGTGTGGTAATATAGTATGTATGAATACTAATCAAATAATAATACATTGATATAATAACATAAGAGAATGAGAATTATAACATATTTGAATATAGAAGTTAATTAATATTAAATACTGTATATTTTTTAAATTTCTATTGAAATTTAAACCATATATATATATATATATATATATATACAGGTAGTACATCGTACGAGCCTACTAAGTACGCGGGTGCAAGCCTCGTCCGAACTATTAAAATAGTTATTAAAACAATATTTAAAAATGATTATTAACATGAGAGCGGCTTTAAAGGGATATTAGAGTCTTTAGGTTATAAGTATAACTTCATCTAAGTTCCTGGATGGGATGGAAGGACTCCACTAAAATAAAACAATTTATAAAATGTTTTTTAAATATAAATAAATATGATTACCATATGGTACATATATATGTACAAGTTTATATATATATCAGAATAATATGTAGGAATATGCTATATGATGAAAGTATGTTAAACAGTGTAACAATGTGTGTAAATACGATGTTATCATTGTTCACATAATAAGTAATTTGTTTACATATCATTGGTATCATCCGTTTGTATACGCAAAATCAGCGGAGTTGTAGCCATTGGGTTTTACCGAAAGTTATGGTGAAATGTAAACTATCGACGATAGTTTACCGTATATGGTATAAACGTATTAGAATAATCGATTATATCTGTGATTGATAGACAGATTCACATATGACACGCCCATGGGCGTGTACAATGAAATCTACATTAAATAGTCTATATAAGGCGATGTAACTGCATACTTAATACATTATTAAAGTTGTGTTTAATGCGTGTTCAATAAAATGAATATATTATTTACCAGTATTGTTCAGGGCCGGCTTAAGGGGGGGGCAAATCGGGCAATTGCCCGGGGCCCCAAATTTTGGGGGGCCCATGAATTATTTGAGAAATTTTTTTTTTACTATTTATATGAAAAAAAAAATTTCTTAACTATTTTTCTTATATATTATTAATTCTAATTAAAAATATAAAAATAATATAATAAATTAATTAAATATAAGTCATTTAGGCCGATTTGAAGAGTGAATTTTACAAAAATTGACACGAAGATATAGTGGAAACAGCTACATGAAGATTTTAGAGCACATGCTAATAGTTATAACATAGATCTTCTCACACATCTCTGATTGTTAGATACAATAGTATGAAACGGATTGATAAATAATTGTTTGATAAACTAGAACGTGATAAATGATAAACGTATTAAAGGATTATTAACCATAGTTAAATCTTAACAATTTATAATTCTATAATTAGTTTACAAAACAAAAAGTATACTTTTTTTTATTAAAATTAAATATGATGTATATATTAAGATATATTTTAACTATGATTTCTGAGATTTGTAAATGATTATATTGATTATAAATTACGAAAAAACGATATGCTATATAGATTTATAATTGTTATAGTAATTAAAAAAATAGATATTTTCAAAATAATTAATTTTCTCTATCTTATGCTCGTATTAATAAAATGTGTATATTCTCATAGTGTATATATTATTATAGTTGTATTAGTACACATAATATATATATATATATATATAATAGTTTTAATTTAAATAGGATTATTATGCTTTAGGTTATTCTTATAGTATTTTTAATAATGTCTATTGATGAAAGGGAATTATGTACATAAAATGATTATCTTTTTCAACATACTATTATTACAGAAAGATATTATATTTATTGAAACAGATATTATTTATAAATATATATATATATAACTTAAATATAATACTAAAGGCATTTTTGCAATTATCCACCTATTACTTACAAATGCATGTTAGATTGACATCACCATCATCTATCTATTTACAAATAAATACACACAATGGCGATATTCATATTGGAGAATAGGCGATAAGTTATCACTGATAACTTATCAGTGATACATTATCACTGATAACTACATAATTGAAGAAATACAAAATTCAAAATATTATATTATATTTCAGTGTATTCAATTCCAGATATATCACATGTAGACTACATGATGTAGGTAGGTAACAATTATCATTATTTATATCAAGTTAGGTACTATTATTATATAAGTATTTATTGATTTACGATTGTACGTTGAGATTCATGATCAGTGATAATTTATCACATCGGTCAATATTTAGCTACCGATCTATTAGCATTTTTTAAATAATAATATAATTATAATAGATTATAGAGCTCAAAGTTATGAAAATGCCAGCAATATCTCTGGAAGATTCAACGACATAAAATATATTATAATATACCATAGCCCATTAATGGACTATGGTCAATATGGATCCACATATCTACACAGTGTATCCCTTAAATCTGGTTGGGCAAAATACCGTTAAATCTTCGACAAGTGTAGCAATATTCTTTGACTTCATCCCAAATCAATATAATTTATTTAGCCAAACTATATAAAGAATATATTAACATCTAGATTAAAGAAGAATATAATATTTTTTATTAAAAGTATTATCGAATATAAAATGGTGATCGTAAGCAGATTATGTTAGTGCACTCTCTTGTGGACTTCTTATAATTACATAATTTATATCTGATATTATATATGTTAAAATATAACGTAAATTACATTACTAGAGTCAACGTATTCATTCAATAAAATGCAAGAATTTGAGACTTCAATATCATGAAAACCGTTGAACTAATTACTTTGTAGAATAAAGTCGATCAGAAAAGTATTGCAATTAGATTACATTGAGATAAAGTGGTAATACAAATATTTATGCACTATATAAATCAGTGGTTCCCAACCTAGGTTATGAGTCATGACACATGAGTCATGACTCATGACCCATAATTGGGTCATTGAGTATTTTTTGTAGGTCATGAGCCAATTTCTAAAAAATAATAAAAATTCTTTTATATGCAAATTGGATTTATGGACGAGAAAAATTTAAGGTGGAAATATATATTTAAATATATATATATTAATGTTTATATGATTATTTTATGATTAAAGTACAATAATAACAAAATAAAATTTGTCATTGGGTCATGCTATATTTTTTAATTAAGAATTATAAAAAAGGGTCACGGTGAAAAAAGGTTGCGAACCACTGCTCTAAATATATATGCGAGAAAAGAAATTATTATGAGGAGTTGATTAAAGTATACAAACAAATTACAAAATAATTAGTATAATGATAACATATGATAAAATTGAAGAGTTATAAATATTAGTTTTTGCTAAAATGGGCCATTTAATATGTTATTCAATTAGTATGGGGCCCATACGTTTTTTTTTGCCCGGGGCCCATAGTATGCTTAAGCCGGCCCTGGTATTGTTGCTGTATTGATTATTTCAAGTAAGTAATAATAACTATAATTATATATTTATATATATATAATAATAACTGCCTGCAGGGGCGAAACTTTCATATTAACACAGGGGGGGATATAAAAATTAATTGGATCATATTGAATATATATTATCTAAATTTGTTATACCGGTCGTATGTAGTGACAATAATAATTGTATACAAAATATTATACGCTTAAAAAAAGTAAAGATTTTTAATAAACATAATTTATTATATATATATATATATATATATATATATAAATATATAAAATATTATTTTCCATATTTTCTGCTTCTCCGTTCAAATGAATTTTCTATAAATGTTTCAATTATTTCATCTATGTTCATATCTTCCAGAATATCTTGATGTACATTGCATACCATTAGTGCATTAAGTCTGCGTTGTCCCATTGTACTCCGTAGCCATGTCTTTATTCGCCTTAATCCACTAAATGATCGTTCAGCTTCACAAGAACTTGCAGGCGATATCATTAATAATCTTATGAGTTTCTCAATATTTGGAAATAACATTCTCATTTCTGAAGGCATAGTTTTAAAATGTTCTTTCATAGAAATAAAATTACGCTGGTTCGTGTTACTATAGCATTTCAATTCGGCATCTAGAACAGATATATTTATTTCAGGAAATCTTTCAAGTACCAATAAGCTTGTTGAATTTTCATTCAGAATATGTTCCATGTTCTTATATAGGGCAATATCGGTAGAATTAAAATATTTATCAAATGCTTCTATTGCATTATCGATTATTTTATAATAATCTCTTCTATAATATTCCTCAGATGATAATATTCCATTATTATTATATTGCCTTGACATTTTTCTTGGTAATCGTAGTTCATCTATATCGTTGTCATCAATAATTGAGTTTGCTCTATCGTAAATTCTTTTGAATGAATCTTCTGACCTATGGAAGATTTAAAATTTATAAATATTTTATATACTATAGATATTCAATTCAATTCAATTTAATTCAATTCAAATTTATTGCGAATAATAACTAACGAAACAGAACAAATTAGACGCAAAACGATCACAAAACGTAGGTTAAAAATATATAAATCAATGTATTAAATACATTCAACGAATAATAAAATGAATTATATGGACCGAGATAATGGTATATAAACTTATAAGTTATACGTATACGTATATATAATATATAAGTATAATTTATTCAAATTATTACATAATAAATGCATACTGTATATATAATACAAATATTAGTAGACTAAATAAAAATAGATTTTATTTGTGATTTAAATTAGGCTAATGTTTTAGCATTGACGACATTTTGATCAAGGTTATTCCACGTACGAGCGATTCTATTCTTGAGAAGGTTTTTATTAATGTATAATCTAGATTTATCAATAGATAAACGTTTTGAATGGCCACGAGTAATGTTATTATTATTAATATGGATAATTGATGTTTTATCAATATCAATTAAACCATTACATAATTTATAAATCATTATTAAATATATAAATCATTATTCCATACCTTTGAGATTTTAAGTGGCCAACAACACACTTTGCACTAGACAACATTTATACAACTGTAATTGATTTTCTTTGTAATTGCTTATTAAATTTTTCCATAATATCAACGAAAGGATATACTGTACATATTCCTATATTAAAATATAGCTATTATAAATTATATAAGAAATATTTAAATTATATATTAACCTAAAATGAATAAGGGACTCTTCATATTTGCTAAAATTCCACCTGTTTTTGCAGAAATAGTACTTCCATCATTGGCATAAGTTGAAAGATTAGTAATTATATCAGTATAATTATTTAAAATTGTCAACACTGCAGGGGCACGAGTTAAGAAACGAGTAGGACATAATGGTTTGATACTATACGAGGATTCCTTAAATTGTTGCTTAAAATATCCAGATTTATTATATACTGTTCCTAAATCTTGAACGGTATTTAGTGAATTTCGAATATTAGTGGAATCTACAAATGCCTTCGATGCAATTAGATGTGAAACATGTGCTCCACAATGAATATAAAGAGCCAATGGTTGTTCTTTTTTAATTTCTGCTTGACAACCTATAAGTATATTATAATATTATTAAATTTTATTTAATGTGATAATATATATATATTAGTTCAAACCCTTATGTATTCCAGACATGTTACCAGCTCCGTCATATGTTTGTGATCTTAAGTTAGCAATAGGTAAATTTAAACGCAACAGAGCATCTTTTACTATTTTTGCAATATTTTCACCTGTTGATTTATCATTAGCATAGAGACCAATGAAATCTTCCTTGACTTCAAATGTGTTTGTAACATATCGAATGCAAATTGACTCTTGCTCTATTAATGTAATATCTTGGGTTCCTATGAAATTTATTATATCATTAATGCATATATATATATATAGCTACATATATAATGTTAACTAACCATCCACGATAATACCAAATTGGATTGACTCATTATTTATTTTATGACAAATTTTCTTTATAATTTTATCTGCCATTATCCCTAATATTTCATTTTGTATTAGTGGGCTTGTATAATTATGTTTATTTTCATTGAAAGATGATACAAGTGAATTATCTATTTTTGATAATAAGCATAATAATTTTAAATAATTTCCATCATCCTTTTCGTGTCCTCTTAAAGCAATTCCTTGTCCAGATATATATTTTAATGCAAGTATACTTGATTTAAGCACATGCCTTGCATTTAGTTGGTCAGATTTATATTGTGTTGATAAATGTTTATCTATTGTAAATTTTGTTGATATATTTATTACTGATTCTGCATTATTAATATGTACTGTTGATTTTTGATGCTCAGAAAACTTTTCTTTTGCTTTTTTCCAATTGTTAAAACCATTTGAATAAAACGCTTTTTCTTTACTACATCTATTTAACCCCTTTAAATCTGCTGTATAGCAAATGTAGCAAAATACAGAACCCAAATTGGGTTTATAATGTAACCATGTAAATTCATTATACCACTGTTTTTGAAAATTTAATTTTCTAACATCATTATTTTTTTTATTAGTTATAATTTGACACTTAATTTCAGTAACATTCGGCTGATATTTATCTTCAATAACGACTTCACCAAATTTGTCTTTTTCATTATTGGTATTATTCTCACTAATACTTTTCGCTGGGAATTCTCTTGTATTATTAAAACTCAAATCTCCAAAATATGGATTATTTTTAAAATCGTAGAAAATATTATTTTTAAAATTAATAAAATTTTATACAATATTATATTGAATATATATATATATATATTATTATAATTATTATAATATATTATAATAATATATAATAATTATATAATTAATAATGTAATATTAGTACAATATATATTTATATTGAATACATATATTATATAGGTATAGCAATGAAATTTTTTAAATGTCAGACTCTTCGTGTTAAATTGAAAAATATGATATTTTATATTTCCAAAATATTTGTCATTTTTGAAACACCTGTAAAATAGTAATTTATTAATATTTCTAATCCAATTAAAATGATTTATAATCAGTGCAATATCCTCTACGAATACTATAAAAGTAAATACAAAAAGTGAGGGGCTCTCATTTCAATTTCAGAATCCGCGGTTAGTACATGTGCTTTTTTTTTTTAATTATGTATTTAAAAAATAAATGTTTATTTATTATTATTATTTATATATCTATATAGAGTATTAAATTATATGGCATATGGTATATAATATATACACTAATATTTAATATTGAGTGTTTAATCGCCTTTTCAAAATCGTGTTAAAATTTTTAAAAAAATCCCAATAATTTTTAATTTAGTTTTTAAATAATGTTAACTTATTAAATCGATTTAACAAATTTTAATAATTATTTCTATAAATATTAAATATAAACTATACTAAATAATTATCATTAAATAATATAGGTATTGTATTAATTTATATCATACACTAATTTAATATAAATATATACATTTAAATAATTATTAGAAAATTATATTTATAAATAATATAGATATTTGATAATAAATCACATAAAATATCATTTAAAAATGTCAAATAGACTTAGTTATTTATGAATTATAAAATTAATTGTAGCCGAAAATAAATACATAGTAGGTGTAGATTAATATTAGTTTATGTATCAAACATTTAGATAAGTAATAAAAATGATTAGGGTCAAACTGTACTTATTGACATATTTTTAATAAATTTAATATACTGAAAAATACTCAATTAATTTTACTTATTTAACTCGATTTAATAAATTTTAATAATTATTTCTATAAATATTCAATATAAACTATACTTGAATATTAGTTGATCAAAATTGAATTATTAAAATATCTGTATCCTTTACATGTAACAGCTGTCTGAATTAATACCCTTAAATCTGGCCATTTTTTCACCATAACTTTTGTATTATTAATTATATCAAAAAAGTAAAATATGAACCTTATATTACTTTTTCATCCTATTTCCAATGGTATTAATAATTTTATTCTAGCTACAAAATAAAAAATCTCATTGCTATATACATTCCTACCTATATTATAATAATTATTATAATATATCATAATAATATATAATAATTATATAATTAATAATGTAATATTAATACAATATATATTTATATATACATATATGTATTATATATTTTATAATTATAATTATATTTATTGAATAATATTTATTATAAATAATTTGTATATTTAAAAAAAATTATATTAAAATATTTAATAATATTATATTATTATTGTAATAATACTATAAGATAAATAATTTATAAAAAACGATCCCTAATTATTTCAATATCATTTTCAATCTCAGTTAGACGTTCAGTCATATAAATACTTTTATTGATTATAACTCTATAAATATTATAATTATAAATATGTTTATAAAATATATGTTTACTATTTGCATATTATAATTATAATTATAATAATACTACTACAATAAAACAGAAATGACATTTTAAATTGTTAATAATTAGTTTATTTCACTTACTTATTACATATTTGTTTTTTGAAAAAATTACTAATATCCATTATAAATTAATGAATTATATAATTTAATTATTGAATAATTGAAAAGATTGTTGACTTATTTATAACAAAGATTTTGCGAAGCAACATCTTTGTTTATAATTAAATCCTGCAATTAAATAATTGCAAAGATCGTGAAATCCTTAGATGCAGGACAATTTGTTTTCAAATCAGGGGGGGATATTTTATATGATATCCCCCCCTGATTTTTCCAGGGGGGGATGTATCCCCCCTATCCCCCCCACTATCTACGCAGTCTGCCTGTGTGGCTCAGTTGGCTATGGCGTCAAACACACAACAATACACTGTTAGAAATAAATGGTAGGGGGAGGAGTAGGGGTAATGGCCGATGCAGGAGTAGTGGCCGTTTTAATTAACGCTGAAATGGTGCTAGATATGATAAAAAGTTCTATATACAATATTTAGATAATCTAAATGTCTATAATATAGAGTAAATTTTAGGAGTAGGGGTAATGGCCGATGCAGGAGTAGTGGCCGTTTTAATTAACGCTGAAATGGTGCTAGATATGATAAAAAGTTCTATATACAATATTTAGATAATCAAAATGTCTATAATATAGAGTAAATTTTTTTTATTAATAATTAATTAATTACTCTAATTTATTACATAATAATTTTTTGTAAAATTTTAACAAAAACATGATTTGGAAAAGCACTTTTATACAATGAATATTTATTAAATATTTATTTGTTGTTGCATATTTATAAAATATAATTGCTTATCTATCATAATATGTATTTATGCATTCATATACATGTAATGGTAGTCATTTATGATACATATACTAGACCATATGTAAGCAATAGTAGTGGCCGAAAAAATTCGACAGTAGTGGCCGCCTTATATCCAATGAAAATTGAGTAATATAGAACTCATTTACATATTCAAATTCCATAATTATTTATTTGTAAAACAATTTTTATGAAATTCTCTATAAAATTGCGTATGCACCACTTAATATGATACATTATATATATCTGAATATTTGTAATCTATCAATGAAACATATATGTTACATATATATATATATATATATATATATATATATATATATATATATATATATATATATATATCTGAATATTTGTAATATATAAATGAAACATATATGTTACATATATAATATATATTATATTATATATTATATATAGTTTAATTATTTTCGTTATATTATGTTTTGATCAACAAATACATTTGATTATCAATTTAATATTAACTATAAATTTCATTATAAAATATAAATAATAATTAACAACCTAAATCAATAATAAAAATGAAATATATGTTATTTATTATAATATGTGTTATGATATTGTATATTTAATATAATATTAATATTAATATAATATTAATATACATTTTGGTTATTATTACACTTTTGATAATTATCTATATATATAGGCTATATATCCTATATATATATATATATATATATATATATATATATATATATATATATATATATATATATATATATATATATATAGGTATTATTAAATAGGTATATATAATTATTATAATAATATATAATATATATTATATATATTAAATATATAAATATAATATTTATATAAATAAATAATTAAATATAATATTAAATTACAATTATTACTCTTAGAAATTACTCGATTATCATTAGAATATGTTACGTATACATGATATCGATACAGTTTTAGATTTTACGTTTAATCTCAAGTAGGATCAATAGATTATATATGTATAATAATATAATACATCAATAGGATATCCGTGATAATAAATGATCAATGAAGTATGTGTTATTAAATGTTATTATGATTACATTACAATTATTACCCTTAGAAATTACTCGATTATCATTAGAATATGTTACGTACACATGATATCGATACAGTTGTAGAATGTATGACACAGAAATATACATACATTGTACATTTAATTTCAAGTAAAAACAATGGATTATATATGTATAATACTATAAGCCTCGTTTTATAAATATCATAATACATTTAATATTAAATACATGTCTTATGGCTTAGTGGTACAATACATGTTTTCCATGCAGGAGGTCATAGGTTCGAATCTAGCTTGTGCTATTTTTATTAAAATTTTTAATAATATATCTTGTATTACTTATCATAATTTAATAAGTCAATTAATTTATTATAATTAAGTTAATATAAACTGTTTAGTTAATAGTAATATAACTTATATATAATAAAGACTAAACATAAACACACACATATATATATATTCCTGTATAATATTAAATGTATTATATTTTTTCAATTATGTATATTTATTATTTCACTTTTAATTTAAAATCCTTAAATTATTTGATACAAATAATTTATACAAATAAATATTTTATAATAGTTAACTTCTATACTGTTTAATATACATAAAAAATGTATATTATCAATCAATATATATAATCATAAAATACACAACTATTTAGGTAAATATAATTAAACATAGATAAACTATATTATACTCATTAATACCAAGGACCTTGTCAATATATTTAATTAACCACTAAATTAAACAATAAAATTATAAAAGTTTATAATTTAAATAATAATTATTTGTTATATACATATATTTTCAAAAGTAAATCCATCCTATTCATATTTTATTATTGAGTATAAATATACTATCAATATTATAAAGTATTATATATATATAAATATTTAGTGTATATAGATTTACTAATAAAATATGTTATTTAATCAACAATATATCTATATATATATATATTAATATAGCACATTAATTCTGTAAATAGTTTTACTAATAATATATTAAATAATATAAATATAAATTTTTATTTTATTTTGGCGGATCTTCCATCAGATCCAGGAACTTATATGAAGTTGAAATCATTAAATATATCTAATTCCCTTCGAAGTCGATCTCATGTTAAATAATCCATATTTTGAAGAGAACCAATAATCTTGTATATACTATTATATATATATATATTATTTCCCATTTATGTTGTTATGATTTAATAAATTTGTCCACTAATTTTGAAATATTAAAAACAATTATTTTTCTACATTTGTTTGTTGTTTAGCTAACATTTTTAACATTTTATTGTATTTACTAGAAATGCATAATTAGGAATAGCTATATTTAATACATAATATATAGGAATATAATCGAAAACCGATCAACGCCGGGATATTCATAACCCATATTTATATAAATAATAATTGAATAATTAATCTGAATTAAAATGTATATGATATAATTTATTTATTTTAAGTAAAATTAATTATAAAGTCACGAATTATGCATTGACATAGATAAATTTGACATATGAAATGTACATGCATAAATAATAATTATTATTTATTTACATAAATCGCATATGTCAAAGGTATCTATATCGATGCATAATTCGTGACACCATTCCAAACATTGATTACACTGTACAGATGAATCTATGGAATCATCAATGTCCTCTACACATATTACACATTTATAAATAATATGTGCAGGTTTACTTTTGTTTTTCCTCGTAGTAGACACCATTTTCTTTTTAATAATTTTTCCTTTTTTCGTATTTGATATTAGGAATCTTTTATATGGCGACCCTGTTATAATGGCAGTGAATCCTTTTCGTCTCCCTTTATTACATATATGTATATTATTAGTACATAAATATTGAATAAAACAATAAATACATATTATAAAAGTATTATAACCATACAATTATTAAATTTAGATTTATTATAATTTATGTATTGCTATTGATTTATGAATGGACACTAAATCTAATTAATTATTTATTAATTATATTCATGAAGTATTATATAAATTGTATATAATTAATGAATATATTTGTTAAAATATGAGTAATTATGTATATATTTTTGTACATTATCTTAAAAATAATATGTTATATAATATTAACCTGGCACTAGAGACGCCGAGTTTGTAGTTCCCTGCATAGATGCACTAGTTCCTATAATATGTAATAGGCATATTAATATATGTTATATTATATATAAAATTATTAAATTTAAATGTAATATTATTAATATATTGATATAAATTTATTGATATTTAATCTTAATATAATACATTGTTTTAAATGAAATATAATCAATGAATTAATATTATACACTGTTAAAATAAATCCATAAATATTATTAATGTAATATAATTTTTTATAATGTTATTTGTAACATTACTATAGTAATAAGTAATGAATATATTTGTTAACTTATGAGTAATTATGTATATATTTTTGTACATTATCTTAAAAATAATATGTTATATAATATTAACCTGGCACTAGAGACGCCGAGTTTGTAGTTCCCTGCATAGATGCACTAGTTCCTATAATATGTAATAGGCATATTAATATATGTTATATTATATATAAAATTATTAAATTTAAATGTAATATTATTAATATATTGATATAAATTTATTGATATTTAATCTTAATATAATAAATTGTTTTAAATGAAATATAATCAATGAATTAATATTATACACTTTAAAATAAATCCATAAATATTATTAATGTAATATAATTTTTTATAATGTTATTTGTAACATTACTATAGTAATAATTAATGAATTGATTTTTTAACATATGAGTAATTATGTATATATTTTTGTACATTATCTTAAAAATAATATGTTATATAATATTAACCTGGCACTAGAGACGCCGAGTTTGTAGTTCCCTGCATAGATGCACTAGTTCCTATAATATGTAATAGGCATATTAATATATGTTATATTATATATAAAATTATTAAATTTAAATGAAATATTATTAATATATTGATATAAATGTATTGATATTTAATCTTAATATAATAAATTTTTTAAATGAAATATAATCTTAATATAATAAATTGTTTTAAATGAAATATAATTAATGAATTAATATTATACACTGTTAAAATAAATCCATAAATATGATTAATGTAATATAATTTTTTATAATGTTATTTGTAACATTACTATAGTAATAATTAATGAATTGATTTTTTAACATATGAGTAATTATGTATATATTTTTGTACATTATCTTAAAAATAATATGTTATATAATATTAACCTGGCACTAGAGACGCCGAGTTTGTAGTTCCCTGCATAGATGCACTAGTTCCTATAATATGTAATAGGCATATTAATATATGTTATATTATATATAAAATTATTAAATTTAAATGAAATATTATTAATATATTGATATAAATTTATTGATATTTAATCTTAATATAATAAATTGTTTTAAATGAAATATAATCAATGAATTAATATTATACACTTTAAAATAAATCCATAAATATTATTAATGTAATATATATATATATATATATATATATATATATATATATATATTGATATATACGTGTGGGTGTGTATGTGTAAATATAATCATTTATGTATAACACTCATAAATACATTGTAATCTATCTTATCTATACATTTTATATGTATTAAAATAAATAATAACTGTACAGAATGTTATATAATATATATATATATATATTAACCATAATCTAGTATTATTTTAATAAATATGTCTACCTATATTAATAAATTTCATTTATAAAAAAAATCAACCTATATAATTTAATTATATTAAATCTATAAATATGTTTACAGATATTAATGAATTACGTTTATTAATTATAATTTTAACTACTTTTTAGCAATTTTTAGTGATACCAAATCACTAAAAAAAGGTGATACCTTATAAAAACTATTTTAGTAATATTTATTAATAAATCTTTAAAATTTTCCACATTTAATAAGTTTTAAAATAAATTACATAATGTTACAAATTTAATTTAATTAATTAAAAAAAAAAAATTTAATGGAATATATGTTATTTTAATATGATATATTTTTAATATCATATACTTAATTATAAATATATTATAAATATAATATTACATACTTAATATACTTATTTAAAATATATAAAAACCTCTCGTGCTAGAGGCCGGTTCGTTTATATCATTAATGAGTGTTTCACCATCTATATAATATATTTTAATAATTTACATTGAAACGTAATATGATTTATTTATAATATAATTTAATTCACAATTTAATGATTATATTTAGTTTAGTTATTACATTAAATTATTAATAAGAATTTATAATTTGTTAGTTAAACATTAATCCTAAATATAGAATATATTATAAAATAGTAAGATGGTAATTACCTAGTACAATATGAATTTCACCGTCCACTCTTTTCAATGATATCCGAGGAGAGTGCACTACCAGTACCTCGTTAGTATACACATGTTCATTGAAAAGGGTCGGTGTAGAATTTACCGAGGTTAAACTTGGAAGAAAGTCAATATCGTTAAAGGCATTACGATTGAAAGGCAATATTCCAGTTTTATTAAATCCACTCTTTATAATAGAGTAATTACCTAACGTCATTGATGCCACATTATATATCCCTACTAGATCGACTAAACGTACAATATTTCTGTGCTTAATATGGGCCTCTAACACTTTATTAATGGCTTGCTTTAAAGGCCCCATATACGATACATCGAGGGGTTGCAATCTATGAGTTGTATGTGGTGGAAAACATAGAATATCTATTCCTATTTCTCTGGCCTCATCAATCAATTCAATATTTTTGATATGTGTAGAATGGCCATCCAACAATAGTAATGTTCTTGAATTTATATTCGCATGAGAATATTTTATAAAATGATGGAACCATTCCAAAAATAATTCTCCGGTCATCCACCCATTCTTATTAAATCCAAATAAGGAGTTTTCCGGAGCCTCTGTCATATATTTTTCATTTCGTTTTATACGAGGAATAATGAACATAGGTGGTATAATGGACCCATCACCACCTACACATACCTCAACAGTCATCCCTTCACCCCTTTCTGCAGTTTTTTTTATTCCAACCTATAATAAACAGTAATCAAATAAATAGTAATATATATATATATATATATATATATATATATTTTATTATTAAAATGTGTCATATTTTTACATAATATTATCCTTATATTAATTATTATTACAATATAAACTTGTTTTTGTCCTTTCCTGGCAAATATTTTGTGATGCCTCGTCGGAACTGTTGACATATTTGTCTCATCGACGTTAAATATTCTGTCAGGAGTATAGTTATGCTTATTTATCAGTTGTTCTAGTAAATCATAAAAGTCCTTAACCACATCTTTGTTAAACCCTCTTGCTCTGGAACCTATAATTAATTTGTATTATGAGTATGCATTTATATATATATATATATATATATATATATATATATATAGATAATACATACATACATACATACAGACACATACTTTAATCATTAAGTATCAGTAATTATATAAAATACTGCATACAATTCCCAGAGATTGTATATATATTTTTTACTAACATATACATGTTGTAGATCTTAAGGATCATAACAAGAATTCGACAGCAAGGACATGAACACATACTTGCGGGATTTATATTTATAATGCGGGAGTTGAAATTTCAAATTTGAATATTAATATTCAAATAAATATACATACGCGTGAAAGTAGATCCGAATGAAAGTAGATCCTAGCATATAGTAATTATATATATATATGTATGTGATAAAAATAAATCTAGCTCCAGCTAGATTCGAACTCGGGATCCCGAAAGTCCCAGATCCCAAAGTCGACTTTCTGCTTAGAACGCATCATTTATAGCACTGAGCCACAACCCATGTTATATATTATGCTATTTATTTTCCTATTTAAAAAACATTTATATATATATATATATATATATATTATAAATAAATTATTAAAAAAAAAAATTACAATTACAATTATTACTATAAGAAATTACTCGATTATAATTCGAATATGTTACGTACGAATGAGATCGATATAGTTTTAGAATGTCCATTTAATTTCAAGTAGAATCAATATATTATATATGTATAATACTATACGTCATTAATATGCTATCCGTTATAGTAACCTTACAATGAAGTATTTAATAAATTTTATTTTTAATTAAATTTAAATTATTACAGAAATTACTCTATTATAATTCGAATATGTTACGTACGAATGAGATCGATATAGTTTTAGAATGTCCATTTAATTTCAAGTAGAATCAATATATTATATATGTATAATACTATACGTCATTAATATGCTATCCGTTATAGTAACTGTACAATGAAGTATTCGTTAATAAATTTTATTTTTAATTAAATTTAAATTATTACTATCAGAAATTACTCGATTATAATTCGAATATGTTACGTACGAATGAGATCGATATAGTTTTAGAATGTCCATTTAATTTCAAGTAGAATCAATATATTATATATGTATAATACTATACGTCATTAATATGCTATCCGTTATAGTAACTATACAATGAAGTATTTAATAAATTTTATTTTTAATTAAATTTAAATTATTACAGAAATTACTCGATTATAATTCGAATATGTTACGTACGAATGAGATCGATATAGTTTTAGAATGTCCATTTAATTTCAAGTAGAATCAATATATTATATATGTATAATACTATACGTCATTAATATGCTATCCGTTATAGTAACTATACAATGAAGTATTTAATAAATTTTATTTTTAATTAAATTTAAATTATTACAGAAATTACTCGATTATAATTCGAATATGTTACGTACGAATGAGATCGATATAGTTTTAGAATTTCCATTTAATTTCAAGTAGAATCAATATATTATATATGTATTATACTATACGTCATAAATATGCTATAGTAAATAGTATAATATATTATAGTATATATATATAAGCTTCTTTTCAAATTCAAATTTACCATTAGCACGACATGTAATGATTATTCATGCATGGTCTAAGGGGTCTCGCATTTGCGATTATGCTAATGAGTTAAATTTGTCTGCGAATTCGCTCGGGCAACACTTCATCCATCTTCGTGAAGTATGCAGTATGCAAATACTGTCTATGGATCTTAGAATGGGTGGTCCAGGTGTTGTAATCGAAATTGATGAAAGTCAGTTTCGCCACAAGCCGAAACACCACCGCGGTAGAGGCCCCGTCTCTACTGTGTGGGTATTTGGTATGGTTGATACCTCTACGAGTCCTAGTATTGGTATAATGAAAGTTGTGCCTGACAGGTCTGCTGCCACACTACTTCCCATTATATATGACAATATCAGACCCGGAAGTATCATCCATAGCGATCAATGGGCAGCATACACACGATTACGTTCAGACCCCCAGTACAATTATCGCTCTGTTAACCACTCTCTACATTTCGTCGATCCAGTGACTGGTGTCCACACCCAGTCTATTGAATCATACTGGGCGAAAGTTAAGTTGCCGATTAAGAGTATGAAGGGGGTGCATACGGAGCAATTAAGCTCATATCTTGATGAGCGGATGTGGAGGGATCGGTTCGGTGGCAATGCCTTTGAGAATATTTGCATTCATATTGCTTCGCAATATCCTGTTTGATTATTCTGTTTAGGTTTGGGTTGGGGTTGGGTATGGGCTGGGTTTGGGCTGGGTATGGGTTTGGGTTTGGGTTGGGTTTTCGTTTAAATAAGTGTTTATATTTATCATATCGATAAATATAAACCAAAATAAATAATGATTTATAAACAATATTATATAATAAATATAACCATAGATATAAATGTATAGATTCATTGAATACTTTCGTATATATGTGTATGTATGAATATGACTCATACGTATGAGTGTACACTGTATGAGTATACATATTTGTGTAATAGTGTGTTTCGTAAACACGCGCAGGTGTGGGTGTGTGTATGTGTGTATGTGTTTAGATGTATGTTTATATCTATAGCATCGATTTAAAGATCTAAATATGTAATTCTTTCTTTATATCGATGATCTATATACGTGTAGTTGAATGAATATATATATATATATATATATAATGCTATTAATATATTTATATAATAATAAAATAATTTATATTGTTACAAATGTTTATATTAACTCCAGTAAACTGAATTATAATTTATCTAACAAAATATATATTATTACAAAATTCAATAAAAAAATACCTTCAGAAAGATTCGAACTCTCGACCTTCTGCAGAAGCATGCTTAGAGAGCACGCTCTTGCACCACTGAGCCACATCCCATGTTTTATATATTATACTATTTACTGTAGCATATTTATGACGTATAGTATTATACATATATAATATATTGATTCTACTTGAAATTAAATGGATATTCTAAAACTATATCGATCTCATTCGTACGTAACATATTCGAATTATAATCGAGTAATTTCTGTAATAATTTAAATTTAATTAAAAATAAAATTTATTAAATACTTCATTGTATAGTTACTATAACGGATAGCATATCAATGACGTATAGTATTATACATATATAATATATTGATTCTACTTGAAATTAAATGGACATTCTAAAACTATATCGATCTCATTCGTACGTAACATATTCGAATTATAATCGAGTAATTTCTGATAGTAATAATTTAAAATTATTTATTTATAATATATATCTTATATTTATATATATACACAGCATATATATATATATATATATATATATATATATATATATATGTATATATATATATATATATATATATATATATATATATATATATATAATACATATATACATTATATACATGTATGCTTATTATATATAATATATTATATATTATATATTATATCTGAATAATCGCGTATGAATATAAATTATATTGCAAATCATTTAAATGCATAACACATCACTGAATGTAACGAGCCTATAGCAAACTATTTTGCGCGCGCGCGCAGTATATTTAAAGTTCATGTCCTTGCATTGCAGTGTTGCTGTCGAATTCTTGTTATGATCCGATCTTAAATTAAAATATAATTAACATTGTAAATATATTAAACATATTAAATTATAAAAAATAAAAATTAAAGAAAGAATTATATTATATATATAATAGGAATTGATTGAAATAATTTAATTTTAATATTCATGTATTTATTAATTCATCAGGTAAATGATTTAATTAAAATTCGGATATGATTAGATAATATTCTATGTTATAAATCGAGTACACACGGCTAAATGATTTGATTAAAATCTGGATATGATTATATTATATGCTTCTATATATATATACAGTAAAACTCTCTATAAGAAATCTCTTTATAAGAAAAACCTCTTTATAAGAAAATTGTTAACACATTTGGTTGGAATTCAACCTTTTCCACATTAAAAAACCTCTTTATAAGAAAATCTTATAAGGAAAATATTAGAAAAACCTCTTTATAAGAAACTTATTGTATACAAATATAAATAATTATATATAAATAGAAGTATTGTATATTGATAACAATTATAGAAATTAATTAGTTTATAAGATATTTTTTTTTCTTACAAATATTTTATATTACATAAATAGCTGAAATGAATAGCAGAAATGAATTAAAATGAATTAATAATTGTTATTGAATATCCATAAATTTATTAAAATTAATATTTTATATTACATAAAAGGCTCGATATGAATTAAAATGAATTAATAATTGTTATTGAATATCCATAAATTTATTAAAATTAATATTTTATATTACATAAAAGGCTCGATATGAATTAAAATGAATTAATAATTGTTATTGAATATCCATAAATTTATTAAAATTAATATTTTATATTACATAAATAGCTCGAAATGAATTTTAATGAATTAATAATTGTTATTGAATATCCATAAATTTATTAAAATTAATTAATAAATGATATTATAGTATACAATTAAAAGGTGCGTTCACAACAAAAATTTCCGCTGGAAATTTCCGGTGGAAATGGGTATAAAATAATAGATTATTATAATATTCATTATATTATATTCATCAATGATGATTCATAATTTATAATTGCTAATGTAAATATAATAAAATTTCATTATGTATTCATTATATATTAACATGTCTAAATGCAAACAATACAGTATATATTACATATAAATAAATATACTATATATATATAACCCATAGGTTATATAATGCATTTTCAATTATAAATTAATTCTTAAAATCATTGGAAAAGTAAAAAAATCTTTATAAGAAAACCTCTCTATAAGAAAAAAATTAATGAAAAAAAGTAGTTTATTATAGAGATGTTTTACTGTGTGTATATATATATGTAAGCATATAATATAATCATATCCAGATTTTAATCAAATAATTTAACCGTGTGTACTCGATTTATAACATAGAATATATATAATATATATATATATATATATATATATATATATATATACTATTTTGAATATTTTCACTTTTTAATTACACTGAATACGTATTATATTATAGTTTGGATCAGTCATTAGTTTGGATAACAATAATGACTGATTAAATTAATGACTAATTAATGAATATATATATATAGAAAATGATATATTAAAATAATAGAAAATTAAAATTAAATACTTTATTTGTAGTACGATTGTAGGTTATTATACGACTATGATGTTCTTTTAATATAATTAATATAATTCTCGATTAAAATAAGCACACATTTAATTACGCATTTAATTTAATTACAGTTTATATGTAGGTAATGAACATAACTATTTTAACTGATAACTTTATGTATCTGTGAACAAAATCAATATTCTATATTTTTACTTTAAATTATATTTATATTATATTTGTAATCGGTATTAATTCAACGTTATCTTCATGGTAGGTATAATCGGGCAATATAATTAAGAGCTCTCATATCGGTGAATACTTTCAAGAATAGTAATATATCTATTAATGATATCCATTTGGAATGAAATGATTTATACATCGATCGCTTCAACGATTAGGTTATAGTGTCGAATAATTGACATTGATTTAGGTATATATAGATTTGATATAGGTAAAATAACAATTTATGTATACACTGGTTATATATATATATATATGTATATATATATATATATATATATATAGGTATCTATAGGTATAACCTAAGTATATGAATAATTTTATAATTATTAGTTTTATATATAGATTATATAACATTATAAAATTATATATAACCTATATATATATATTATATTAATAGCTTATTTAATAATCTAGATACTAAGAAGTTATTAGTTTATTTAATTTGTAATATTTAATATTATATTATAATACTTAAATATATATATAAGGTAACATATGTATGTATCTAATCATATATGTATATACTCATTATATATATATATATATATATATATATATATATAAGTATACTTAGATATATATATATCTAAATAATTTTATTATTATCAGTTTTATATATAGATTTTATATAACATTATATAATGCTTTATGTATATTACTTATTATATAATTATATATAACCTATATATATATATATATATATATAAAATTAATAGTATAATAATAGCAATAGATTAATTAGCAATATAATATATAAATATAATATTACAATATTATAATATAATATAAATATGGCCTACCTGATGTAGCTTCTGGCATTCTAAGACTTAATTCGGGATGCCGCCTTCTAAATCCATTTAGCCACCATGTTCCAGCCATTTTATCGTGTATATTAAAATTATGAGTAATATTATGTTTATTAGCAAGTTTGTATGCAGCTCGTCTAACATCCTCGCAAGTTAACCCTAATAAACAATTAGAACTATGGAGTATATAGTTTTTTAATTTTAATTCCAATATTGGAGGTAATATTGAATCGGGTCCCTTTATTATTTTAACATTATCGATATTAAAATTAGTTTTTGATTTACATCTTCTTTTGAGTGTTGTACATGGCACGGTGTATCGCCTGCAGGCTTCAGCATATGTTCCGCCACCGTTTACGAATTGTATTTCTTGTAGCATTTTCTCATTATTCCATTTACTCATTATAATAATGATTATTATTATTTATAAATATATATAGAGTAATAATATGTAGGTATCAAGTAAGTAGTAAAACTGTAAAGTAAAAATTTCTAGTAATATAAATATATATACTTATTTATGTATATGAGTGTGTATAATATATAATTAAATCATTGAATAAAATAAAGGTGCGTATGCATCACAAAATATAATTAATAATCTTACAAAATTTAAATACAAATTAAATAATTTAAAATATTTAAATCGAATACATTACGAGACACCTATTGCATTTTCTGGTACTAGCGGCCACTACTCCTGTATTTCTTATTTTAGTGCTTTTTTTTAATGACTAAGCAATCGTTAATATTATTCAATAATATACTTTATATATAAAAGTGAAATCACAGTATTCTAGAACTATATGATTTCTAGCTAATTCAAAAAAATAAGATATTCAAATTCAGTATTTATCGATATATTAGAAGTATTCTAAGGCATATTTATTTTCGGCCACTACTCCTGTTCCTCCCCTATAACATTGATTAAAAAATGGTATAACCCCGTGGCGCCCTGGTATTCCATTTACGGTATAACTAATTAAAAAAGTTATACCATATTTTATAAAAAGTTATACCATATTTTATATAAAGTTATACCATAATTTATACCATATATTATATAAAGTTATACCATATTTTATAAAAAGTTATACCATATTTGATACAAAGTTATTCCATAATTTATTAAAATTTATACCATATTTGATATAAAGTTATACCATATATTATATAAAGTTATACCATAATTTATAAAAAGTTATACCATATTTGATATAAAGTTATACCATAATTTATTAACATTTATACCATATATTATATAAAGTTATACCATAATTTATTAAAAGTTATACTATATTTTATTTAAAGTTATACCATAATTTATTAAAATGTATACCATATATTATATAAAGTTATATCATAATTTATTAAAACTTATACTATATTTATTTAAATTTATACCAATGCTTATAATAACTTACTATTCTATATAATTAATTTATATATGGAATCGACATTTATAATGATAATTTATTTTCTAAAAACCACATATATGTTAGTGTAACAATATTGTTAATTAACAGATACATTTTAAAATAAATAACGTGATACAAAATTACATAAACAATTAATGTTTGTAGGACATGTTATGAAACAAATAAAATTAACAATACCACTTAATAAAATATATTTTATTCTATACGAAATAAATGATTTTGAACGAAAACCAAACAATTATCGACACACATAATAAGTAGTGATCTAAAATGAGCCAAAATTCCCTGCTTCGAAACAACTGAAACATCCAAAATATATGATTCGAATCATTCGAATCATCCTAAATTGTCGCTTCGAACCGAATCCAAAATATATGATTCGAATCATACTAGTGTCGCTTCGTACAGAATCCAAAATATATGTTGCGAAACATCTGAAACATCCTAATTTGTCGCTTCGAATGGCTCTAACCTCAATATTAGAGAATAAAGTTGATGCGTATGTACAAAGTCTATACATGCATGATGCGCGTAACAAGTAAAACATCCTAATTTGTCGTTTCGAATGGCTCTAACCTCAATATTAGAGAATAAAGTTGATGCGTATGTACAAAGTCTATACATGCGAAGGTTTAAAATAGTATTATTTTTGTTAAATTATGTAATCGAAGTTTTCAAATATTAAAATTATTCATTTCGAAGGTTAAAAAAGGAAAATTATTCATTTCGAAAGTTTCAAATAGTAAATATATTCATTTCGAAAGCTTCAAATAGTAAATAATAGTCATACACATCCGGGCATTGCTCATTTTTTGATTGTTTGTCTATCTATTATTTATTAAGTATAGCTATTCATGATTCTACATTGCTAGTATATACAATTAAATCAATTTTAGCAAAAATACAAACAAATGTAGACAAATAATTTAAAAATACAAAAAATATGTCAAAATATATTTTTAAAAAAATTTATAAAAATAATATAAAAAATATAATATTTATATATAATATATTAAAATAATATTTCAAAAATTAGAGGATAAATATAAAAAAAAATCAAAAAATATTTCAAAATATTTCAAAATATATTTTTTTAAATATCGAAAAATATTTTAAAAATATAATAAATATTTCAAAATATATTTTAAAAAATGTTGAAAAATATTTGTTATAGACATTTAACTAATATATTATTATAAATTCAATTACTTTGCTTAGAATATAATATAAAGATTATTAAATTTGAATATAATATTTTAGTTCAAAAGTCATTTTTATAGACATTTAACTAATATATTATTATAAATTAAATGTATTTGCTTAGTTTATAAACAAGTTATACATATTAGTGATTGTTACTTACCATCGTTTATAAAAGAATCCATTTGATAAAATATTTATACAATTTAATTTAATTTTTATAAATGTAGCGAATTCTTTAAAATTACATAGATAATAAACATATTCGAGCTATATTACTGGCTCGGCTCGTGCGAGCCAAGATCAAACTCGACTCGACTCGAAAAACTCGGCTCGTTTTAGATCACTAATAATAAGCATCCTCTTTTCTGATATATGGAGTCATTATTTCCTGCAATTAAAATTAAAATATTTATATAAGTTATATATATCTATATATATATATATATATATATATATATATATATATATATATATATATATATATATATATATATATATATATATATATATATATATATATATAGTATACTCGAGTATATAATAATATTGCATATTATATAATTGTATACATATGTATCGTATAATAAACTTTATACAGTTAAGATCATATATGATAATACTATATAAAGTATAGGTTAGAATTGTAATTAGAAAAATCCAATAGCAGTTATATATATAATAGAGTATACTATACTTTTGAATTAGCATACGAAAAATCATAAAATAACTATAATATTAAATCTATAGTTATTAAGTAATTATTAAGTAACCTTATTTTTATTTTCATTGTAAATTCATTTTTCAATAATTCGCAAACTCCCATCATAAAATATAAGATTCCCGCATCTATTTTTGGAAAAATTATATTATTTATTTAATTATAGACTTTATAATCTATATTTGATTAAGGATAGAAGGATATTGATAATATTTGTACAACAGTTAACATATTTATATATATATATAACTATTAGTAATATTATTAAATTTAATTACATTGTGAGCTAAAAATAAAATAAATAATTGACCATATATGGATATATAGTATACTATCCATATGGAGTAATAAAATATAATTGCATATTTATTTTATATAGATATTTAACTAATGTTATTAATTAGATAACTAAATTACCTGTTTGATCAGTTTGCGTATTAACGCTACCTAGCACATCAAAATATTCGTTTATATATTTTTGTATATACGTTATATGCTTTTTCATCCCTCTCCGGCCGTTTTTCTAATATTTTAAATGAATTTGAAATTCTGCAAATAATTCTTCAGTTTCCTGCATATTAATATGTATACAATATTATATTCTATAGCATATAGTTATCATAATTTTATAATATATATATATATGTAATAAAGTGAATGTTCTAATATAATTTATTAATCAAAGCAAAGACCTGTTGAACATAATAATAATATAACATAATAATAATTATAATAATAATAATAATAATAATAGTACATACCTGATGATATGCATAACGAAGAATGAGGCCATCTCACCTAGTGGAATTTATTCTATAGAAAAATAACGAAATATACTTGACAGACGATAACAACATTTACATGTATGGCCATGCATGGCTATGGCTATACAATTAACACAGAGAGAGACACCGAAATCTAGTTTAAAGTTTTCATGTAGATATATCGATTTCTGTTACGTAATGCTAAACGCATTTAAATGTATATTACATTAATCGATATATCTACAATTGTGACTTTATAACATATATATATATATATATATAATTATATAATAATATTCTAACAATTTAATTATATATTATAAATAATATATAAATATATTATGAAATTATATATTATATAAACTTTTATATTATATATATAATATGATATCATTTGTGTATATATATATATATATATATATATATATATATATATATATAATATAAGTATAAATACCTTATGTATATTGTAATGAGTTGAAAAATAGATGCTTCTCATGTTGAGTGTAGAGTGGAAATATAATGTGTAAATAAATAAAATGAAATTATGGAATTATGGGTTGATTATAAGTTAATTCTGGGAATTATATATAATATACAAATTATGCCTATTAGCTTGTATTGTAAATAAATGTATAACAATAGTTTTTTATAGTTCTATTCAAAATATCACTTAGTTTTTATATGAAGGTAATATATAATTAATTAAATCAATATGTTATTATTAATATGTATAGTATATATTTATACACGCACACACACACACATATACACACACACATATACACACACACATATACACACACACATATATATATATATATATATATATATATATATATATATATACATATACTCGAATAATTATAAGTATTTGTATATAAAATATAGGAAATATGTATATGTATACATATTTCCCTATGGGGAATCTATATAGTTTCTGAAAACCAGTTTAATTGCAATTAGAAGCAATACATGCTATGTCTATAATAATATAATACAACAATAAGTAGACTGTTATATGAAGGATATTATGAAGGATACTATTATGAATTATATTTCTTATACATTTTATTTTCAATCAAATTTAAACTTAATTTTAAAATGTTATGGTATAACTGGTATTTCCATATTGTATACCATATAATTCATAAAGTTATACCATTATATTTAATAGATAATGGTATAACTAAAAATTACGAATGTTATACAATATAATTCGTAATCTTATACCATTTAAATTAAACTATATGGTATAACTAAAAAAATCAAATGTTATACCATATAATATGTGATCTTATACCATTTAACGTAATTGTATGGTATAACTCGTATTTCCATATGTTATACCATATAATTCATGATGTTATATCCTTATTTTTAACAGTGTAGGGTTGCGGGTTCAAGCCCCGTTCGGACCATTAAAATAGGTCTTCAAAATATTTAGAAGTGATCTTACCCAGTAAGTAAAGTAATCAGTGATAGTGGTTAGATTATAGTTTGATCATCATCATAATTTGTGATTAACTGATCACAATACGATTACAATCATATTACAATCATTGATAAGCAACTATGCTTTGATTACGAACTACACTTCTAAATCATTGATTTTAATACGATTGTAATCATTGATTATTAAATGATCACTAACATTGATTCACGATCAGTTGGTAATCATTGATTGTAATACGATTGTAATAGAATCAAAATATGAGATCGTAATCAATACATAGCCCCATGATTGTAATCTGATTACTTGTTGGATTATAATCTGATTATGAATGTTGATTACTTTACTTACTGGGTATATAATTGTGTATAAATAAATTATCGGCTCTCGTTAAAACCATGGATGCCTTAACAAGAAAGCGCCTTCGAAGGGACATTAGAGCAATATATGGTTATATATAAGTGACAACTTCATCTAAGTTCCTGTATCATACAGTATGGAATTAAAGGACACCACCAAATAAAAAAATCAACAATATATATATATATATATATATGAATACACGAAATATTTATAATATATAGAATATATATATTATATAGAATATGATTGATTGTGGCTACCTTGATTGATATACAGTATTTTTATATTTGGCAGGAATGTGGGGCCATTGAACGTCTCACTATAGATAGGTTGATTTATTATTGTTGATGTCCCATCAACTTTGCGCCTACAGGTATGCCTAGTCCTCATGTATAAATGTACTTCTATTTATTGACACTACTTCTATTCTTCTAGGATGCATTACATTACTAATTTTAGTAAATTTATACTTTTTTTCAAATTAATTTTAATCTTTTATAAAAATTGCAATTGTTCTCAATTATATATTTTCTTATAGAGCACCCGTACTTTTTTTCTGTTTCATTTATTTTAATTTTATTTTAAAAATACAATTGAATTATTATTGTATTATGTGTTATTGTATCCGAATGAATATGATGATATATGACATTGCACATATTGTCAGGAGGTATCGAATCAAGAAAACTTATCGCTTTCACTGATCCTCCCGACTTTGTCTATAAACTGATTTCATTCATTCTATCATTCATATATATATATATATATATATATATATATATATATATATATATATATATATATAGCTAGATAGATAGGTAGATATAGTTTATTGGAGTAATTTAAAGTCATTCTTTTTTCATTTAGTTTTCTTTTTGGTTTTCTTTCTTCGTTATCCAAATGGCTTCAAAATAAGACCTTGGTATTTTCAGGTTGTTGCCAGCTGTAACATGTATAGTTGCCAACATATATATATATATGATGATGATATTAAGTTTATTAGCACTAAAATAGGGTCATATAGACCCCTTCGCTCGTGCGGGAAGAAAATAATAATAAAATAATAGTAATACGATAATAATTTAATAATAATATACATTCAATATACCACGGACAACAATACTAAATAATATAAAAGACTATTATATACTACAGTCTGAATTGATATGGTATAGTGTTATATACTACAGACTGCATTGATATAGTATAGTGTTATATAATAATAAGATAATAATCATACAATAACAATTTAATAATAATATACATTTAATATAACATGGACACAAATAATAAGTTGGATGATTTAATGATTATGGGTAGAGAGAAAAGAAGAAGTAAGATTTATAAATTTTTTGTGGGATCTAATATAACGAATGGTAGGAGGGAGGGAATTCCATAGGGTTGGACCGGAATTTTTAAAAGCTCTAGAATTTAGGGAAGTTTTACTAGAGTTATGGGAGATAAGTAGAGGAGCATTTTGGTAACGAAGAGAAGATAATATAGTACGTTTTTTTAATTAGATCAGAGATATAGCTAGGGGTGAAAGAATATATTGATTTATGGATTATAGATAGTATACGTAATTTACACCTGAGGGAGAAGAGTAGCCACATACGAGATGATTGATGAGATATTGTAGTAGAGTGATCCAGTCGTTAAACAGTAAGTATACGGGTAATCAGATTAAGTGGAGCAGTAGCTTTAGCAGGAAGTAAATTCAGTAGGGAAGAACAGTAGTCAATTCGGGAAAGTACAAGAGCATTAATTAGAGTTTTAGTAAGGTTTCTGGAAAATGATGTCCGTATTTTTTTAATTCTGAAGAGATGAAAGTTGGAGGATTTTGTAATGGATGATATATGATTCTTAAATGATAATTTGTCATCAAATACTAATCCTAGGTTTTTGGAGGAATGAGAAGGAGAAATAATTATGTTATTTAGAGTAAAGTTTGGAAAGGAAGTTTCAGAAGTAGATATGTTGAGTACAGTAGTCTTAGAGGAATTCATTAGTAGTTTAATAGAGAGGAGCCATAATCTAATGGAGTTAGCACACTCGATTAATTCAGACTTAATGGTATTATGAGAATTTATAGGGAAAAAAGTAAACAGTTGAATATCATCAGCAAAAATATGGTAGTGAATATTTGGAAATTTCTTAATTAGATCAGCAATAGGACGGATATAAATAGAAAAGAGGGATGGACCTATATATATATATATGTGTGTATGTGTGTGTGATTAATTAATATTAATATTTTAAATATACGATTCTGTATATTATAATAATCATATTTTAATAAATATAATTGTATTACTATAATATGAATGAATTCGTGCTATAATATAAATTTGTGTATTCAACAATGTTTCTGACTGTTATTTTCGGCACTTCTAACAGAATCATCAGCCGAAAGCAGTGGTGACTCACATAACAGAACAAAGAGATCTATCAACATCATCAACGGTTAATTTTCATGTTCTAATTATAATGTTCTAATAATGTAATCTATATTTTATAATACGTGAATAATGTGTGATAGATCATATATGATAGAGCAATCGAATGATGATATCATGTTATACTATAGTATACGTATACGTACTATAGTGCACTTATTATAGTACGTATCTATAGATATTAGTAGTTGGTATATAAATATAATGTTAATTATATATTTAAGATTAATATTCGTTTATCTACATTACAATTACATATAAAATATACATAAATATATTGATTTCAAAATAGGAGAAATTGTAATTCCCGCTGGAAGGCTTTCTTATGCACTACCTAAAGGTCCAAGTAATTGTATGGTGGCTGTTAGTAATAATGTAGTTATATTGTTTTATATTCGAAATCACTTATATTATTAGCTCGTGTAATATATATATATATATATATATATATATATATATATTTGAAAACTAGTAAATTGAATTTATTTATAATCATCTAACATAGGTATGTTTTATTTGTGTTAATGTAATTATAATTATAATTACTCTATCATCTTTGAAATATAATTTGACCCCGTTAACGGTATCATACATGAAGTGTATTGTTCACATAAAGACAATGTAGTCTGTGTATGTTTGATAAGTATCAGAATAATACGATATAATAGTGGTCATTGTAATATAATTAGTTGTATTCGTACGTAATTGAATATTCTTTTAAAATATCGAGTCAATTTTAAATATTATCCAGTGATACGTATATCAAAGTATACTTTTGTACATAAATAATGCCAGCAAGAGAAATGCGCACTATTTCGTGATATCGTAACAATAATACTTAACGGTAATATAGTCAGGGTTGTAAAGTTTTAGCACATGACAACACCCTCGTAAATAGGGTAACTTAGTTATCGGTTAACATTCATATTACTTGTGATTTAATACAAATTATATATCGATAGATCAAGATATATCGTATAACATTAGCTATTTCCTTATCTATAAATATTAATTAATATCGCGATAATTAAATATAGTTATAATCGAATAGAGAACATAACCCTATAGCTGATATATTTAATGTTCTTAGCATTACGTTACATATTTGCGTTCGGACACTTGTCACATAAAAGAATAGCCTAGAAAGATTACATGTATATGTATTTACGATGTAGGAAGTTGAATATTTAGAATGGGTTCGGTGGCTATCCGTTATCCTATGATGCATCATTGAATGACGCATGACCCGATATTCAGGTCAAGGTCACGTACGATACGCCGTTCCTCACTCCGTTATCATCAGTGAGGGTACACGGGTTATCATTTCGCCTGGGGAGCTACGTTACCAGCGTGTCGGAAGTGACGAACGGTCAGGGAATGACATGCGTTCCGGTTCTGTGCAACGCCATCACACAGATTAGCATCGAAGGAGACGTATTGGTAAGTCGTCAGTAATATCGTATAGCTCGCTACTAGGCTTATTCGTACTATTATATACTATATATAGTATATAGTACTATAGTATACTATACTATAATAGACTATAGTATACTATATATAGTCTCGCTTATAGGTGGATCAGTAATGGATACGTACACACCCACACACGCACGCACACACACACACCCACACACACGTACACACAGGTACACAAGACGCACAAGTTGCCCGCCGGATTCATTTTCATTAACGGAAAGCGAGACTTCTCCGTGGTAGCCTTAGCGAACGGCGGTGCTTTGTACAGAAACCTCGGTGATTGTTTGAATTCCGCGCATTACTTCCAGGTATTTCCTATGTATACATTTATACCGCGTGCGCAAGCTAAGGGCGATCATAGACAATTGAAATTAACAGATTAACATTGGACTATGTTTTTCTAAATAAATATACCCTTAAAATGAAGCACACACATTTTTATTAATCTAAGGTCACACGACAGCCTCGTGAAGTTTAACATGTAGTTAGATACAAATATTGCCATATTAAAAAGTATTTGAAACCTTTGTAATGAATAATTTGTTATCAAATTTTAACACACTATTTATTTTATAATAATGGAATATAAAATATAAAAAATAGAATTAAAAAAAAAAATTCCTGGAAATTTCTTGGAATTTTAACAGTGCACTGTATAAAATTTTAACAAAAATTTTAACAGTACATGTAAAAAATCGTAAAAAATGACTAAAAAAAAGATTGATAGTATATCGTGTCGTAAAAAATGACTCCAAAAAAAATTGAAGTATACATATATTTTTAGAATTTCAATAGCTCAATTTCAATTGTTTTCTATGATCACCCTTAGCACACGCTCTATAGAGCTGTAGATATATACCGCTGACAACAATCGCCATCTATATTTAGGCCGCGAATATTCTCTGTTTCAAACGTATCGGATATTTGCGAATGTTATCTCTATTTTACACGTTATTACAATCTTATAATCGAGTAAGTTTAAACTTCTATTTAGCAAATAAATATTATTATTATTATTATTATATTATTATTATATATATATATATATATATATATATATATATATATATATATATATATATATATATATATATATATATGTGTGTGTGTGTGTGTGTAGCAGACTAACGTATTATATATGTTCAATGCAGTTGTTTTTAAGTTTATATTATAGATTTTTAATTAGTTATTTTATTAGTTGTGTATTATGTAATAATTATAAATGTTAATTTCGTCTAGTGATTTTTGTGATTTTTGTGATTATTGTGATTTTTAGTTAAGGTTATTTAGCTTATTATATATTTTTAATTAGTTATATTTTTGTTTTCTTTTATGGAATAATTATAAAAGTAGAAATGTTGATTTTATGTATATTGATTTTTGTGTTTTTTTATTTAGTTTTATTTAGTTTATTTAAATATAATTGGTTGACCAATGAACCGTCGCGTAGAAATAATATAATCTGAATTATATTAGATTTAATAATATTATTTCATTTTTGATTAGACCTTGACACGTGGAGCATTGGTGTATGGTTTTTTGTTGATTTATTAATAAAATTTAATTTAAATACAACGGTCCTCTATCATTTTGAGTGGTGTAATATTGCCAACACTTATTTTCGGCCACTCATTATTACATATATGTATATATATTATTAGATTTAGGTATTAGTACCTGGGTAATTGTAAAAACCTTGCTGCTTGTGGAGACAATTACCCTTAATGTAACTTGTTGACATGTCAGATATAAAATAATAAGAAATTCTTAATGCATAAATCTATTTAAAAAATTAGGGATTCACGAATATTATAGTTTATATCTTAATTTTTTTTTAAATAATGATAACGACGAGTAGTATTTATTGTACATGAATACATAGGTGTTACCTACTAGTGTTTTTTTCAAAATGATCACTAAATTTAAGATGATTTATATTTTAAAATAAAATATTAGTATGGTCATGAATTTGTTTATTATACATTATTCTCAAAATTTGTTTTTGTTGTAAGAGGATACAATTTGTATTATCTATATATGTATTTCTCCATATTATATTAGCATACTTAATGTGAGGAATGAATACAGATTTGTATATCATTGTTAGAGCTTTGAAATTTAATAATCTTGTGACTTTACTAGTTATCCAAATTATTTTATTCAGTTTAGCTCTTAGAAATGAAATATGATATTTCCAAATTAGTTTGTTATCAATTATTACACCAAGAAATTTTATATTTGTTAACCATTTAATATTTATTAATTTGTATATCCATGTTTTCTTTACAATTAAATAGAATGTAATTGGTTTTATCAGTGTTAAATGATAACCTATTATCAATAAACCAGTTATTTAATGTTGATAATTATATATTTATATTTCTTGATAATAAAATAATTGAATTGTCAATAAATAATGTGGTATCGTCAGCAAACATTGTACATTTTAATAAATTAAAGGCATTTACTAAATAATTTATATATATTAAAAATAAAATGAATCCTAGAATAGTTCCTTGGGGTACTCGACAATTTATCTTAGCTATGCCTGAAAATACATCATTATATAATACAATCTGAGATCGATCAGATAAATAATTTATTAACCATTTTAGTGGTATACCACAGTAGGTATACCATTTTAGTGGTATACCTATATATATATATATATATATATATATATATATATATATATATATATACAAATAATTATAATAACTTAACATTCGATAATATTATCTTTATCATATATATATATATATATATATATATATATATATATATATATTATATCGTAGTTAAATAACTATGTTTTAGTTTATCAATATATATTAATCACACTCGTGTAAAAACCTGAAATATGTCATTTATTAAAATTAAATATAGCCAATGAAAATAAATATAATCTGGAAATAACATTTCTATATTTAGCTTAAGGAAAATCCAATATTATTCGATTATATTAGTGATAGATTATGTGCATTCTATTTGATTATTATCATTTCATTTACCTATACATAGTTATGTTAAGTGTTAGAGGTACCTTTTTATAGATATATATCAATTCGTACAATTTGAAAATATAAGTAGATAATATCTACTAGATATATATATATATATATATATATATATATATTAGCGTAAACGTGTATTATTCGACTTAAATTATTTATTTTGACAACAAATGTATCTTAAAATAGACATAACTCTATATTAATTAAGTAAATTAAATAATAATAATAATTATATAGAGCGTTCATAATCGATTAATATTATAATCAATAATATGTTGGGATTTCTTAAATCTAAATATAGATATGTTATTTCCAAATTATTGACTCTATATACTTTTTTATATATATACTATTTGTAATAATAAATAAGAGTTATACATTATACAGTTATATAATTGTACATCGATTAATATACATCGATATTATATTTTAAAACGTGTATTCACTATGATATTATATAAGTATTTATATTTAAATTATAAGATCGAATATACATTTATTGTAATTATATATATATAAGTTTCTGTGTGCTTAAATTGGCTAAGGAGTCAGACACACAGGTATTAGGCTGCGAGTGTAATGTCTGCAACAATAAAATAGTTATTAAATAAACTTTAGAAGTTATCTTATATAACTGTGTATACAAATTATCGGCTATCATTAAAGCCATGGATTCCTTAACGTGGGAGCGATTCGAAGGGAAATTAGAGCCATATGGTTATAGGTGAAAACTTCATCTAAATTACTGGATGGGATGAAAGGACTCCATCAGAATAACCATAACAACAATAACAAAAATATATATATATATATATATTTATATAAACTAGCATATCGATTGTTCACCTATTGTTTACTACCGTATATGATAGTTTAGCTACATTCCACTGTGTATATATATATATATATATATATATATATATATATGTGTCTGTTTATATATATGTGTGTGTCTATTTGTATTTATGTATATATATATATATATATATATATAAACCAATAATCGTAATAACTAATAATATAATATTTGTGATGTATATTATATAATAGTTAATAACTATTTTATTATATCAATATATTAATTACACTCTTGAATATGCCTAATGTGTCATTTATTTTTATAAATGATATTCATGAGCAATAAGGGTATTGAATATGTCAATGAATAGCAATATAATCTGGAAATAACATTTCTATATTTAGATTTAAGGACATTCCAACATTATTCAATTCTAATAGTGATAGATTAGATGTGTTCTATTTGATCATTATTATTACATTTACACATAAATAGAGTTATGTATGTTTCGAGATATGTTTTTGCTTTGAAAAATTATTTTATACCGATACTATATACTTCAATTTTGTTATCTAATTAATTTGTACAATTTTATACTAGATTATTCAACAAAAAAATAACAACTAAATCAAATATATGATATATAGATTATATATATATATACATTTACTAGTATACATTAATAAAGAAAACATTTATATATACATATTTTATATTGTTAATTTAAATTAGTTGAATTATTAGTTAACCAATTAGTTGAATTATTATACGATTTCTGTGTGTATTCATTTGTACTTTTATATGATAGTTAATGAATAGTTAATGAATATTTCAAAGTTACCTGTTTATATAAATTATTATAGATTTACATCTATTGTGTAATGCTAATAAGGGAAAGTACCCATACTTCGATGAGTTTTTGTTAGGGGTAGCATAAGTCAAATAAATATGAACATATTGAATAATTGTAATGTGTTAACATACTAATATACACAGCATTTATATTTACAATATAACTATCTTCTTTTATAAATATAATAAAATTTGATATTAAAATATTTTAAGAGTAAAATAAGAAAATTGTATTATTAAAAGAGGCATCTATTGATGAATTCTCAAACTCCGCGCTTTTTCCAATAACGTCCGATATTTTCCGACAAATTGTAAAATTATGTTATTCAATATTAATAAATAATTATATTCTTTAATTATTTTTTAATTAGCTTTCTCCCTTAAACGGATTAAATAAAATTGAGGAAATTAATTAATTCGATCACCCTATACAATAATCAATAGTGAAAAATGTATTGATCATTGATTTATTAAAATTAAATATGTCTTAATATGTTTTGATATATCAAAGTATACTCTATATTTTAAATTTTAAATTTGTTCTGTAGGACCAATAGATTTTTAGATATTCCAACCCGCGTTTAGGTTCTCCGCGAATTATGGATACTTTCCACTAATTGCATTTTAATATTCTTGATTCCGAACAGAGTGGTTTCAGAAAATTTTACAGTACATAAACTATATAAATGTATCTTACTGGTGATATGTTAGTGCCTTAAATCATAATAACAATATACAATTGTTACTTCTCGATCTGTATTCGGTTGTTGATACCATCAAGTATGATTTACTTTCAGATCGCTTAACATTACAACATTATAAATATATATATATTGAATATTTTTATAAAATATAAGTTAGTTATCTGTATCATAATATATATATATATATATATATATATATGTATATATACATATATATATATATATATATATATATATATATTATATATATATATATATGTATGAGTGTGGTAATGTAGTATGTATGAATACTAATCAAATAATAATACATTGATATAATAACATAAGAATGAGAATGATAACATATTTTAATATAGAAGTTAATTATTATTAAATACAGTATATTTAAAAAAAAATTCTATTGAAATTTAAACTATATATATATATAGGTATTACGCGGGTTCAATAGTTATTCAACAAATATTTAGAAATGATTATTATCATAGCGATTTCAAAGGATATTAGAGTATTTAGGTTATAAGTAAAACTTCATCTAAGTTCCTGGATGGGATGGAAGGACTCCACTAAAATAAAACAATTTATAAAATGTTTTTTAAATATAAATAAATATGATTACCATATGGTACATATATATGTACAAGTTTATATATATATATATATCAGAATAATATGTAAGAATATGCTATATGATAAAAGTATGTTAAACAGTGTAACAATGTGTGTAAATACAATGTTATCATTGTTCACATAATAAGTAATTTTTTTTACATATCATTGGTGTCATCATTTTGTATACGCACAATCAGCGGAGTTGTAGCCATTGGGTTTTACCGAAAGTTAGGGTGAAATGTAAACTATCGACCATAGTTTACCGTATATGGTATAAACGTATTAGAATGATCGATTATATCTGTGATTGATAAACATATTCACATATGACACGCCCAGTGGGCGTTTACAATGACATCTACATTAAATAGTCTATATAAGGCGATGTAACTGCATACTTAATACATTATTAAAGTTGTGTTTAATGCGTGTTCAATAAAATGAATATATTATTTACCAGTATTGTTGCTGTATTGATTATTTCAAGTAAGTAATAATAACTATAATTATATATTTATATATATATACATATATATAATAATAACTGCCTGTGTGGCTCAGTTGGCTATGGCGTCAAACACACAACAATAGGGTTGCGGGTTCAAGCCCCGTTCGGACCATTAAAATAGGTCTTCAAATAATATTTAGAAGTGATCTTACCCAGTAAGTAAAGTAATCAGTGATAGTGGTTAGATTATAGTTTGATCATCATCATAATTTGTGATTAACTGATCACAATACGATTAAAATCATATTACAATCATTGATAAGCAACTATGCTTTGATTACGAACTACACTTCTAAATCATTGATTTTAATACGATTGTAATCATTGATTATTAACTGATCACTAACATTGATTCACGATCAGTTGGTAATCATTGATTGTAATACGATTGTAATAGAATCAAAATATGCGATCGTAATCAATACATAGCCCCATGATTGTAGTCTGATTACTTGTTAGATTATAATCTGATTATGATCGTTGATTACTTTACTTACTGGGTATATAATTGTGTATAAATAAATTATCGGCTCTCGTTAAAACCATGGATGCCTTAACAAGAAAGCGCCTTCGAAGGGACATTAGAGCAATATATGGTTATATATAAGTGACAACTTCATCTAAGTTCCTGTATCATACAGTATGGAATTAAAGGACACCACCAAATAAAAAAATCAACAATATATATATATATATATATATATATATATATGAATACACGAAATATTTATAATATATAGAATGTATATTATATAGAATATGATTGATTGTGGCTACCTTGATTGATATACAGTATTTTTATATTTGGCAGGAAAGTGGGGCCATTGAACGTCTCACTATAGATAGGTTGATTTATTATTGTTGATGTCCCATCAACTTTTCGCCTACAGGTATACCTAGTCCTCATGTATAAATGTACTTCTATTTATTTACACTACTTTTATTCTTCTAGGATGCATTACATTATTAATTTTAGTAAATGTATACTTTTTTTCAAATTAATTTTAATCTTTTATAAAAATTGCAATTGTTCTCAATTATATATTTTCTTATAGAGCACCCGTACTTTTTTTCTGTTTCATTTATTTTAATTTTATTTTAAAAATACAATTGAATTAGTATTGTATTATGTGTTATTGTATCCGAATGAATATGATGATATATGACACTGCACATATTGTCAGGAGGTATCGAATCAAGAAAACTTATCGCTTTCACTGATCCTCCAGACTTTGTCTATAAACTGATTTCATTCATTCTATCATTCATATATATATATATATATATATATATATATATAGCTAGATAGATAGGTAGATATAGTTTATTGGAGTAATTTAATGTCATTCTTTTTTCATTTAGTTTTCTTTTTGGTTTTCTTTCTTCGTTATCCAAATGGCTTCAAAATAAGACCTTGGTATTTTCAGGTTGTTGCCAGCTGTAACATGTATTGTTGCCAACATATATATATATATATATGATGATGATATTAAGTTTATTAGCACTAAAATAGGGTCATGTAGACCCCTTCGCTCGTGCGGGAAGAAAATAATAATAAAATAATAGTAATACGATAATAATTTAATAATAATATACATTCAATATACCACTGACAACAATACTAAATAATATAAAAGACTATTATATACTACAGTCTGAATTGATATGGTATAGTGTTATATACTACAGACTGCATTGATATAGTATAGTGTTATATAATAATTAGATAATAATCATACAATAACAATTTAATAATGATATACATTTAATATAACATGGACACAAATAATAAGTTGGATGATTATGGGTAGAGAGAAATGAAGAAGTAAGATTTATAAATTTTTTGTGGGATCTAATAGAACGAATGGTAGGAGGGAGGGAATTTCATAGGGTTGGATCGGAATTTTTAAAAGCTCTAGAATTTAGGGAAGTTTTACTAGAGTTATGGGAGATAAGTAGAGGAGCATTTTGGTAACGAAGAGAAGATAATATAGTATGTTTTTTAATTAGATTAGAGATATAGCTAGGGGTGATAGAATATATTGATTTATGGATTATAGATAGTATACGTAATTTACACCTGATGGAGAAGAGTAGCCACATACGAGATGATTGATGAGATATTGTAGTAGAGTGATCCAGTCGTTAAACAGTAAGTATACGGGTAATCCGATTAAGTGGAGCAGTAGCTTTAGCAGGAAGTAAATTCAGTAGGGAAGAACAGTAGTCAATTCGGGAAAGTACAAGAGCATTAATTAGAGTTTTAGTAAGGTTTCTGGAAAATGATGTCCGTATTTTTTTAATTCTGAAGAGATGAAAGTTGGAGGATTTTGTAATGGATGATATATGATTCTTAAATGATAATTTGTCATCAAATACTAATCCTAGGTTTTTGGAGGAATGAGAAGGAGAAATAATTATGTTATTTAGAGTAAAGTTTGGAAAGGAAGTTTCAGAAGTAGATATGTTGAGTACAGTAGTCTTAGAGGAATTAATTAGTAGTTTAATGGAGAGGAGCCATAATCTAATGGAGTTAGCACACTCGATTAATTCAGAGTTAATGGTATTATGAGAATTTATAGGGAAAAAAGTAAACAGTTGAATATCATCAGCAAAAATATGGTAGTGAATATTTGGAAATTTCTTAATTAGATCAGCAATAGGACGGATATAAATAGAAAAGAGGGATGGACCTATATATATATATATATGTGTGTATGTGTGTGTGATTAATTAATATTAATATTTTAAATATACGATTCAGCATATTATAATAATCATATTTTAATAAATATAATGTTATTATAATTGAATGAATTCGTGCTATAATATAAATTTGTGTATTCAACAATGTTTCTGACTGTTATTTTCGGCACTTCTAACAGAATCATCAGCCGAAAGCGGTGGTGACTCACATAACAGAACAAAGAGAAATATCAACATCATCAACAGTTAATTTTCATGTTCTAATAATGTAATCTATATTTTATAATACGTGAATAATGTGTGTGTATCATCATATATGATAGAGCAATCGAATGATGATATCATGTTATACTATAGTATACGTATACGTACTATAGTGCACTTATTATAGTACGTATCTATAGATATTAGTAGTTGGTATATAAATGTAATGTTAATTATATATTTAAGATTAATATTCGTTTATCTACATTACAATTATATATAAAATATACATAAATATATTGATTTCAAAATAGGAGAAATTGTAATTCCCGCTGGTTTTCCATCCTATGCACTACCTAAAGATCCAAGTAATTGTATGGTGGCTGTTAGTAATAATGTAGTTATATTGTTTTATATTCGAAATCACTTATATTATTAGCTCGTATAATATATATATATATATATATATATATTTTAAAACTAGTAAATTGAATTTATTTATACTCATCTAACATAGGTATATTTTATTTTTGTTAATGTGATTATATTAATTATAATTATAATTACTCTATCATCTTTGAAATAGAATTTGACCCTGTTAACGGTATCATACATGAAGTGTATTGTTCACATAAAGACAATGTAGTCTATGTATGTTTGACAAGTATCAGAATAACAATTCGAATACGATATAATAGTGGTCATTGTAATATAATTAGTTGTATTCGTACGTAATTGAATATTCTTTTAAAATATCGAGTCAATTTTAAATATAATCCAGTGATACGTATATTAAAGTATAATTTTGTACATAAATAATGCCAGCAAGAGAGATGCTCACTATTTCTTGATATCGTAACAATAATACTTAACGGTAATATAGTCAGGGTTGTAAAGTATTAGCACATAACAACACCCGCGTAAATAGGGTAACTTAGTTATCGGTTAAATTCATATTACTTGTGATTTAATACAAATTATATATCGATAGATCAAGATATATCGTATAACATTAGCTATTTAGTTATCTATACATATTAATTAATATCGCGATAATTAAATATAGTTATATTCGAATAGAGAACATAAACCTATAGCTGCTATATTTAATGTTCTTTGCATTACATTAAATTTGCGTTCGGACACTAGTCACATAAAAGAATAGCCTAGAAAGATTACATATATGTATATTTACATATATGTATTTACGATGTAGGAAGTTGAATATTTAGAATGGGTTCGGTGGCTATCCGTTATCCTATGATGCATCATTGAATGACGCATGACCCGATATTCAGGTCAAGGTCACGTACGATACGCCGTTCCTCACTCCGTTATCATCAGTGAGGGTACACGGGTTATCATTTCGCCTGGGGAGCTACGTTACCAGCGTGTCGGAAGTGACGAACGGTCAGGGAATGACATGCGTTCCGGTTCTGTGCAACGCCATCACACAGATTAGCATCGAAGGAGACGTATTGGTAAGTCGTCAGTAATATCGTATAGCTCGCTACTAGGCTTATTCGTACTATTATATACTATATATAGTATATAGTACTATAGTATACTATACTATAATAGACTATAGTATACTATATATAGTCTCGCTTATAGGTGGATCAGTAATGGATACGTACACACCCACACACGCACGCACACACACACACCCACACACACGTACACACAGGTACACAAGACGCACAAGTTGCCCGCCGGATTCATTTTCATTAACGGAAAGCGAGACTTCTCCGTGGTAGCCTTAGCGAACGGCGGTGCTTTGTACAGAAACCTCGGTGATTGTTTGAATTCCGCGCATTACTTCCAGGTATATATTAAACTATATATTTATTTATGTTTTATCTAATTATTAATTTATTTTGTTTTAAGTATTTTATTTAATTTTCATTATTTTAGTTATGTTATATGTCTTACCTTAAATTGTATTTATTACATGATGAATGACATTATGGGGAGTTGTTTTTTTAATTTATTCTATCTATTTGTATAATAAAAGTACTTATAATAAAATATTAATAAATTATAAAATATAAAAATACTTCTATTGGAATACACATTTATAATAACGTTAACTATATTTTATATTGTGTTTTTTTAATGACAGAGTAGCTGATGTTTTTGTATTAATGTTGGTGTTGTACGTATCGGGGAAAGGGATATACTTGTAGTGAGATGAAAGTATTTCTTATTATTGGCACAAATAGGATTCCTGCGTCAATGGACCTGACGAGCCCATATTCTCGAAGTTGATACACCATCTGTCCTCATTATTTTTAATTATAACAGTATTTTTAATACCAGTAAATTGTTGGCTACTCTGGTTATAGATTTAATAATAACCTATATATCTGTTTTTAATAAATGTATTATTCTACTAGAAAACTAAATTATTAAATGTGAATTGATAATGTTGTTCTTTTGTATATATTTTTCTTTTAATATTTTTCTTTAAATCTTAACAAATTTTTATTTTATTATTTTATTTTAATTTTACTAAACTTTTCCCTCATAAATGATCTTTAAGGAAGTGAAACAATTAGCATCGCGCTTATTCGTTTACCATGGTCATGCCTAAATTATGATATTATGTATATATATATATATATATATATATATTAATTTATTAAGTACATTAATTTACACAATGATAACAGTTACCTTATAATAGTAATAATACCTATTGTTATGATACAATGATACTATCAATATTTCAAGAAAATTAAATAATAAAAATATGAATTATATGGGTAACGTTTATAATAGTAATATGTATATGAAATACATTTACAATTTCACATTAAATAATGTGTGATATAGTGTGATTAATACATCATTTAATTGTGAATAATAACACGTAACGCTAGAATATTAACACTAATATACCATGATAACATAAATACGTAATCGACTTCTCTTTCTCAAGCTCGGAATACCGGCTTCAGCTGGATCTATAGGCCGCAAAATTGGCAATTTCGGAAAACTCGATATAATGAAGATATCCAGCGATAAACCATTAACTATGTGCGCTGTGTCCTTACTTGTCTATGTTAGTATTAAACATGTAGGCATTCATGATAACAACTAATTATTAATTACCTTATAATATACTTAGTAAAGCGTTGCAAATATGAAATTAATATAGTTTACGTATAATACAAATATGTATAATAAAATAGCGCTTATAAGAATAACAAGTAGATTATTTTAGAAATGTGCGTTCTCAAATATATATGATGACATTTAAATCAATAAAACTGTAAATAAAACTAATATTATTAGTATCTACTTAACGAGCTAGATATAAAGACATATGTGCGCGTGTAGGGGCATTTAATGTTATTGATAACTTTGTAATGCAACTATAGGTCGCATAACTACACGTATATGGACTGCAGAAACATATTTTATTGTAATTATTCTGTTTAATATTATTATTTGATATCACTGTTAAGTGTCTACATAAACTATTATTATTATTATATGTACATCATCGATGTGAATAAAATGGATAATGAATGTAATGTATGGTACTTTGCGAGAGAAGCGCTGCAATCGAAACCTCTACTAAATAACTACTATATTTTTAATTTTATTATATATATATATATATATATATATATATTGATAATTGTGATCAATTGTAATGTACCATACTACAATTAAACTTATATATTTAAATTATATTAAAACATATTAACATCCTCATAATTGTGTGTATTTGATTTGCATAATATTTTTGATTTCATAATCTAAATCCATAGATATACATAATAGTCAATTCTATCCAATTTTACGAACATCCTACTTTATTAATATTGACATAAATAATATGAATAGTGTCCAATCACTGATGCAATTTTGTTAAATTATTGAATAATATGTATATAAAGGCATGCCATTCGTGTATCTATCTTTTACACGCATTACGTACGTAATGTGCGACGTGTCAATCGATTATCCACTTTGTTTATATCGATAATTTGAACTCTGACCTATATCGTTAATACGGCAACGCGTGATATCCAGACAGGAAATCAAACAACTAGTTTGGGGGCCCATACGTTTCGTCAACTTCCCACGGGTAGGTCTAGAATTATGGCTGACTATCACAGTTACAAATTGAAGATGTACTATCGCGGTGCCGCCTATCTGGCCTGCGCTCTAGTAAGATGCCCCGACAATGGCGAAAATGCCATAGTCGATTTGATTCTCCCCCGTCATTGCAGTTTAACGTAAGTTATAGGGTGCGATTCTACAAAAGTTAATCGGGTTGAAAGGCGCACCCCTTGCTTCGCCTATCGTTTATATTATACTTTTAACAGCGCAGTACAACTCTTTATAAACAATGTATAATGTAGAAGATACGCCCCTTATCCTGATGCTACTTTTATAGAAACGCTACCATAGCTGCCGCCGTTCGTGTTCAGCGATGCGTGACCGATATTAAACATTATTAGCCTAACTAGTATTGGCTGCTGGAACGTAGTAGTTATTTAGATAATAGAGTTTTTTTTCAAAAAATATATTCGTATTCGCACATATAAATACGCACAGTGTACATCGCATACGCACGCACACACTTGACTATATATAGATTATATTTTATTTGTTTATAATTTAATTATTATATATTCTTAACACTTGTGAAATTTTATAATATGTGAATGTTTAAATAAATAACTTACTTTTTTATAAACAAGTATACATATATACACACGTGCATTCATATTTATAGTTTACCTATACAATTGAATTATACATGAATATTTTAGTTGGATATATATATATATATATATATATTTATATATATATACTTATGTATTAAAATTAAACACCACTCATTTACAATAGCAATATATACGATTTGAATACCGTGGGACCTAATAAACCTAAAATAGAAATATTAAAATCTCGAAGACATTTTCTAAATTTGAAAATAAGTAACGTGACACCTTCGTCTACTACCGGAAGTAGATTGCATATTGTTAGTAATCATTACTATTTTTAGGTATTCTCGTATTTTTTATTTAGTATTATTTATAAATTTCTCTAAGGAAAATAAAATTAAGTATAATAATAATATTATATAAATTATATATATATATATATATATATATTAATCTATATTTATAAACATTAAAATAAGTAGTGTGAAAAATCTCTTCATAAATAATCTACAAAACGTTATTCAATAGGCATCTGCACGCACTGCGAATATAGCTGCAGACGACGTGCTACACCAATGTGAACAACAGTACGATAACGCTATCGCTTTTTACATGTGTGCAGGTAACACCTATAGCTGATTTCATATAATTATAACTATATATATATATATATATATATATATATATATATATATATATGTATATAAATATATATATATATATATATATATATATATATATTATATATTATATATATAATGTTCTCATATTCACTATATATTTACCTATTTATCCATATATTGATATATCTCCAAATATGTCTCTACATCCATACATCTTTCATACCACAGAAAGATGTGGGAGCCTCCTCGCAATTTTTAAATATTTTTTGATATTATTTTTTTAATAATCTATTTATATATTTATTTTTATTTTGAGGATTTTTTGAAGGATTTTAAAATATTATCTTAAATATATTAAAAAAAATAGATACATACTTCTCAAAATAGTTAATATAACATGCCAAATACACATTACCAACGATATAACAAATAAATGTGTCAACTAATGATATGAAACCTAGATGCAGAGTAAATAACAAATCAAAGTAGGGGAAAGTAACAGAATACGGATACTCTCGGTATCTCAGAAACCATACATCCTACAAAAAAATGTTTAATGAATAAAATATTCATAATTATATAGTCTAAAATGTATTTTTTATTTTTTTATTATTCAAAATATGTCCAATATATCCAATAAACTGATTTTTTTATTACGTTTTTAAATTTATGAAAACAAATTTCAATTTGAAACCTTCTCAAGAATATATAAATGTATCGATATAAAATATAATACTATATTATTAAAAAATAAAGCATTCTAAAAAGTATGTATATAATTTCTATATTTGTTATCAAATATTCATTAAGTTATAAGCATATATCTAGAAGACATATAAGTCACTAATCAAGAAATCGGACATTCTAGATGTCTTAATACGGACACCCTATAACCAATCAACGCGAAACGTACGAACTCTTCTGATAATATTAATACCACAAATAAAGCTAAATCTAAAAATTGTATTATTTAAATTCTATTATTAATTAAAAAATAATAAAAATAAATAAATTATTAACTAATTAAATTACAATATATTTTTTATAAAATTAATTTTAAATAACGTAATTGTAATTTGTCTGATTGATTCATCAATAATATATAGTTTATCTAGTGGTATATAGGGTGTCCGTATTATAACACAGGATGTCCGTATTCGGACATGCAAGTGTACCGAATACGGACACCCCCGATATCTATGGAATTAAAAGATTAAATAAAATTTTAAAATCACAATAATATCTATAATCATATAATATTATTATATTGTAATTTTTAATACAAATAATGAGTTGATTGAATAAATATCTACTATATCCTAACCATACAAATACATGTCCATATATATTATAATATAATTGTTGTATAAACTTTAAATTAAAAATGTAATGTAGTATATCTAATTATCTATTATAACATTCTAAAACAATTATAAATAACAAAAAAAATATATATATATATATATTTACATTATATTCTTTAATATATCGATATAACAATGCTCCATAGATGTATTATAATATATTATATATATATATATATATATATTTATATTTATATATATATATATATATATATATATATAGATCAGATAAAATAATTTAGTTATCTTTCTAGATTATTATTTTATCTATATAAATAACTATATGTATTGTATCGCCATATTGTTATAACATAGTCATTTATTGATGACATTTCTTTTTCCATATCAATAACATGATAAGTTAGTGTAATGGTATACTATTAATGAATATAGTAATTTATAAAATTAAACTAAAAGTATGACGGTGAACACCTTACCCTCCATGGGTGGTAATGTGGCCACCTTAATAATTTCAATTAGATACGCTAAAATAAAAAATGATTCGGCAGTCCTCTTATATATCATATATGATATCATATATATATATGATATATAAGATCTTATGATACATCTATGTATCTATATTGAAAAAATATCGTATTAGAACTAATTAACATTACCCCTCTTTCCCATATTAGTATTATTGTTATTGTTAATTATATATATATATATATATATATATATATATGATTTAAAACTTATATTAAATATTAACTAAATACAACTAAAGTAAAATTGTATTAATTATCAATAACTTTTTAGGAACGCCTCAATGACACGGCCTTCTAATATGAACATCCGCTACACATGCAATCAAGAATTATCTATACATATATATATATATATATATATATATATATATATATGCATATGTTATAATATACAATAATGTTAATATACAATAATGTTGCATTTCATTAATCAATGATAATTAATTAGTAATAAATAAAATAGTTACATAATTTATTTTTTATTTAATTACAATAAAAGTATAATATTTTAATAATATGGAAATGTCCACAATATAGTTTTATAAAAATAACATAAATTATAATAATATATTTCAACAAAAATATTATCTTTATTTATATAAGTTTGTGTATTAATAAGTGTGGTATATACATTATGATATTAATATTATATAAAATACGAATTCAAAATTAAATATATTTCATACAATTAAATTATATTTATAAAGGGTTTTATTTTTAAATAAAAAGAATCTTCGTAGGATAAATATAAATCAAGTCAATTTATTTAAGAGTCCGAAACAATAGTTGATAACATTAATAAACTTTAAAATTAAGTAGGACTTATTATGTAAATGAAAATATCCTATCTGGAGAAACACAGATCAAATACTATCATATATACCTTAATAAGAATGTATTGATCATATTAAGCGACATGAATGCAAGGATGGGACCAAAAGATGTGAAATATACTTAAAACATATCAATAAATAATAATGGAAGTCGGTTCAAAGAAATTATGGAAGAATACCAGCTATTGGCAGCTAACTCACAATTTCAAAAGAAAATAGGCAAGTCATGGACCTGCAGGTATCCATGGATGTTATCACACATGACGGCATAAGAAACAGCGAAGCATATGACACTTTCGTATCTTTGGGATCAGACCACAGAATAGTAGTAGCTAATGTGACACTAAAGGTGCGTTCACACCAAAAATTTCCGCTGGAAATTTCCGGTGGAAATGGGTATAGAGGAAATTTCTGATGGAAATAGGTGTGAACGACTCAATTTCCGATGGAATTTCCGTCGGAAATTCCATCGGAAATGAAACTCAACATGTTGAATTTATTTGTGAATTTCCGATGGAAATGATAATCATCCGGGTATTTTATACTTGAATAAACTTTGACATAATTTATTATTTAAATTTGTATTTGTTATTTTAAAATTATTATATACATTTTATTTTATTTACATTATCATAATGATTATGGATACATTATTACATAACATAATAAGTAAATATAGTGATAATAAATGTTTATGGGATACATATTGTATAGACTATCGTAAAATAACAAAAGAACTGCAGTTATGGATAGTAACCATTGGATACGATAGCAGGAGAATTGAATTTAAATGGTTTGTTATTTTAAAATATTTACAATATAATATTGAATATAAAATTGAATATTATATTGAATATAAATTATATTATAACATATATTTTAAATAAGATATATTTATAATAATTATTCATTACTAATATATTTAGTTTGGGGTATATTTACTATGTAAAATCGTAAATATTATAAATATATTTTAAAATAAATTATATTTAAAATAATATACAATAACGAAACCTATTATGATAGTACTATTAACTAGTGGTGTATAACATTATACGAAGTATAGACCGTAATTAATACATAATTTATGTACCTAGTTACTACTATGATATTTATATTAAATACAGGTATATATAATTATTATACGTAAAAATGGCGTACGTCGATCGAGTCGAGTTTTGTAAGACCGTTATCAATAATTTATCCAATGATACTATTATTATAATATGAAAAGAATATTTCATAAATTGATATATAAATTATATATTATATAATATATATAGATTCAATATTTGAAAATGAAATACACTAGATAAATAATAGAGTTGGGAACGGTTTTCAAAATGTTACCAACAAATTAGGCGGGCGGCGAGCGCGCGACAGTTATAAATAGTTTTATGAGTTATAAATAGAGTATATGTTTATATTCAGTGAATATTATTCACATATCAATGCATGCACTGTATGAATCATAAAATGTACACTACTATTGATAACATGATAATGATTATATACCCATGATGATATATAATATATATTTACTTTTGTATATGATTATATTATGTATTATTATACTTGTGATGTATAAATATAATATATATATATATATATATATATATATATATATATATATGTGTGTGTGTGTATGTATGTGTGTATGTGTGTGTATATATGTGTGTGTGTTTATATATGTATGTGATTCCCTATATATATATATATATATATATATATATATATATATATATATTAGATCACTATTTAATTCATCAATGCAGATTTAATAATATATATATAAATAATTGTCATCGTTTATTTATATCATTTATTTAAAATTAATAGGATTAGAAACTAGAATACGAATCATGAAATGTCAGCAAGAATTACAAGAAGTTGTAATACAATAGGGAAACCTACCTAGAGAAACAAGAAAATGAAAATAAATAAAATTGTATATATTTTACATGTATTTTCTATATATATATATATATATATATATATATATATATATATTATTGTAATGTATAGGATATATATGTAATGTATACCTACAAATATAATGAGGTAATAAAAATATATATGTTAATAAAAGTGTTATAAAATTAAAAAAATTATACTTTTTCAACTTTTAACTACCAAACAACCGCGCCTTCATTTGAATACAATTCATTAACTCCATCGCAAATCTCTCTTGCGTTACCCGTACTTTCATTACAACTGAAAGAAGATAATTCGTTCATTTCTAGTCTACATTATATTCTATATCATTATTTCTTTCATTCGGTATTGTTAATTTATTGTGTAAAAAATGATCCTGACATCTTAAATGTTCTTCTCTGAATCCATCCCATATTGATCTTTCAGAAAACTATACTCCAAATGCCTATACAGACAATCCTAGGATTGGCCAGGCCCTTCTCTGTATATATATATATATATATATGTATTTTTAAACACCATCATTTAACCCTATAAAGTACCTATAACTCCATAATGAATACAAATATATGTTTACTAAAATATTGATAAAACTATTATCATATGATTATCACATGATTATCATATTTATAACAAGTATATTAGCCCCCTTGTATTTAATCCCATGTATCATATTTCGTGTTATCACATTATTATGGTATATTAGAATTTCCATCAGAAATTTCCAGCGGAAATTTAATATCCAGTGAGAACGGATGCAAGAAATTTCCAGCAGAAATTTCCATCAGAAATTTCCAGCAGAAATTTCCAGCGGAAATTTTTGGTGTGAACGCACCTTAAGTATATCCGATCAACAAAGCAGACTTTGCAGCGTAAACCCAAGTACGTTTGGAGCGATCTAAGGGACCAATAAAACTACATGAGAGGTATACAAGTAAGAAATAAGTTGAAGTAAGGTATGAATTATTGAAGTAAGGAATAAGTTTAATATGCAACGACTAAATGAAGAAACAATGTCTGAAAGGTATGAAAGGTTGGTGGAAGCAATTAATGTGACAACGGTAGGATGCGTGAGACAAGCCCTGAAATTTAAAATTAAATTAAATTCTCACGACCCAAGAATTATTAATGCTCGAGAAGCTATAACTACCGCACATAAAGCACTTGGTTAGAAGAAAAAATGTCAAAGTAATCATACTCTATACAATCAAAAGAGAATAGAGATTTTCCGAATATATAAGGTAATTAATAACAAAGATTTTCGTATTCGAATTGGAAAAGAAAGTGTTTGTAATTGAACAAGCTGGTCTGGGTATGAGATATCTAGAAAGTTTGAATTTGATCAAAGAAATATCTGGCAGAAAATGTACCCAATCATCACAGTTAAATGGTAATAGTGCAGAGGATAGAGTTGTTCTATGGTATGAACACTTTAGAAAATTTCTCGATAACTCACCTGAAGTGACAGAATAAAATGAAGAAATACCTCCAGTTTTGAAAACTTGCATATAAAAAATACATATTTACACTTGATGAATATGAGAAAGCGAAAATATAAATAAAATGTGGGTAAAGCGCAGGAGAAGATGGTATAATGCCAGAAGTATTCAAATATGTTCCAATTGATGACATTGTGCTTGATATCATAAACAACTATTATATAAACAGTGAACAGTGTGACTGACCTATGGAACATTTCTAACATAGTCCCAGTACATAAATCGGGAGATCTCACCAAAGCTGATAACTACAGTAGAATTAGTCTCACTTCTGTAATGGCCAAAAATTATGATCGTATTAAACTCAGTCGAATACGTCCAGTATTTGATTCTATACTTAGACACAATAAAAATGGATTCAGACAGAAGAGATCAATGGTCGGACAGATACTAGTAATAAGAAGGATACTGGAGGGAATTATGAATAAGAATTTACCAGTTGCCTAAACATTTATTGACTTCAAGAATGCATTTGATTCTATACATAGAGGTAAGATGGATAAAGTAATTAGATCATATGGAATACCTGATAAGCTTTTTAATACAATAAATCGGAGCTATGCTAATACTAGATCGAAAGTATACTCATCAGATGGCGTATCTGAAGAGTTTGATATAGTAGCAGGAGTTCTACAAGTTTAATCGATGTCCGTTTAAACAAAGTGTTTGGTAAACTTTATTTTTGGCATTTTCTCAAACTAAAGGGTTTAGATCGACTATTTACTAAAGGGTTTGGAAACTGTTTAGTTATGCCGTTTTAGAACTAAAGGGTTTGTTAGAATACATTCCAAACCTTTAGTTACGCATATTTTATACTAAAGGGTTTCACGAGAACAACTACTAAATGGTTTTAAACCCTTTAGTTGCATTTATTTTATACTAAAGGGTTTCACAAGAATATTTACTAAATGATTTAAACCCTTTAATCATTCCATTTTTATACTAAAATGGTTCGTGATAATAACTACTAAAGGGTTTGAAACCCCTTAATAAAGCAAATATTTTACTAAAAGGTTTCGTGATAATATCTACTAAATGGTTTAAAACCCTTTAATTAATCTAATGTAATGTATTTATAGAAATTAATACCTAATATGATTTAGATAATATGAAGATAAGACAATAAATAATGGAAACATATTTTATAAATCTTATGTATTTATAGAAAATACTATTAATTTATGTCGTAATTTTTAATTTAATCTTATTCTGCAAATCTGAAGCTAAAACAACAAATAATGGAAACATTATATTTTATAAATCCAATATATTTATGGAAATTAATATTCATTTATGTCATAATTTTTAATTTAATCTTATTCTATATCTGAAGCTAGGATAACAAATATTATTTTCAACTAAAAGGTATTGGATAGGTACTAGAATGAGATTTTATATATTGATTGTAGTATTATTGAGATTTATATTGTAGTTAATATTGCCTACTATACATATATACGTGACTAACCTAGTCCGGAGGTTCCTCATCTGAAGTATTAAGTGTAACGGTATATATTGTAAAGTATTGACTTTATTGTTGATAATAAATACAATTCGATTCGATGATTAATGAGTCAAACAGCTGAACTCGATGCGACCCACCGACACACGCGACAGTTATTAATAACTAGAGCCGGCGAAAGATAACGGGCGCGACCACGGCAAGACGAAGCCAGCTGAATTAAGAACTAATCCAGAACGATTAATAATTAATAATAAGCCTACGAGGAGATAACGAGGCGCAGAAGGGACAGCGCACTAAGAGCAATTATAGATAAAGACTAACTCCGAGCCACGAGGGAGGCAGTAAGATATTAATACTAATTAAGCCAGTGTCAGATGACACCTATCAAGCCAGGGGAAAATTCCAAGCTGGAACCAAAACTCTCGACCAATGAACAAATAGTAAAGTTGCAAAGATCATAAAAGAGGCAGGGCTAAACTTGGCCACACCCCTCTTCCTATATAAGGAGACCACCGGAAATGATCATGCTCTCTTCCTACTTTGCCTTGCGACATTCATTGAACGACATCTGAAGTCAAGCAGACTGCATCATACACCCGAGCTGAATCGTCAAGAATGCCGTACTCTTCAACATCGTAGATCGAGCCCTGAGAAACCATACAACTGTGAGTTGACCCACTATTGTATATTACTCTTGTACTATTCTAACATTATATATCGATTTGTTGTTTCCTATTAAACTTAAATTTACTTAATTGAAACCTGCCTTATTGATTTATAATAGTGAATAGAACAAACCACATAAACTCTCGCTTTAAGAGCTCTGTTCAGTCATACAAATAGACTATACATTCTGTGACAACCAGATCAAATTCTTCTCACGAATTATTCTTGATTCTTGTTCCACTTGAATAGATACTTTTGTTGATCGTTATATTCGCAATATAACGCAGAATCTTACATTTGGTGAGTAGGCCAGTCAATTAAATAATTGTTTCAAAGGACAGCATACTCCTACGATTCATATTGTTTACTTGAGAAATAACTATATTCAATATAGTTATTTAGTTGTATGTAGTACAATCGATACGATAATAGAATTATTATATATTTGATATAGTTGATATCATACACTGATACCACTTGTATTAGATTTTATTATATTTTATTATTCACTTGATGCTGAATACGATCAAGTGCATACTAAACGAACTAGAGAGCTTATTTTTTTTATATATTTCTTTATATATTAACTTATAACTAAACGAAATATATTGGTGAAGCGCTACATCGCACCCACATACCCACATCTTAACTTACAGGTATTTAATAAATAGTATTAAATACTCAAGATAACTTAAGTTGCTATCTAGTATGCCGGAAATTAGCACAACCGCGTCGGGTGTTGATACTACCTTAGAACAGTCGGTAATTAGAAACTATACTCCGTATTTGGGAATACTAGATGGTACCAATGAGGCACTACTGTTAGAATGGATAGAGAGAATAGAGAAATGCAAAACGAATGATGCAACTCGTTATTTCTTGAGTATGACCACATCATGTGGGGCGATACAGAAAGTAGTAGAGAGACATGAGATATGGTATGAAGCAAAGCGAGCGATACTAGAAGGTATGCGCTATGATGCTAAAAGTAAGGCTATGATGGATGTTAGAGATATCAAACGTGGTAGTAGTGAGACTATACCAGCGTTCATACATAGGTTTAAGGAGATAGTGAGAGCCGGATATGGTAGTTCATTATCAGTTGAGCTAATGCAGTTGATTATAGGATGGTGTTGTAATGCAATAGATATACCTGAGAGGTCATTGTATGTTATAGCAAAAGAGAGCGGAGGTGACGTAAACAAATTTTTTGAGTTGATAATTTCGAAAGGAGACGTAGAGTCTGAGATAACAAAATTTAGGATGAAATATAATTACAACCCAAACAAGGAAGAGTTTACTCTTAATCCTTTCCAAAAAGTCGTACCTTCAGATACGCAATTAGGTTTTGGCGAAACCAATAGACCAAGTTGGTCTAGTAATACTAGAAATATAGAGCCTATGGACATCGGTCCAAAATTAACAAGATTAGATGAGATAAAACAAATAAATAATGAGAGGACACAGTATGATATGATAGAAGAAATTAGAAAGTTAAAAATAAGGAATGATGAATTGATAAAATACTCAAATACTGACAGAAAAAGAGAAATAGAATGTTTTTATTGTAAGAAAAAAGGTCACATGAGGAATCAATGTAATCAACTGGCAGCTGATAATGGGGGGAATAGATATAGGGAAAATACATATAAAAATAGAGGTGATACTAATACGAGAGGAAATAGTTATAGAGGGAACAACTCAAATAGAGGAAATATTTATACTAGAGAAAACACTTATAATAGAGGAAATACATATAATAGTAATAGAGATAGGGGTAACTTTGATAGAGGTAATGGCCCTCATGAAAATAGAGGAAATATTAGAGATAATAATTAGAAATTAAATATCAGCAGCGGTAGCGATCATAGACTCGACAATCAGCTAGCAGCCATTCTGGAATCAAATTGTAATGTGGGCGATTTCAGGGATATTATACCATCTCTGTTATTTACCATTAACAACGTTGAGATCCGATGTCTGATTGGGAAAGGAGCATCATGCTCCCTGATTAGAAGAGATACATATATATGCATTAAGCGATAGTGCACGCAACCTGCGTAGAAGTACAGGATCCTTAATATCGGTACATGGTAATTTATTAGAAATAGAGGGTATAACGGAATTAAAATTCGATGAATTCCAAGAGAAAAATTAGATTAGTAGTAACTGATGAGATTGCGTATCAATGTATCATTGGCAACGATATTTTAGATCACTGCAATCTTATTGGCCCCACTAATGGTAGAAAATTAATTTATAACGGTATTGAACATAAATTAGGAAAAATAGCAGGCGTAGACCATATGAGTTTAAGTATATCCGAGGCATACACTAAATATGAGGAAATTAATATAATAAATTGGGAAATATAAACATTTATTTTGTAATAAGGGAGATAAAAATGGAAATTGTGAGATGATAGAAAAGGTTCGGAGAATGTAAGGGCGGATTTTATGTCGAGAATAGAACCAACAGTAGACATAGCATTTTTAAAAGTAGAGGGAAAAGTAGTGAGTGCCTTAATTGTAGTAATCCACAATTTAAAGACCTACATTTTGAGGTAATTGGGACCGAACAGAAATTAGAATTCCCGGGGGAATGGGAAAAAGATGAACAGGAAAACGACAGTTTTACTAAAATGGATGGTGTTCTATTTAGTTATAATTGTTATGAAAGTGCAAACGCGTCGACGTTAGAATATCCTCGGTTATTATTACCGGAGAAGTATAGAGAAATGGCTATAGAGAGAGCACATGTAGATGTAGAGCACATGGCCTACAGAAAAACGCATCTAAGATTGATAGAATCTTATTTCTGGAAAGGCATGGGCAAGGATATTCGCGCACAATTAGGGTTATGCGCAGTTGGTCAGTTAAACAATAGAAAGCCTAGGTCACATGAGATGGGAAAATGCCCATAGCGACATGTCCGATTGAAATAATATCAATGGATTTAATAGGACCATAGATACCTAACCCCCGTAATAACAGATATATTCTCACTATACTCTGTTATTGTACCGGTTATTAAGAGGAAATAGTGAAATAGAAACTATAGCAGATAAATTCATATCCAGGCATGGAATTCCTGAAGTTATCTTAACTGATAATGGAATGGAATTCACTGCACAGGATTTTGGAAGATTTTAGATATTAGGTGTTAAGCATAAGCGAAGCACACCGGGTCATACAGCGGGTAATGGGCGCATTGAGAGGTTTAATCGAACGCTCAAAGAAATGATAAATAAATTAGTAAATAACGTAGTGGACAGGTGGGAATCAGTGTTATCTAGCGCAATGTTGGCCTACCGGTCAGCATTGTCGGATACCACAGGATTCACACCATTCTATCTAATGTATGGAAGGAATGTGAAATTACCATTCGCCACATTATTGAACGTTAACACGGTGAATTTCTTTGACGACAGAATTAACAACCTAGCGAGAGCTCTTAGAACAGCGAAAGAATTAACGTGTAATTCGAGGAAGTTTGTTAGGGATAGGCTAGCTGCGAAAGCGCGCAGCGAAAGCATTAGCATAGGAAATAGAGTAATGCTATTGACAACTGACCGCATAACATTTGCTTCGAGATGGGATCCGAGATGGATCGTTAAAAATAGATACGGGAAAGTATTAGAATTGGTTCACCAGGAAAGTAATAAGGAATTAGAGTCAACATAGACAAAGTTAGACTATAGTAAACCCACATTGCAATTGGGACTCCGTTAACGTCAGAATGAGATGCAACCAATTGCACCAGTTTAAAACGAAGTGGCGTGGCTGTTAAAACACTAAATGAATCCGGTCAAAACAAGGATTTGTTTAGTGTGAAAACACCACGTTCCGTTACTGGTAAGGTCCAGGGGCAATTTAGAAACCGTCCAATAAAATTGAGAAATATAGTAAGAGGTAGTACAGATAGTGATAGTGTAAGCGAATTACAACCTAGGAAAGAGCTGAATAGTAGAGTAAGCTCTGGAGGTTATTCAGACTAAGATACAGAATAGATATTTTTTTTGATGTTTTCGGAAAAATAGCAAAATCACTATTTGGGACTGCAGAAGACTCAGAGGTAAAGGTCATAGAAGAGATATTAAGAGATATAACAGATATATAGAGGGGACGCATAATGTGGTAGTTTTATTTTGACTACGATTGTAAACAAAATAAGAGGCTACGTAGCCACGAACAAAGAGCATATTGAAAGTTTAGAATTCTTTATGAAGATATTTACGAAGCGGATGGAAAGCTTCGAGAGGTTGTCATTAGAAAGAGCAAATATGACAAGAGGTCTACGGATGATAGACATTCCTGTAAATGATTTGTATGTTATGAACAGCGAATATAATAACTTTGAGAAACACTTAGACCTATATGAACAGCAGTAAGAGGCTTTACATACAGGTTTTCTGACAGAAATACGTTACCAATAACAAAATTACAAGACATTCTAGATAGTGCAAGGGATCAAGTTACTCTCACGTAGATCTAGAATGGTATTACAAATTCAGAAAAATAGATACAATAGCGGCAATAGGGGACGAGTTGATATTGGGAGTATTTCTACCTTTCATAGGAGGAATACAACCTATATCGATTCTACACTATACCGGTCCATAAAGAAGGAATTACTATGCAAATAGAAGTAGAAAATTCCAAACAGTCAGCACAAAGAACAATTATATTACGACTCCTGAATCATATATCGGGCGCGCACCAATGATATGTTGATTCTAACATTTTCTTATAACAGACGGTTCTTCTGCGAACGCGTAGTTATAGCAGGAAAGAGAGATAAAGAAAGAGTGTAAATTCACGGTAAATAAGATGAAGAATGAAACAATCGTGATGAGAGTTGATAGTAACAGGTTCATGCTTTCTATTATAGGGGAAGAATTATATTTACACTACGGGGGTGACAAAATCAACTCGAGGATATTAAAAGAGGGCGTATATTAAATACTGCTAGGCATACATTGCCGGATGACGGAACAAGGTTTCCGTATCCATTCCATAATAGAAGTCGGCTTAATATGACAAGTGATACCATCATAATAAGTGAGACTAACACAATGAACACCTTCCAATCGGAGCACATCCGACAACTAACTAAAGTATTCAATTATAGAAATCTTGAAGAAATTCAGGGGGTAAGTTTGGAAAATATAGAGGACATGACAGGTAGCTACGAAGATATAAACGGTAATGGTATATTTCATGCTGGAGGTATATTGTTTGATGTTATAATATTTATAATAGTTATATGTTTAACCTACTTTATTATAAAAGGACCACTCAACCGTTGTTCTTGCGTACAAAAACGTAAGTACCAGAATAATCATTCCGAGAGGTACGACTTACCAATTGAATGTGATGTGCCTATTGTGAAGAAGAGTTTAAATAAGACCAAGGGGAGGCTATTTGAGACTGTGGAAATGACCGAGTTAAAGACCTAGGCTGTTGAGATAAGTATGTTACGTAAGTATAAATAATTTAAAGTTAATTAAAATTAATTTACTTAATTATAGCACGTACATTGTTAAATTGACAAAGAGTCAAATAGTTTGAAATGCTTGAAATAATTGTTAGCATAATCATGATATTAAAATGATCATGATATATTTATTATTATAGGAGCATAAGCTCAAAATATTGTTAGGAATCAGCGTATTCAAAGAAACTAGAAATTTGACAAATAGTCAAATAGGTTTAAATGCTTGAAATAATTGTTAGCATAATCATGATATTAAAATGATCATGATATTATTTTTATTATAGGAGCATAAGCTCAAAATATTGTTAGGAATCAGCGGATTCAATAATCAATTGTATAATAGAAATGGAAACCATTGTTAGATAACAAATTAACATAAACGAATGTTAATTATATTTATTATTAGAGTTAAAATATTATGGTAATATTTGAACTTCATAGTGAAGGGCGAATGTAAAGTATTGACTTTATTGTTGATAATAAATACAATTCGATTCGATGATTAATGAGTCAAACAGCTGAACTCGATGCGACCCATCGACACACGCGACAGTTATTAATAACTAGAGCCGGCGAAAGATAACGGGCGCGACCACGGCAAGACGAAGCCAGCTGAATTAAGAACTAAGCCAGAACGATTAATAACTAAAGCCTACGAGGAGATAACGAGGCGCAGAAGGGACAGCGCACTAAGAGCAATTATAGATAAAGACTAACTCCGAGCCACGAGGGAGGCAGTAAGATATTAATACTAATTAAGCCAGTGTCAGATGACACCTATCAAGCCAGGGGAAAATTCCAAGCTGGAACCAAAACTCTCGACCAATGGACAAATAGTAAAGTTGCAAAGATCATAAAAGAGGCAGGGCTAAACTTGGCCACACCCCTCTTCCTATATAAGGAGACCACCGGGGATGATCATGCTCTCTTCCTACTTTGCCTTGCGACATTCATTGAACGACATCTGAAGTCAAGCAGACTGCATCATACACCAGAGCTGAATCGTCAAGAATGCCGTACTCTTCAACATCGTAGATCGAGCCCTGAGAAACCATACAACTGTGAGTTGACCCACTATTGTATATTACTCTTGTACTATTCTAACATTATATATCGATTTGTTGTTTCCTATTAAACTTAAATTTACTTAATTGAAACCTGCCTTATTGATTTATAATAGTGAATAGAACAAACCACATAAACTATCGCTTTAAGAGCTCTGTTCAGTCATACAAATAGACTATAGATTCTGTGACAACCAGATCAAATTCTTCTCACGAATTATTCTTGATTCTTGTTCCACTTGAATAGATACTTTTGTTGATCGTTATATTCGCAATATAACGCAGAATCTTACAATATATATATATAAGGTGCTGCTTATAGGTGCATTATTAAGTAAGTGATATATATCTTTATCAGATATTAGTGGGCGTGGCTTAGTCACGATATATGATTATAGTAGACGGATTCAATAATACTACATCCCTCTACTAAGGATATCATATAAGAATAATACACGTAAAATAACATTAGGTATAAAATAATATTTCCGTCACAACTTTATGTACTTAATTGTTATTAAGCCTCGATAAGTCGATCTGGCGGTTTCACTTGCCTGCCATATCTAGTGGTGTATGGAGATCCATTTGTGGGTATGAGCTGGTATCTATTCCTTTTCAAATTCTGTTTCTCCGTTGCGAGATTATAAGATCTTGCAAGAACTCTATGGGGTTGTATTAATAACGGTTGCCATTCTACCGAAGTCCCTTATATACACTTCTTCACCGTCTTGTATCTTTCGTAAGGTTTAGAATATCTATTGTGTCTGTTTCTTTTAATCTCTACTTTCTTCTTTTCGTTCTTCTCCCTAAATATACAGTGGTCGTCTTTCTTCATTTAATTATCTAATTTAAGACCAATTACTGTTGTTCTCAGTTTTCTGTTCATCAGAAGTTCTGCTGTTGATCATCCAAAGCTGAGGGGTGTACTTCTGTATGATAGTTGTCCTAGATAGGGATCTTCTTCTTTTTCTAGAATACTCTTTATCGTTTTTATAGCTCTTTCAGCTACAGAATTACCTTGTGGGTGTTTAGGAGATGATTTTATTGCTTTATACCCGTATTTCTTTTGGAATTCATTGAATTCTTGTCTAATATATTGACTACCATTATCTTATACTACGGTCTCAGGGATACCATGTCTAGCGAAAATAGATTTTAAAGCATTTAATATGTCTATTGCTTCTTAGAAGCATCGTTTCAAAATATCTTGAATAATAATTAACTACGATTATATAATGTCTTCGTTCGTGAGTATACAAATCTGTTCCGACTATTTCCAAAGCATGTTTAGGTGTAGGTATGATCTCTTAAGGTTATCGGATCTTTGGCCCATATATTTGATAAGTCGTGTAATTTCTGACCATATTTTCTATGCCTATCAACCAAACGCTGTTTCTAGCCTTGCCTGGCATTTGTTAATACCTTTATGTCCTCTGTGAATCTCCTTCATAACCTCTTGTATATGATTCCTATGTATAATGAGTCTATTTTCGTACGTTAGACATCCTTTCATTATTGATATAGTTGCTTAATGTTCGTAATATGTTTTTAGGTTCTCGTCTTTAGCATCTTTCTTTTCCCATCATTCTTCTGTCTTTTTTATTACCGTCTGTAATATTGGGTCAGCGTCTTGTAAGATTCTCAATTCATTTAATTGAATTGAACTCCCTGGTTTAAATTTATTCTTTACTAATTTATTATCTCTAGGATATTTGAAGTTTCTCTTTATGCTGTGTATCTTGAAAGAGCGTCGAGCGGATGCCATCCGCTCCGATGTTTGTTTTTCCTTGTATATATTTCATGTCAATTATATATCTCATGAGTCTTAATCTATACATTTGTATTCTAATTGGTATTTTTCGACTTCCTTCTTTCTAAATAGAGTTATCAATGGTTTATATTCTGTTTCTATAGTTATAGTTGCTCCGTTTACGTAATATTTACATTTTTCTAGTCCCCAAACAACTCCTAAGGCTTCCTTTTCAATTACTGCATAGTTATTTTGTGGCTCGCAGCTGCAATCAATATTTCCTTTGTCATCTATTTGTGAGAGTATAGCCCCTATACCTTGGTTTGATGCATCTATTGTAATGATACTCTTTTTCTTTATGTCAAAAAATGCTAATATTGTCGGTTTCTCAAAAATCTCTTTCAGTTTTCTAAAGTTGTTTTCTTGTTCTTCTTTCCATATCCAAACTATGTTTTTCTTGAGTAGCTCTTTTATGGGGTGGCTTGTCTCCGCTATTTCACTACTGAATATATCATATTGACTTAGAAAGCCAAGAAAGCTTCGTACGCCTTTGACATTAATTGGTCTCGGAAAATCTCTTAAACCGTGTATCTTCTCTCCCGCTTTAATGCCATTCTTTCCTATTTTATAGCCTAAGAATTCTACTTCTTCTTTTCTAACTTTACATTTATCTTTATTTAGTATCATTCCAGCTTCTTCTATGCGATTGAGTAATTCGTTTAAATTATTGTCATGTTCTTCTAGGTCATTATTAGAATATCGTCCATGTGTATAATGATAACTTTACAATTATTCAGTATTTTATCCATTTCTCTGCAGAATATTTCTGGAGTAGATGTTAATCCGAATGATAATTTCGTGATAATATATATATATATATATATATATATATATATATATATATATCTTCCCATGGTGTTAGGAAGGCAGTTAATTGTTGTGTTTCCTCTTCCAGAGGAATCACAACAAATCATTTTCTGTACGGTTTCACGTAACGTAAGGAAAATGGAATTGGTGTGATTACCCTATTAGATATAAGCAAGGTACCCACAGAGTGGACATGGTGGAAACAAAATTATGAGATTTATGCCTGTTCTAATGAACTAGAGAAGAAATCAAGTAAAGTCCAAATAGCTAATTTCATATATGCGATAGGAGAAGATGCAGACGAAATATATAATTAATTTGATATTGAGAATACAAAAGATGAAAACAATAAAGATAAAGAAATAAAACTAGAAATTATAATAAAAATATTCGATAACCATTTCATACCTAAAGATAATACAACATATGAAAGGTATTGTTTTTTAAAATATAACAACTAATATATTAAAGTATTGAAAGTTACTACAGCTGTTTAAAGATTCTTGCTAATCATGTTCTTTCAAAGACATGAAGGAGTCCCTTATTACGGATAAAATAATAATCGGTATAAACGATGAAACTTAGTTAGAGGTTTTTATAAGAATCTTACAGTAAAGAAATAACGGCAGAACATATTGTCGAATCATGTAAGATGAAACAGATGTCGCGAGAACAGAATGAAGAAATTACTAGAAAACCGAAATATAGAATACGTGAAGACTGATTTCAAGAAGAAAGAATATATGAAAGAATACAAGAAAAAAGATTACGAATATAAAAAACCAGCCGAAAGAAAGACGTGTGGTAAATGTGGGAATTCCCTTAATTATCTTAAGATACATGAATTTAGAAACTGTCTAACTTATAAGTCGAAATGCCATAAATGCAACAAAGAGGAACATTGGAAAAGTTATGTAAAAAACCAAGTGAACGGGAACATACACATACTTATGCAAATTACGAAGTTAACAGTCTAGATATAAAAAGGTCAACAGGGAATTATAAGTTCCTCGGAGAAATAAATGTACCTGAGAATAAATCATGGACGAAATTGATAAAAATCAAAGCACCGGGATTTAACTAAACATGTGAATTTAAAATTGACACGGGAGCAAGTGCAACTATTCTCCCTTATACCAAAAAGTTACCCCAACTATACAAAGTAATATTGTTATATGATATGCGCGCCTCTAGCGAGAAAGAGGAGAAAGAGGAAGTAAACAATAACAAATAATTAAGAATATAAAATGTTAGTTATATTTATATAGTATAGATAATTAGATATATATATGTATTGTAGTATATAACAATTGGCGACGAGGATTAACTAAAAACACAGAATATCTATTATTAAGTTTAGTTTAGTAAAAATTAGTAAAGATGACTAATTTCGGAACTATTGGAGAATTCTGTGCCGATGAGGAAACGTTTTCAAGTTATTCAGAGAGAGTTGAAGCATATTTCTTAGCTAACGAAATTAAAGATGGAGAGAAGAAGAAGGCAATATTAGTGACGGTGATAGGAGCCAGGACATATAAATTATTAAGGGACCTATTAATTCCAAAGAAGCCGATGGAAGTCACAGTACAGGTATTATTAGAAACACTAACAATACACTATGAACCAATTCCATGCGAAATAGTAGAACGGTTTAGATTTAGTACTTGCGATAGACAAGATAACCAGAAAATAGTTGATTATATTGCCGAACTAAGACGAAGAAGTGAGCATTGCAATTACGGTAACAAATTAGATGAACATATAAGAGATAGGCTAGTCTGCGGCGTTAAAAATAATCGAATACAACGAAGATTATTATCGGAAGAAAAATTGACGTTAAAAAGAGCTATTGAAATCGCCGTGGGACTGGAATTAGCAGAATTGAATTTAGCAACAATTGATTCTTGTCATAACAATAATTCGGTAATAAACAAGATTGATTATACTAGACATAATAAACGAAAGGAAGAGGAAATCGGAAGTAAAGTAGAGCATAGTAGGAATGACAAGTACAAACTGAAATGTACTGGTTGTGGGAATAACGGTCATGATGTAGACAAATGTAGATGGAAGAAATGTAAATGTTATACATGTGGAAAGTTAGGACATTTAAAATATAAATGTCCCCATAAAGAGACTAATTATTTAACACAAGAAGCAGATGATGAAGAACTCATATATTCCATGTTTACCGTAGAGACAAAGGACGATGGAGTTATGACGACTACATTACGATTTAACGATATAAGTTGTACCCTACAAGTAGATACGGGTGCAGCGGTATCGATTATATCAGAGAAGACCATGAAGGAGTTATGGAAACCAAGTAAACAACCGAAGTTACTATCATCATCTGTAAAATTACGTACTTTCACGAATGAACTTATACCAGTGATGGGAAGAATAGAGGTAAAGACGGACGAAGGTAAATATATTAAATTGTATGTAGTAAGAGGATCTGTACCAAATATAGCAGGTAGGGATCTAATTAAACTGTTATGACTAGACTGGGGGAATGCTGTTCCATGTAATCGCATTGCACATAGCTCGATGGGTACATGGAAACAAGAGTTCCCAGAAATTTTCAGGGAAGGATTGGGTTGTATGAGGGGCATTAGTGGTAAATTATATGTGGAAAAAGATGTTAAACCAATATTTTTTAAAGCACGAAATGTTCCATACGCCATGAAAGACAAAGTAGAGACAGAGATAGAAAGATTGAGGCATGAAGGGGTTATTGTAGAAGTAACTCATTCAGAATGGGCAACACCTATAGTACCGATCTTAAAGAGAGATGGAACCATACGATTTGTGGCGACTATAAAATTACTATAAATAAGGTATCGAGGTTGGATTGTTATCCAATTCCAAGAATTGATGATTTGTATGCAAATTTAGCAGGGGGGTTGAATTTAGTACCCTAGACCTATCAAACGCATACTTACAAATGCCATTAACAGAAGAGTCTAAGAAATATACCACAATTAATACCCATATAGGACTATTTCAGTATAATAGGTTGTGTTTTGGTATAGCTTCTGCTCGAGCGATGTTCCAAAGAGTCATGGATAACTTAATAAAAGGTATACCCAATGTATGTGGATATTTAGATGATATATTAGTAACGGGCGTAAATGAAGTGGAACACGACCGCAATTTAAGGAAGGTTTTAGAACGACTAGAAAAGGCCGGAATACGACTGAATGAAAATAAGTGCCAATTAAAAAAGAACGAAGTACAGTATTTAGGATATATCATTAATAAGGAGGGTCTACGACCTATAGAGTCGAAGGTAGAAGCCATACGAGATGCACCAAGACCGACTAATACAACACAACTTCGTGCCTACTTGGGCATGTTGAACTATTACGGAAAATTTCTAAAGAATATGTCTAACTTACTAGGCCCAATACATATATTGTTAAAGAAAAATAAACGATGGCACTGGTCTGACGAATGCGAAAAATCATTTATAGAATCAAAGAAGAGATTAATGTCGGCCGATCTACTAGTTCACTTTGATGCAAGTAAGGAGATCATAATTACATGTGACGCATCACAATATGGAATTGGTGCAGTGATGTCTCATATAATGGAAGATGCGACGGAACGACCAATAGCGTTTATTTCCAGAACTTTAGCGCCAGCAGAAAAGAATTATTCACAAATTGAGAAGGAAGCACTGGGGGTAATATTTGCAGTGAAGAAATTTCATAAATATTTGTTTGGAAGGAAATTCATTATTGCAAATGATCATAGACCTCTATTGACATTATTCAATAGTAATAAAGGTATACCACAAATGGTATCTGGAAGGATACAACGGTGGGCACTAACATTATCCGCATATGATTATACATTCAAATATTTGCCGGGAACTAAGATACCACATGCAGATGCACTCAGTAGACTACCATCACATAGGGCTACAGAAGAAGTTCAACCACTACCTGAAATAATATTTACCATAGAGACAATAGAGGACAAATTAATCGACTGTAAGTTATTGGAAAAGGCAGTAATAGAAGATACCATGTTAAAACAAGTTAAAAGATACATCAGAGATGGATGGCCAGAAGAGAATACTCTGAGAAATGAGGGTATTGGATATTATAGAAGGAGAACTGAACTTCATACTCATAATGAATTAATATTATGGGGGTCAAGAGTTATAATACCACGGTCATGGCAGAGAAAAGTATTGAAATTATTACACGAAGGACATCCAGGAATGACACGTATGAAGGGTTTAGCAAGAAGTTATTTCTGGTGGCCCTTAATGGATATGGATATAGAATCAATTGTTCGGGAATGTCCCGGGTGTCAAAATAGTAGAAATTTGACTGAATGCAAATACAGTTCGTGGCCAGATCCCCAACAACCTTGGAAAAGAATTCATATGGATTTCGCTGGCCCTTTTTTGGGTCATATGTATTTAATAGTAGTCGATGCATATACTAAATGGCTAGACGTAATAGTAATGGGGCACGTTACATCTTGTAAAATAATAGAAAAATTACAAGAAATATTCGCGACACATGGTTTACCACAGATTATCGTTACTGATAATGGTACAAATTTTGCAAGCTCCGAAATGTCACAATACATGAAGAATAATGGTATTAGACATCTATTTTCACCGCCATATCATCCAGCATCTAATTGAATAGCGGAAAGAGCGGTACAGACATTTAAGAAAGCTATGGGAAGAACAGAAGGAGAAGGATCAATTCACGAGAAAATACAGAGATTCTTATTAAATTACAGAATTACACCACATACACTAACAGGGAAGGCACCATGTGAATTACTGATGGGCAGAAGAATTAGATCAAAATTAGATCTCTTACTTCCTATGGACAAAGAAGGCGAGTACAAACAAGAAAAGAGGAACCTGTATAACCCAGGGGATGCTGTATTCGCAAAAGACTTTAGGAATAACCAGAATTGGCTAGAAGGTAGAATTGAAGAAATACATAATTCTATAGCATGGGTTAGACTACCAGATGGAAGAAGTATTAGACGTCATATAAACCATCTACGAACGAGAGGTAGCCAAAGTATATTGAGGAAACCACCAGAAATAGAGGAAGACGTTCGTTCAGAACCTGGCATAAGACAAGAACCTATTATAACACCAGGAAACGCTATAGAATCTGAAATACCACTGTCGAATTCGTTCCATTCAGAAGTATCAAGAGAACAAACAGAATCACAGAATGTTGAAGATTCTCCGACGATTGATGTCCCACCAGTGAGGAGATCATCACGGGAGACTCGTCGACCCAAACGTTTCGACGAGTAGGTGATCCTGATTTATCAGGATAGACATCAGCATCGACTGATGTCGAGGAAGGAAGAAGAGACGTGTTATATGATATGCGCGCCTCTAGCGAGAAAGAGGAGAAAGAGGAAGTAAACAATAACAAATAATTAAGAATATAAAATGTTAGTTATATTTATATAGTATAGATAATTAGATATATATATGTATTGTAGTATATAACAAATATATAATTGAGAGGACCAGGAATGGTACCCTTGGAAACAGTTGGAATGTTTACGGCCGAAATGACATATAACGGAAGTACAATAAGAGAAAATATGTTCGTACATATACTAACAGGTAATACATACTATACTTCGTTCAATTTAAAATTTGCGTATAATCATATTATAGTAAGTGAAGTGAATCAACAAAAGAACGCATTCATTTCGCCTCTGGGATTATATCTGTAGGCTTATTAGACTTCCATTTAGGTTCATTAATGCATTGGCGCAGTTTCAAAGAATTATGATTAACCTATTTATGGATAATATATTTAAAAAGTAGTGTGTTATTTAGACGATATAGTGATATTTTCTAATGATGTTTACCGACATATAGAGACAAATTACAGGGTATTAAGTATATTTAGGGTTAACGTTGAACATTGATAAATATAAGTTATTAAAGATAATATGGCTAAACTAATTGTATCAGCTGCTAGCATATATATATATATATATATATATATATATCATATCATATAATACTAATTATAATCATACTATAATAATAATATCACTATAATTATTATACTATAATAATCTTGTAATATCACATCTATCATACCAATTGAAGAAAATGCAGGTTCTAAAAAAGTGTATCCCATGGTGCATTCCAATGGTTCATTGTATTCTAAAGGTAGATAGTTATAAAACTGATTTTCAGCTTCTCAAATATCTTTATTCGTTTCCCATCCATTATAGAATACAACATAACTTACTTTTAATTCCTCTTAATACAATACACCAACGTAATCAGACCAATCAGACTATCTCTAGCACAATTGCAACCTCCCTAAATATTTCAAAAATCTCCTTATCTTCTACTCCCACTAACACATGCCATATGCATTAAACTAATATCAGAGCGTGGGCAATGTAGATCCCATGTAGGTGTTCCTGTGTAATAGACTTCCACACTATATACGTTAGATATCTACTTGTATGTTAATAAAACCTCTCCTATTCACTTTCCTATTCACTCCTAAGTCACGTGCTTAACTTTATAACAACATAATTAGTTGTATTTTTATAATTTGTGTTTTTTTTCTAATAATATGATTCGTTTTATATATATATATATATCATATTTTTATGTTACTGGAAGTATCTAAATATATTAAATTAATTAAATTATATATATATATATATAATAATAATAATAATAAAAATAGTTTAGGCATTACCCTGGATGAACGAAAAAGCAGAGTTTATCAAATCGTTCACCCAATGTCATTGAGGAGGGGGAAATCAGATATAAAATCCGACACGAACCATTACCGGCCACACAAAGAATCAATACAAAGTACTCGAGAATATCTTATATTACATATTTAAAATAAAATTAGACTTCCTGGATAGACAATAATACTGATAGAATATTAAATACAATTTTAATAAAATATAGTATGTAAGTAATTACGGTTTATAAAACATGTAAAATTTAAAACAAAGTACAAGAATAAAATTATAAAATCCCTATTATATATATACATATATTAGTATATATATATATATATATATATATATATATATATATATATATATATATATATATATATACTATAGTAATGTATATTTAAAATTAAACCAATACAACAATAACATATCGTAGAACATTATTTTCTCTCTATTAAATATGCACTCGTATATATTGGCTCTCTTGAGTATACCCTACGTCTAAGAACCGAGACAGTAAACTATATATATATATATATATATATATATATATATATATATATAGGTCAACATATCTGAACACAAATATGGCATTTTATTTTAATTCCTAAACACACTGACATCGAATTGAATTATATAACTATCTATATATATATATATATATATATATATATATATATATATATATATATATATATATATATATGGTAACACCGAATACAGGTATACATGTACTTATAGGTCTGTATATAACCGTTTGTAGGACATACATGTGCACCGTAAAGTTACAATGTATAAGGTGTACAATGTATAATGTGTACAATGTATAAGGTGTACAATGTATAATCTGTACAATGTATAAGGTGTACAATGTATAATGTGTACAATGTATAAGGTGTACAATGTATAATGTGTACAATGTATAAGGTGTACAATGTATAATCTGTACAATGTATAATGTGTACAATGTATAATGTGTACAATGTATAAGGTGTACAATGTATAATGTGTACAATGTATAAGGTGTACAATGTATAAGGTGTACAATGTATAATGTGTACAATGTATAATGTGTACAATGTATAAGGTGTACAATATATAAGGTGTACAATGTATAATGTGTACAATGTATAAGGTGTACAATATATAAGGTGTACAATGTATAAGGTGTACACTGTATAATGTGTACAATGTATAAGGTGTACAATGTATAAGGTGTACAATGTATAAGGTGTGCAATGTCCGATGTACAATGTATAATGTGTACAATGTATAAGATGTACAATGTATAAGGTGTACAATGTATAAGGTGTACAATGTATAAGGTGTGCAATGTCCGATGTACAATGTATAATGTGTACAATGTATAAGATGTACAATGTATAAGGTGTACAATGTATAAGGTGTATAATGTCCAATGCACACTGTTCACACTGTTCACACTGTACATAGTGAGCCTTATACAGCAGGCGTTAGTGCTGCGCGCATCGTGACGCATACGTACACAAGGCACGGTGTGCGGTGTACACACGATGTACACACAATGTGTACATATTAATTATTGATGTATATACCTCTGAATAGTAGTGTTAGACAGACCGTTACATGGATACTATCTATTAGATAAGCAGTTCCCCCGAAGTGCTATATTAAAACGAATAAATTAATCGAATTTTATCAAATAAAATATGATATTTAACAAATATACGATATAATATTCAATACGTTTGTGTATGCCCTCCATTAACACGGTGTGCTATTAATAATAGCCTAGTATACATATATGTTATGTAATCTATACATGTTATACAATACTATACGGTTATAGTAGAACGACGTCGTACTATAGTATACTATACACCTGTAATGCTATCAATACATTTGTCTTTCAAATAATACACACAATCGTTACACTGAAATAAAATATTTGATGAAATACAAATAGAAGACATAAACAGTATTACAAATAGAATCGTGTGTGTATATATATATATATATGTAAATAGATCATTTAACAATCAAGTCGACAAGCTAAATTTGACGTACTATATTTGCCTCTGAATGCGTATGCCTCGTAACGTTCGGAATGATGCACATAATCTATTAATGTTATGTTACAGCTCAGTATATGGATGTATATCTAAAATATCAGTTACATAAACTATAGATAATTATGAATCTAAAAAGTATATCAATATATATATATATATATATATATATATATATATATATATATATATATATTGATATATATATATATATATATATACATATAAATATATATTAAGTACATATACATATATTTTAATTGCATAAATATCCGCCCAGGCTAAAGCATCGACCTAACAGGTATATATGTTATAACAGGTACCAGGACACTTCTTGACGTTAAAGCCCTTCCCGGAGCCATAGCTTTTAAAACAATACTTACAAGTAATATTATATAGTTTTGTATATAAAAGATCGGCTCTCGTTAAAACCGACATTCCTTAACATGGGAGCGGCTTCGAAGGGACAACTTTTTAAGACCATTTAATTATGGGTAAAGTTTCATGTAAGTTTCTATGGACGAAATGAATTCACTACAATAACAATAACATTACATATATATGTGTGTGTGTTTGTGTGTGTTGTATGTACGCGTGTCTATCCGTATACTAATATACCATAACATTAAAAACGGTCTACATTCTAGCCGGTAACCTGTCGCCTAGAATATCCTTGACCTTCGACCTGACGATAGAGCTGAGGTCACGTGTGAGACGGGCGCACCTCGTTACCGTGTACCTTCTTCGGTACAGGAACGCATCCATTATGATCTGTACCTCGTCGGCGATCAACCGTGACGGGAACTCGCCGCAGTGGCCACGCCCCCTATCGTGGTCCGGTGACGTCATCTCTGTCGTCGTCGTCGTCATCGTCGCGGAAGAGGTTGTCCGGATAGCGGATGTTTGACCGACGCTGGTGAACGGTTCGCCTACTGGCATTTGTGCTGCTTCTGCTGGTACTGGTGCTGATGGTGCTGGTGGTGGTACTGGTGGTGGTGGTGCTGCTGGTACTGGTGGTGGTGCTGCTGCTGGTGCTGGTGGTGGTAGTATTCTTACGTAATACCCGTCGATTTCGTCACTGCCGTAAGTGTGTACGCCGGTAAGTATGTGCGTGCGTGCGCGCGCGCGAGTGGATCCTAGCGAGGGGGCGTGGCCTACGTAGTTAATGTTACGTAATACCACCGAGTCGTCGTCGTAAGAGAGTGCATGTGGCCTGTCCTTAAAATAACAACAATTCGTCGTAATGGATTATTACCTCTAACGCAGTTCTATGCGATTATGTACGCAAACAAATGAAAGCACGAGGACATTCAGCTCACTTCGTTCAATTATGAATATACGTGTATATATATATATATATATATATATATATATATATATATATATATATATATATATATATACACGTATATACATATGATATTACTTATTTATATACTACATGGTTAATTATAAATATATATAAATATACACTATATAGGTTCCACACACACACACACACGCACACACACATATATATATATATATATATATATATATATATATATATATATGATGAATTATGGTTTACTAGGCACCGTTACCAAGTGATAACATTCCTCGTACGTGCACGTAAAATAAATAATAAAATCAAAATCAAACGGAAAAAATATGAATAATTAGAAGTAATAAGAATAAAATATATAAGATATGCATAATAAGAATAATTGTCCTATAAGGACATTAGGTTGAGGCTAGATACGATTCGAGATGAATATTTCAGAAGATGACAGTTTTAATTAAATTATAGATCAAGGGAGTTAATTCCAGAGTGATGGGATGATATATGAGTATACACGTTTCTTGAATTTAAGGGAGGATATATGTGAGAGAAATAGATATATATATATATATATATATATATATATATACATATACAAAAAGTTTGCTTCGATAATAGGAGAAGGATTTGCTAACCTATTAGACGATGAGATGACTCCAGATGAATTTTACATTAAATTCAAAAAAATCGTACATACCGCAGCTGAAAAAGAAAACGGACTCTCCGAATCTCAAGCGAGGTAAAAGAATTATGTGCAAAACGAAGAAGCGCTAAAATAATGATGTTACAAAACCAGTGTAATGACGAATATACAAATAACTATAGAGAATTAAATAAAAGAGTAAAAGCAGAAGTAAAAAAACAAAAGAATAATAATTTAAGTGAAAAAATATCTGAAATGGAAGAAAATTTTAAAAAGAATAACACACATAAACTATTCAAACAAGTTCGTGAACTAGAAGGAAAGAGATACAGATATACATGTGCTATGAAAGACTCCCAAGGTAATCTAAAGACGAAAAAGCAAGATGTATTGCATATCTGGAAAACGCACTTTGAGAAACACCTAAATACACAATTCAAACAAAAATGCTCTGCAAGAATTTGACTCAGTAGATGTTAATAATGAAAACATACCGCCAATAACTGAACAAGAAGTTAAGTACTCAATAAAACAGCTAGCCAACAGAAAGTCACCTGGGGTTGATGGAATAACTTCTGAATTGATAAAAGCTGGAGGTGATATTATGACTAAAACATTAACAAACCTGTTTAATAAAATAATTGTGACAGAGAATCCACCAAATGACTGGTCTAAGATGATAATAACACCAATCCACAAAAAAGGTGACAAACTGAACGCCGCAAACTATAGAGCCATTGCACTATTATCAATACCAGGTAAAATATTCTGCAAAATATTGATGAACAGATGCTCGCACATAATTGAATCATCAATGAGTGATTCTCAATTCGGTTTTAGGCCTGGTAGAGGAACCACGGATGCAATATTTATTATAAGGCAGTTGATCGAGAAGGCAAAAGAGCACCAAATACCGCTCCATTTCCACTTTATTGACTTTAAAGTAGCATTTGACACTATTTGGAGATAGGCACATTGGAAGATGCTGCTTAAGATAGGTATCCCAAATAAATTTGTCGAGATAATCAAAAATCTATATGATAAAACGGAATGCTCCATAATAGCTGGAGGAGAACTATCGGACTGGTTCCCAGTTAATATTGGCGTGAGACAAGGCTGTATTATGTCACCAAGTGTATTCGACATATTCCTGGAATATGTAATGAAGGGTGTTAAAAGTTTGAACCGTGAATTTCAATTAAACGAAAATATGTCTGTTGATATCAGATACGCAGACGATACGACACTCATATCTGCTGTATTCGAAAACTGCAACTATCTACATTGGAACTTGAACAAGCTTGTCAAAAATGGGGTTTGAAGATAAATCCTCTTAAATGCGCATTAATGACACCAGATAGCAATGCTGAAATTGAAATCGACAACTACGTGGTTCCCAAAGTTTCCAAGTTCAAATTTCTGGGTAGTCTTGTTCTAGACTGCTCCTCAGATGTTGAACACCGAATATCAATGGCTTCACAAGCTTTCAGTCGACTGAGAACGATATGGTCATCAAAAGACGTATCAATACATCTTAAGACTAGACTCTACGGAGCACTCATTCTGCCGATTGCCACATACGGTTCAGAGTCATGGACTACAAGACGAAAAGAAATAGATGCGCTACTAGTGTTTGAAATGAAATGCCTTAGAGCTATACTCCGGATTACTAGGTCTGACAGACTCAGAAACACCATGATACGAAAGAAACTAAACATAAGTGAGACGATAGAAGACATCGTTCTTAAAAGAAGAATTTCGCTGGTTTGGTCATGTTGTCAGGAATACGTCAACACTAAATTCCAGCTACAAGCTAGATTTCAACAAAAAGAGACCAAGAGGACGCCCGCCAAAAATATGGTCTGATGGCATAAGGGAACAGTGCGGTGAGCCACTCTTAAATACAGAGAGACGAGCCAAACGACGAGATGCCTTCGGAAACTATGTATTCATGTGGAAAGCAAAGGGACGATAATCCTACGCATTTAAGTCAAGTAAGTCACATATACAAATGAAGTTAAATAGTAGTATAGGTGGTGGTACGAACTAAGTGTAGTTAAAATATATATCAAGGAGCTGAGGAATATATATATATATATATAAGTATATATAAGTATATATAAGTAAGTCGGTAGAGGAATTGTCAGATAGTATAATATTGAAAATGGATCGTATGGATGATGTTATGATTGTGTTGCGATGGAACGATAGAGGAAGCAGGAAGGTGATATAATAAAGAGGAACAATAATCAATACGATGAATTACGAGTGCATTAATACGGTATAATGTACACTATACAGTGTACATGGCATGAGTAATATACTTACGTAGGCATCTGATTCTAAATAAAATATTGTTAAGCTGTTTTTGAAGTATATCGAAGATGATTACCGTAGAGAAGGCAGTGTTTAATAATGGAGCCACGTGCAATTCGTTTGGAATTTGATTGTTGAGGAAGAAGTAGTAGAGCTGTATATCGTCGGCATATATATGATAGAAAAATCAAAGCAATTTGGATATAATAGACCTTATATATGCTTCATATATGGATAACAGAAGTGGGCATAGGACGGGACCTTATTGGATAACATAGTTTATATGTCGGGTATCAGAAGAGAATCATAGAAGTTAATTAATCTGTTAACAGATGACCCGATTAGGGTATAGGAATTTAGCCGTTTGAAAGCCGTACCATTAATGCCAATCATCTCTAGTAGTATATATTGACGAAGTGAGTCAAACATGCAATACAGATCAAGGAGACATGTTGACGGAATAGTGAGTGAGACGCTTTGTCATAGATCTTATTTAAGATTAATCTTCAAATTTTAAGAAGGGCTGTATTAGTTGAGTGACCTATTCGAAATGAACCTTGCAACATAATATGAGAGGAGTTTAGTGACATGAACCTATTTATTTGATGGGCAACGATTCTTTCAATAATGTTACTGATAAAGGTTAGTTATAGAACATTAGTTACATAAGAGATTAGGTTTGGAATAACTTTTTTTAAGAATATGAGTGATGATAATATGTTTAAAATTGGGAATAATACCTCATTGGAGATATAAGATGAGAATATGTAAATAGGGGGATATGGTACTAGCAAGTCTTTTAAAAGTATACATATTAATAGGGTCATATGGAGTGGAGGAAGTAGATTTATAATATGCTAATAAATGTCAGTTATTGAGCGAGTAATAAATGTATTACACTATCGTAAGATAGATAAATACGTCTCAATTGGTTTACTCGTTGAAATACATGAATACCGTATTTTTGATGAGTGAAAGTAATGTTTCAGCAGATAGATAATATTGTATACGAGAAAAAGATAAAGAATTCATTACAGACTATATATAAATGACTTTTTTTTGGATAAAGAAGAATTATAGGGAGCATAACTGTACACGTTATGATGAAAGTTTCTGACAGAGGATCACATTTGATACAATCGATTCAACAATTACACGAATCGTGAGATCTGAAGAAAATAAAGTCGAGAGAATTCTACACTGTATAGATAATAAAATGGATGAATTAATTCGTTTCTAGGGAATAAGTAAGATGCTCGAAAATCGATACTCGAATCGATATATATATATATATATATATATATATATATATATATATATATATATGTGTGTGTATGTGTGTGTGTTTGTGTATGTATTTATGTTTTGTATTATATTTTATTTGAATAAGAAGTTGCAGGTATAGTACCCAATAAAGTGTGCTTAAAATGGTGTCAATAGTAATAATAATAATAATAATATAATGCGAAAACGGGTTAAATATATAAATATATATATACATTTTATCATTGTAATAATAATGAAGCTAACAATAATCGAATAAAACCATAAAATATGTTGTATGTAAATAACTTATATTCAATTGAATACTGTCTACAATAAATGCGTTATTGCGGTTATATAAGTATGTATTCATACACGATAATTAGCATGATGACTAATTAGTATGGTAATATGTAGTATAGTAAAGCGTATTAGTAAACTTAGAAGTGAATACTTTAAGTGAAAGTCTGCATTTCATGGCGAGCCGTAACGGGAAGGAAAGACATGTATGTGTTATTTTAGAAAGTGTATATAAATGATTCCACGAGATGGGTTTATTTGTTAGTGAGTATTATAATGTGGTATTCCGTTAGTGAATAAAGTAATATGTTCCAGTAGTCAAGTTTGGTAAGTACTGAATACGATTATAATATTTGTAATAAATGTTTAACTAATATGTTTTTTATTTTTTTTTATTTGGTATATTTTATTATTACATAGTTTAATTATGTATTTGAGAGTCCGTAATGAGAGTAGCTATTATATAGCTACTCTAGAAATGTCTACAATTCTAGAATCGGATTTACGTTTGTTATTATAGTGTTGGCTTTATTATTTGAGTCGCAAATGAACCTATTTGATAACAGTAGCAACTTGTGCTTTATTGTGGAATAGTATACATTCATTTTTGTTAGTATTTACTTCAGTAAATAGTTGACACATTTTTTATTATGGTCAATAGTTGTGATATATGCATTTAATTTATATATTTTAGTGTAAGTATACTTATAGGAAGTATCCTATATAAGAGCATAGACGTATATGTGGTAGTATATATCATGTTTCATTAATATAGTAATAATATCATATGTATTAATACAAATAAGTTGTCCTATTCCCTTAATGTAGGGGAGAATGGGAATAATTGAACAGGTAGGAGAATTAGGTCGCCCGAAAAAAAATCATATTTATACAATATCAACAATTATAAAATTATACCCAGTAAGGGTAAGTTTTTATGCAATGTCATACAATTTTGAAAATATTTTCTAGGATTTTATTTAATTGAAAACAAACAAAATTTTAGAGTTACTTTTTTTTAAAAGGGAAAATAATGTAATATTAGATAAAATATTTATATATTATACGAATATATTATCCTTTTATATATTATTAACTATGATATTAGGTGTAATCTTTAGGAAATTTATGTTATATGTATTTAAAATAGTTTATTTAATTTTATAAATTGGATCATATTATACGATTAAAACAAACATTAAAGTTGCTAAGGTCTCATGAGAAATGAGCTATTTTTATTTTTGAATTGTTCAATAAAAAACTCTCAACAAAAATGTATAAGAAAAAATATATATCCCATTTATTAATTATATTATACTAAACATATTTATTGCCTAAATAGGTATTTAATTTTAGTATTTTATATATAGTATAAGTTTTTGTAAAATGAAGCGGTTCGAGTATCCCCTATATATAGTTAAGTATTTATACTCAGGTGTTAATAATAAGTTAACATTACTTGAGAAATATCTATTAGATACCTATTAGAAATAACATATTTGTATACTATAATTATTATAATGACATTCATAGTGATTACTATAGACTTTAGATTATATGTTCATTAAATGTTAAGTTATGATTGATAGTATTCTGTATATCGAGTACTATCAATATAATATATTTTTTGTTTGGATGAAATTATGTATCAAGTAAAAGTTCCGAGGTTTCTTTTTCTATGCGCATTCTATTGGGTTGTCAAGGTTATGTCTAGTAATACAGTTTGTTAGGAAATTAATGGTTATATAAGTTTCGAACGAAATGTTGGGTTTGTAGACCGTGGTAGGTATGTAGTTAGGAGGTTCGCTTGGCTTTATTAATGTTATTTAGTTTTGTGATTATAATGTAAACGTCGAGAGTTTAATGTACGTATTAGAGTGCGATGAATAGTATATATATATATATATATATATATATATATATATATATATGTATATATATATATATATATATATATATATATATATTAATATATAGTTATATACTTAATGTAAATCCTTTTAAAATTATGATTTATTATAATTATTTTTAAATATTTTAATAAAATTTAGGAAAATTTAAATTAATCCTATATTATAACGTAATTTTTTTTACAAATGTTTGATTATCACGGAACCATTCATTTAAATAGTATTGGAGCTTTAGATTGTAGGATGCATTTATATATGTTTATTTCCTTACTATAGGAATTGTTCTTATGTGAAAAATAGCGTTCATATTATAAATATTATATTGGAATAAATCTCTTAA